>BSBK01001712.1:280000-737500 GCA_027943335.1 Chamaecyparis obtusa
ACTATATGCTATAATGTTCAAAGTATACAAAAATGAAGGTTATTGTTCGAAGGGTGTGCATCTATGTTAGTGAGAGAAGTTGAAGAATATTCCTTAACTACATGAGATTAGTATTTTCTTTTTAGTTCAATTTCTAAGTATTGTATTTCTAATCTCTCTTATTCTCTTATTTCAATACGTACTATAAGAGCTATTTGCCTTGATTTTTTTTTCGAGGATGCTCTTGCAAGAAAATGAGGATTGCTATCAGATTCAGAGGGAGTCTGACACTTTATCTATTAGAAGAAACCTTGAATGAGAAGGTTAAAAGTTTGATGCATGTACTTGGAGCTTCAGATGGAAGCCAAATTATCATGAATGTTTGGTGTTGCCCAGCCTGGGGATAAATCCACAGTTTATTACATTCACTCATGTTACTATGGGATCAGACAAGTACTTTTGTGTATGAGAAAATACTCCTACGAATAATATTATGATCAAAATAATCATGTACTAGATGATGAGAGTCTCTTGGAGCTTAGAAGCGCAAGCCATATCAAGATGGTTTCCCTAGTGACCAAGAAACTATAAAAGGAAAAATAATTGTGATTCAAATGATGTAGTTCCATGTATGTGAGCTAGAAGGCTTTTATGAAGATATCTAGGTCATGATACTGATAGATAGATGGTTGGGAATTCAAGAAAAGATCTTAATGCATACTAAAGAACAAAGACATGACTTGCTCGCATAAGGTTGATATTAGATTTAGAGGGAGTATGATAGTTCATCTAAAAACAACCTTGGACAAGGAGGTGAGGAGGTTGTTACAAGACCTTAAAGGAAGCATCCAGAGGACTATGATCATGAGATTGAGTCTCATGTGTGCTAGCTGAAATGCCTTTATGCTAAATCCTACATAAATTGGGGTTCACCTAGAGTGATGCAAACTATATAAGAGATATAGTGCATAAGTATGCTATTCAAGGTACATTATCACTACATAACATATGGTTGATATTATCACCAAGTTTTCTTGCTAGAGGGAAGGTTGTGTACCTTCAAGATAAACTTGGTATGTTGAAGAATGAAGCCTTAGATGAAAAGGAGTTTTAATATCTGTGATCTATTATCTTGTATGTTATTGCATTCTTATCTTTGAGAGAGAAGTCTAAGGTGAGAGCCCTTGTTTCCACCCTTTGGGATGAGCCATGATGGATCCACCCTTTGAGATGAGTCAAGGTGGATTTCATGTGTGTGACTCCAGGAATAATGGGCCCTCCTGTGAACATTGGAGAAAGGTGATGACTTTTCAAAAATGAACACTTGTATTTGATTGATGTTGTGAGGTGACAACTTTGCAACATATCCATCATGATGGATATCATGTGACTTGATATCTATGGACATGTCATGATGGTTAGGATCTCTTAGACATCATGGTAGATATCATAAGGTTGATATATTTAAATAAACCATAGATGACTTAGAGATCTTCATGGTGGATAATATGTGATGTAATATCTATAGACATGCCATGATCAATCTATATAATATCATGTCTATATGATAAGTATCACATATGTGATACTAGTGCACATATCATACAAGACATCTTGAGTACTTGGTGACTATCATGGAATTGGTATTTGAAGACCATTACTCTGAGTACTTGGTGAGTATCATGGATTTGATACTTGGAGTCCATTACTCATGAGAATCATTTTAGAGCACTTGGTGAATATCTTGTGAGTTGATATTTGGAGACCATTGCTCTGAGTACTTGGTGAGTATCATGGATTTGGTACTTGAAGACCATTTCTCATTAAATCATTAAAAAGATATAAATTTTAAATGATTATCTATACTCACATATTACTCTGAGTACTTGGTGAGTATCATGGATTTGATACTTGGAGACCATTACTCATGATAATAATTTTTGAGTACTTGGTGAATATCTTGTGAGTTGATATTTGGAGACTATTTCTCTAAGTCCTTGGTGAGTATCATGGATTTGATACTTGAAGACCATTTCTTGTGATATTAGTAAAATGATATAAATTTTAAATGGTTATCTATACTCACATATTACTCTGAGTACTTGGTGAGTATCATGGATTTGATACTTGGAGACCATTACTCATGATAATCATTTTTGAGCACTTGGTGAATAATCTTGTGAGTTGATATTTGGAGACCATTGCTCTGAGTACTTGGTGAGTATCATGTATTTGATACTTGAAGACCATTGCTTGTGATATCAGTAAAATAATATAAATTTTAAATGATTATCTATACTCACATATTACATTGAGGTAATATATTTATCCTCCCTAGCTAAGAGGGAGTGTTAATGGTTATAGCAATTTTGTGTAGCTATGGTGAGGATCATAACTATTGACAAGGAATACCCCTACACATTCTGTTTTATCATCCTCCCTAGCTAAGAGGGAGTGTTAATGTTTGTAGCTTCAGTCATATAATCATTTAGAATACATATAATAAGTTTAGATATTGATTAATAATAATATATTGTATTGGTATATATATATGATATATATATATGTTATATTATATATATTATATATATTAATATACATTATGAAAACTTATACTAATATATATGATTGATTAATGAAACATTATAATGAATAGACATGTCCCATGAAGGCACATGTCTCTCCTAGCCTCTCTCAATATAAAAGAGAGATCATTGCTCTTGGAAAACATATAACGTAGAGACAATGTTAATACATTTACAACAATCCTAATAAATTCAACAGTAATAAATAGAATAAAAGTGTTGTTTAATACCAAATTTCTAGCATATTTCTTTGATATTCTTATTCTTAAAGCATGTAATATTATTAGTTATTATAGTTCATGGGATTCCATAGAGACAAATTAGATAGTTCAATATAAAATTAGAAATTTTCTTATCAGTAGTATAGGTTAACAGAATGGCTTCAACCCATTTGGTAAAGTACTTGGTGGCAGTGATAATGTATTTATAACCACTAGAGGAGGTGGGTTGTATTTGTCTTATGAGATCAACCCCCTATTATGAAAAGAGCCAAGGTGTAATTGTAGGCTACAACGATAGAGAGAGTGCATGTATAAAATCACTGTGTTGCTAACATGGAAGACATTTCTTCATGACCAATAGTAGTTTGTCCTCAAAAGCTTATTTGCAAGAGTGAGACCACTAGAATGGGCATTGAATTTTCTTTGGTGAACCACTTGCAATTATTTTTGAGATTCTTGTCATCCTAGAAACCTAAGGAGGGTTCCATCAAAGTTATTTTGATATAAGGTGTCACTATGATAGTGTAATGAGATGTGCAATGGATGAATGTCTTATGTTGGTTGGGAGTAAGGTGAGGTGGTATGGTATTATCATGAAGGTAAGCATAGATTTAATGGTACCAAAGGGAATCAAGACCAATAATATCACACACCATTTTGGATTATGACATGTCATTAATAGGGACCATATGGTGCTCAAAAATAAACTCACACTTATGACTATTTTTAGTTATATAAATTAGGAACCAATGGTGGCCATTGTGTTAGTAGATTTTTTATTTTTTATAGGGATCTAATAGAATTGAATCTCTATAAAATGTTTCCTCAAGTCTTCAAACATGTAGTGTTAGGGGAGAAATTTATTGTCCTTTTTCTAGTATTCATCATTGACTTGTTTGATGAAAAGATGGGAATCACCAAAAACAAGTTAGTGATTTTTCATTTAACAGCTAGACAGAGTCCTATGATTAAAGTCTCATATTCTCTAATGTTATTGGAGCACTCATTGGAAAAATTGTAAGACTTTAGTATGTAATCCCCTTGTGGAGTGATAAATAGTATTCTCACCTCTGGTCCTTTTTTTTTGTGTATGACCCACAAAAATATAATTTCCACTGCGTGCTAGTGGAAATAGTTATGATAGTATCATTAAGGAATTTTGCTACAAGGGGATGATCTCCTAGAATATAATATTCTACTAACTACTCTACAATGACTTTTCCTTTAATCACTTTTTGACCCACATGTTTGATGTTAAACTCGTTGAGGATCATTACCCATTTTGTCATGCATAAAGTAAGAATTTCCTTAGACATAAGGTATTTGAGGGAGTTAATCTTCATAATGGGCTTAATTTTATAAACGACCATGTAATGGAAGAGCTTCCATGTATAGAAAACAACTACTAGGAATTCCCTTTATATGAGTGTATAATTTATCTCACAACCAACTAGTGTGCATCTAATTTAGTATATAGCCCTCTCTTTTCCATTGTCATCTAATTGTGCTAGAAGTAACCCCAATGTGATGGTAGTAGCTGATATATACAAAAGGAGAGGTCTTCCTAAGATAGGTGTGATGAGAACTGATGGTGACTTTAGCTATTCTTTGAGTTGATTAAAGGCCTTCTAATAGAGGCAACCCAATTGAAACTTAATATCCTTTCAAAGAATGTAGGAAAATGGTTGACATTTATCAACAAGATGTGTAATAATGTGACAGATAAAATGAAGCTTTCCTTGTAAAATATGAAGCTACTTAAAATTATTAGAAGGTGGCATCTCTAAGATGGCTTTGACTTTCTTGGGATCCACCTCATTTCCTCTTGTTGATATGATGTAAACTAGAAATTTTCTTGAAGTGACACCAAAGACACACTTATTTGGATTGATTCAGACTTTATATTTCTCTAATCGCTCAAATATATTGGTAAGTATTCCAATGTGTGATTCTCTATTATTGACTTCCCTAGAAAATCATCAACATAATCTCCCATGATTTCATTTAGGAGGTCATAAAAATGGTTGTCATGGTGTTTTGATAGGTAGCTCTTGCATTCTTGATTTCAAAGTGCATGACTTAGTAACAAAATGTGCCCCATGGTATAGTGAAAGAAGTTTTATGTTGATCCTCAATTACAATTTTAATGTGATTATATCTAGAGAATCCATCCATAATAGATAGCATCTCATTTTCAGTAGTTAAATCCACTATGTTGTCTATGTTGGGGAATGGTATATCATCCTTGTTAGAATAAGAATGTCCCAATCAACTGAGAAGGGGGGGGGGGTGGTGAATCAGTTGATTCCAAACTTATTAAACTTAATTAAAATTATAACCTTATACTCAATTGAATGCAATAAAACCATAATAACTCAATAACACTAGTATTTGTTTTCAATAAAAACCTTGTTAATGGAAAAACCCCAATGGTAATGATGCCCACAAATCAGTACTATGAATATAGTAACCCGGTTAAGAGTTTGATCCCTATTAGGAGCTGATTATTACAATAGTACATTCCTTGTTAAAGGAAAAACCTTGTTAGGAGTCAAAACCCTATTAAAGGTATTACATATGGTCACTGACCAAAATACAAGAGAAGGTTGCATCCACCTTCAAGACTCATTGTCCTAGATCTGAAGAAATATCATCATGAATATGTGAATTGGCTTCTAGTACATCCACTACCAAGACATGTCCAACCTTGTTCCTTAATGCACAATCCTCTACTATACATCAACAATCCTTACAACCCAAAATATTTCATAATAATCCACATACTTTTTATCATAACAACTACAAGGAAATACTTCCTTATATACAAGTTACAAACATAATTCCTGGGTCGGCCATTATAGGACCTCTCCTATAATACAAATATTATATAGACCCATGTGAGTATACACACGACATCCTTAACACTATTACAACAATAAAAAATCATGAAATAGTTAGCCACAACATTAATGCATACTTAGTTGTTCAAGAACACGCTGCCACTCATGGGTTGGCTTCCAAATAAATCTTCGCTGGAGTAAACACCAAAAAAAATGCCACCAATCACACTAGAAATCTAAAATCACATGGTAGACTCTCCAATGTGTCCTCTGGCATTCCCCAAGCTCGCAAGGTTTAATCCATTTCCAAACTTAAGTTATACTGCAAATACTGAGACCAACTCTATGAGTTTTCCAGACACTGGCCCTATAACCAGTCTTCGCCAATTCATCCATAACTTGAGAAAATGAGCATATAAACTTATGCAAACATAACTATGAATAGAAAACATGTTATGCTACACAAATCTCAACTCGTAGGAGCTAAGTCATCGTACACTATTCGTACACTTTTTTTGTAACCTTTCTATCCAGTTTGTCTACAACTTATGGATTCCCTTACTAAAACATATGTTGACATCAATGAAAAAACAATGAATGCCAACATCATAGACTATAACAATTCCAACAATCTCCTCCTTTGGAATTGATGACAACATATGTGAAAAACTATCAATCCAAATGTATCCTTTCACAACAACCATTGCAATATCATCTTCAAATCCCCCCCTAAACTAATAAGGGTTTTTCACCAATATCTCTCCCCCTTGGACATCAATGGAAAAGGGTGACATTACAAACATCCTTGTTTGTCTTCTTTTCTAGGTGTAACTTTTTCAAATCTTCAAGACCTTCAACTACTAGGTGCAATATCACCTTGATCTTATCAGATATGCTCAAACAATTACTCCCCCTGAGGAGTAGACCTCTGCATCAAGTCCAAAAATGATATAGCTCTGATTTCTAATGGACTTGTGCACTACTACATCTCCTTAATTACCTTCAGGTGGGGTTCTAACCCCAAGCCTACCTCTAAGATATTCAAAGGTATCTTTGTTCAATGGTTTGGTGAAGATGTCTGCAATCTACTCCTTTGTGCTTACATATTCAAGATTCACCTCTTTCTCTTTCACTTTATCCCTTAGAAAATGATACTCGATTGAAATATGCTTAGTTTTTTAGTGCATCACTGGGTTATTTGACATATTCACTATACTTGTGTTATCACAATGTATGATAACTGGTTCGCCAAGGTTCACACCAATGTCCTTCAACATATATTTCATCCAAACAATCTCTATGCAATTAATTGCAGAAGTGACATAATTTGATTCATCTATTGATTGAGCTATACAATTCTACTTTTTTCTTAACCAAGAAACTAATTACCTCTTCCCAAGGAAAAAGGCTCCTCTACTTGTGCTCTTCCTGTCATCTATACTGCTTGCCCAATCTGCATTAGTGTATGCTTCTAATGTGAAGTCTTTTGACCTATCATACCATAGGCCAAAAAAACTATGCCCTTTAGGTATCTGAATATCCTCTTGACTATAGAAAAATGTGTTTCCCTTAGATCTTCCTGACATCTAGCAACAATTCCAACTGCACTTGCAATATCAGGTCTAGTATGTGTCAGATACTGAAGACCTCCTATCATAGATTTGTATTATGTTTGAGGTACACCTTTTGTCTAATTTGAAGTAGACAAATTATTCTCTGTTACCATAGGAGTTCCAACTAGTTACTATCATCCATGCCAAATTTCTTTAGCATCTCCTTAAGATACTTGGTCTAAGATATAAAAATTCCATTCCTTCTCTGATTTATTTGCAACCCTAGGAAGAAATTTATCTCCCCTATCATAGACATCTCAATTTTACTCTTCATTTCTTCTGCAAAATTGTTACTCATAGCATCATTACCTCCAAAGATAATGTCATCAACAAAAACTTCTACTATCAAAATGTCTTCATCATTACATCTCAAGTATAAATTTCTATCTGCATTACCTCTTTTGAAACCAAGATGTAGTAAATACATGTCCAATCTAGTATACCAATCTCTAGATGCTTGTTTCAGACTATATAGTTCCTTCATCAATCTACAAACCATGTCTTCATTACTTGATAGAGGATAACCATCATGTTTTTTAATGTAAACCTCTTCTTATAAGTCACCATTAAGAAATGATGACTTGACACCCATCTAATAGACCTTGAAATCCTTATATGCAACATAGACTAAGAGTAACCTAACTGCCTCCAACCTTGCAGCTGGTGTAAAATTTTCCTCAAAGTCAATTCCTTCTTGTTGTAAATATCCCTTGCATACCAATCTAGCTTTGTTTTTTATCACAACACCATCTTCATTCATCTTATTTCTGAATACCCATTTTGTGTCAATAAAATTCTTCTCTTTAGGTCTGGGAACCAATTCCCCAAGTGTTTTTTTTTTGTATCTAATCCAAGTCTTCTCGCATTTCCTTGATCTATGACTCATCTTTGCATGCTTCATCTAGGGTATTTGGTTCAACTTACGAAATCAAACAAACTACATCTCTGATCTATGACCTTGTCTAGGTACCTCTGCTTCTATCTCTATTGATCTAATCATGTGGATAATCCCTCACAACATGTTTAGGTGTCCTAGACATTTCTCTTTTCTCATATAGACTCATGTATGTGCCTTTACCTATCATAAAAAATTCTTGCAATTGATCTTGATCTTCTTGTTTTCCTTGCTCTTCTTGACTTTGATTCTAATTATTCCGAGTTAGTATTTATTCACACCTAAACCAATCTGGGTCATCAGGATTGAACTTGCAAGTTCTATCTTATACCTGAAAATTTTCATCAACCCTAACATTTTCACTTTCAATCATCTTCCTTGTTCTCAAATTATAACACCTATAGGCCTTGTTTTTTATGGAATATCCAAGGAATGTATATTCATCACTCCTTGCATTAAGCTTCTCTATGATATCATGCCTTCTGATGTAACATTTACTACCACAAATCATGAAATAATTAACATAAGGAGTATGACCATACCATAACTCATAGGGTGTCTTACCAATACCATATCTGATCTAGACTCTATTCATTTTATAAACTGTGGTGTTGATTTCCTCTCTCCAATGCATGTGTGCAACTCTTCCCTCAATTGGCATAGTCCTCGCAACATCAAGAACTAACTTGTTTCTTCTCTCAGCTTCACCAATCTATTGTGGTGTCCTAGGTGCAGATGTATGCCTCAATATACCATGTTCTTCATAGAAAGCATTAAATTCACCTGATGTGAATTCACCATCTCTATCTGATCTCAAGAATTTGATCCTTAAACCTGTCTCTATTTCTACTTTTAACTTGAAGAACTTGAATTTTGAAAAAGCCTCTAATTTTTCTCTAAAAAGTCCTACCCACATCATCTTAGAATAATAATCAATAAAGAGTATGAAATACTTGTCTCCAAAGTATGACCCGGTCTGAGTATGTCCACATAGGTCTATATGAATCAGATCCAACTTATTTGTGGTTGAAAAATCCTTGCTATGAAAGTTACCCCTTGTTTGTTTTTCCATTACACATTCTCTGCATGTTGTGTTAGTTGGCTTCACAATCTTAGGTAGATCTCTGATCATGTTAATGTTACTTGCCTTTAGAATATTATTGAAGTTTATGTGACAAAACCTTATGTGCCACAACCAACTATCATCAAATTTAGCAACAAAACAACCTACCTCAGTAGGTTTCAACTGAAAGACATTATCTTTTTTCTTTTTACAAGATGCAATCTGATCTCCTTTAGCACTTATGATTATACAATGCCCATACTAATATAAAGTATTAGTATTAAACTAATACTAATGATATGATATGTCCTCATAGTCATCCTCACGCCAACACTCAATAGATTATGTTTCAAACCATCAACAAACAAAATATCATTAGTATTAGTTTTACCATCCAAAGTGATATATCCTTTTCCAAAAATCATCTTAGGAGTATTTTCACCAAGCCTGACAACACCACCATCATACTTCTTTAGTTTAATAAATCTATCCTTATCCCCTATCATGTACTCTGAGAACCCACTATCTATGATCCAATCAACTTTCTTCTCAACATGAGATACTAATGCTTTTTCTTTGTAGATAGTTTTTTCCTCTTTGATTGCACAAATCCAAGTATATCATTTATATCATCATCATGATTAGATACACCATAATTAACATAGTAGAATTCACTATCCTTCATGTATTTCCCATACTTAGGTTTATGCTTAGGAACCCTAGTTGGAAATCTAAAAGCAAAATGACCAACGTTATTGCAATTAAAGAACTTTAGAGGTAATTTGCCTTCAAACTTATCATGACCTTTACTTTCTCTTCTTGTGATCATGGCTAAGATATTTTCATCCACACTATTTTATAGCTTTTCAATCTGCCCCCATTGCTCAACATATTCTCCTAGTTCTTCATTGTATTTGTTTGTTATGCTAGAACCTGCAAGACTTGATCCTACATCTTTGTCTCTGGATATAGTTACCTTGAATTCTAACTCTACCTTTGGTAAGGCCTCCTTAAGCTCTATGGTCTCAAATATTGTTATCTTGGACACTAACATCTATCTTGTGAAGTTCTTTGTCAATGTAATGATCTCTTCAAGTAGTGATTGTCTATTTTGTTTGGATACATTCTCTAATGTGTCTAGGATGATGTATTATTGGGTGTCATGAAGTGGTTACTCCCTTGAGTATGATTGACACCAGTCACTTTGTTATGTGAGATATTTTATGAACTATTTTGGTTATTGATGAATAGTTCATGTTTTGGGCTAGCATTAAATTTATGAACCTTCTAATGTGTGGACTAGTCACCTAACTCTCTTTTTGATACCTATTTTGTGACACTAGTCACACTTGACTAACTGTTGAATTACTTTTCTACTTTTATGATTTAATGTTGAACTTGAAATTCCCCGCTTGGGTTTTTCCTTTTGAACTTTGTGGTGGTTATTCTGAATATTTGGTATTGTTAGTCTTGTTCTATGATAAGTTTTGTTTCTATCATGTTCATTTTGGACCTCTGATAGTATGTGTAAGGGAGGACGTCACAGAGAATTGTACTATATTTTTATGTGAAGGTGAAATGCATTGTTTGTCCTATATGTTTGTATTACATTT
The DNA here is from genome assembly GCA_027943335.1 of Chamaecyparis obtusa. Taxonomy (NCBI): domain Eukaryota; kingdom Viridiplantae; phylum Streptophyta; class Pinopsida; order Cupressales; family Cupressaceae; genus Chamaecyparis; species Chamaecyparis obtusa. The sequence continues at coordinate 290,810 of BSBK01001712.1, forward strand.
TCTAAACAACCAATGATTCTCAAGTGACTTATGTCAGGTTAAATCCCAGTGAATGTTTCTTCAATGGTTTTTTTATCTAGAAGGGAATGACGACATATATTCTTGATGTAGGGGCATTCTAGGGTACTCAGTGAATCTGCATGCTAGTGTGTTGTTTTGGTTCTATGTTACTCAGTTGTAGCTTTAACCGATGGTCTCAGTTATTGAAGGAAGCTCAGTTGCTGAAGGAACTCAGGGAAACCTCTTGCGCTTGGTGGAACTTGTACTCGATGATGTCTATGGTGCTCAGTCGATGCGCTTACTCAATAATGCCTATGTTTCTTGGTGATGCTTGGCATGGTTGGTTGTTTCACTAGTGCTCGGTTCTTTCTATGGCGCTTGGTTGTTCTAGTTTACTGACTAGAGTTCTTGGAGATTTGGTTGGTTGACTTGGTGCATTTATTGTTGGTAGCTTTTGTTGTATTCTCCTATGTAGATCTAGAGGCTGACATAGAGAATTAAATGTTTGTAAGGCTAATTGAGAGCCGACTGTTGTTGCATTTAATATTTGTTTGTAATAGGAGCCGAATTGGCTTAGGAGTTAATTGTTTCTTCCAACTGACTTGTGGCTGAAGATTAGTATTTAAGGAGTGTTTGGGTAGTTGTTTAGGGAAGAAGTAAGCATAGATTTGGGAGATAGAAGATTAGATCTAGATCTTTTGAGATCTTGAAGATTAGATTGTTATTTGATAGTTTGTAATAACAGAGCTAGTGGTTTGCATGCTTGGAGACAAGGAGATTGCTTGGAGGCTTGTGAGCTCAAGTTTAGATCTACCTTAGTGTTTTTATCAGTTGCTGATTTTTTTCAGAGCTGGACTAGTTGGAAGATTGCATAAATACTTCTGATTGTATTTGGCCCTAACCTAGAAGGCCTTACAGTCAGGCATGTTAATGAAAATTTAGTTGAAAACATTGTCTTGTTGTGTTATTCCACATTGTGGTGTTTCAATGCTTGATTGGATTGTCCTTAATTGGATCCTCCTTACCTTTCCTATGTCAGGTGGTATCAGAGCTTGAAGATCTTGAGTGTGTAAACCGATCTCCAAGTTGAGGCTGTTTGCACTAGGACCTTGTTGGTCACATATTGCTTTGGGTTTTCAAAAATCTTGAAGGATGCCTCTGAGAAGGTTAGACCCTAGAGTGATTTTAGATCTCTGTGATGCTGTGGAATCAAATATTACAGAGAAGGTTAAAGTTGATTTCAGATCTGAGATGGAATTGATGAAGAATGACATGATCGCTGAGGTCATGAGAGCTATTGTTGGTATGCCGAGGAATCTTGGTACTAATGATGGTTATGAGGAAGTTGATGAAGTCTTTGAAGCTGCTGGATCTAGTGGTGATGACCAGAGAAATAGATCTGGTGAAGGAAAAATTGGTTGGTTACATAGATCTGGAGCTTGGTTAAGTACTAGTTACCGAATGGAAGTTTCTACTTTCTCTAGTATTTTGAGACCCAAGGACTTGATTGATTGGATTGGTGAGCTAGAAGACTTCTTTGAGCTTGAAGAAATTGAAGATCCTCTTTGAGTAAGATTGGCATAGACTAAGTTGAAAGGACATGCTGCTCTTTGGTGGAAAGAATTACAAAGAGATAGAGAAGATGAAGGTGAAATGAAGATCAATTAGTGGAGGTTGATGGTGAATAAATTGAAAGCTAAGTTCATACCTGCTGACTATGAGCTTGACTTGTTTAAGAAGTTGCAGAATCTAAAGCAAAAAGATTTGACTGTGGAGGACTATACCAAGGAGTTTTATAAGTTGACTATTCGGTCTGGACATAGAGAACTTGGTAAAGAAAAAGTAGCTCAGTATGTGAATGGTTTGAGATTTAATATTCAGGATGAGCTTGGTATGCTGAAGATTGATTCGATCGAAGATGCTTATTAATACTCTCTGAAGGTAGAAGATAAGTTGAAAAGGCGACAACATAGTAATCCCCGAGGGAAGGAAAAGATTGATCACTCAACGAAGGATAAACCAATTGTTGAAGATGAACCGAAACCTGTGGAATGGAAAAGGAAGATAGGTAAAGTTATCTTTAAGGGTACTTGTTATAATTGTGGTGAAGGAGGACATCATTCTTTTGAGTGTACAAAGAAGAAGTTTGGTGACTGAAGGACTATTGTGGTAAATGGGAATATTCAGAATGAACTTGAATCTGAGAATTGTTGGTTCGAAAAACATTGCTCATTGCAAAGGAGGAACCTTTTCAGAAGAGTAACTTGTTCAGAACTCGGTGCAAGTAAGGAGGTAAAATTTTTGATGTAATTGTTGATAGTGGTAGTATTGATAACCTTGTTGCTGAGGACATGGTTTTGAAACTTGGTTTGAAGAGAATGAAGCATCCTCATCCTTATAGGATTGGTTGGTTACAAGATGTTCATGCTCTGGAAGTGAGGAAGCAGTGCTTTGTTGATTTTTAGATTGGCCAGTATAAGGATCTAGTGTTGTGTGATATTGTGGAGATGAATAGTTGTCATATATTGCTCAATAGACCTTGGCAATATGATTGCAAAGCTATGTATGATTGTGTCAAGACTGTGTTTATTATTGAGAAGAATAACATGAAGCTTTCCCTGATGCCTTTGCTAGATACAACACTCGGTAGGAAAAACTTGAGCTTTGGTAGCCAAGATGAGTTGGGAAATTCTAAAAGGATTGATCAGTATGGAGAACAAGCACGTGTGTTGTCTAGGAAATACTTGAAAAGATAGAGGAAACTGAAGTGGAAGAATATGCAAGGTGAAGAGTTGGAGGACTTGTATGTGAAGAACCGGTTCAGGGTTTATGTGCTAAATCCTGGAAGATGTTCTTCCAGCCTATGAGAACATCTTTTCAAACCTGGGATGTCTGATGCAGGGGCATTCTAGGTTACTCAGTGAATCTACATGGTGGTGTGTTTTTTTGGTTCTATGTTACTCGGTTGCAGCTTTAACTGATGGTCTCAGTTATTGAAGGAAGCTTGGTTGCTGAAGGAACTTGGGGAAACCTCTTGCACTCGGTGGAACTTGTACTCGGCAATGCCTATGGTGCTCAGTCGACATTCTTTCTTAGTGATGCCTATGTTGCTCGATGATGCTTCGCATGGTCAGTTGTTTCACTCGTGCTCAATTGTTTCTTTGGCACTTGTTTGTTCTGGTTTACCGACTGGAGTTCTTGGAGATTTGGTTGGCTGACTTGGTGCATTTATTGTTGGTAGCTTTTGTTGTATTCTCCTATGTAGATCTAGAGGCTGCCATGGATAATTAAATGTTCGTAAGGCTATTTGAGAGCCGGCTGTTGTTGCATTTAATATTTGTTTGTAATAGGAGCTGACTTGGCTTAGGAATTAATTATTTCTTCCAGCCGACTTGTGGTTGAAGATTAGTATTTAAGGAGTGTTTGGGTAGTTGTTTAGGGAGGAAGTAAGCATAGATTTGGGAGATAGAAGATTAGATCTAGATCCTACAAGATCTTGAAGATCATATTGTTATCTGATATTTTGTAATAACAGAGCTAGTGGTTTGCATGCTTGGAGACAAGGAGATTGCTTGGAGGCTTGCGAGCTCCAGTTCAGATGTGCCTTAGTGTTTCCATCAATTGCTAATTTGTTTTAGAGTTGGACTAGGTAGAGGATTGCAGAAATACTTTTGATTGTATTTGGCCCTAACCCGTAAGGCCTTACAACCAGGCATGTTAATGAAAATTCAATTGAAAACATTGTCTTGATGTGTTATTCCACATTGTGGTGTTTGGCTGCTTATTTGGATTGTCCTTAATTGGATCCTCCTTACCTGTCCTGCGTAAATTCTAGATGTAGACAACAGTCTTAGAGGCTTTGGCCAAAAATAAGTTTCTAGGTTTTGATCATACATCATAGCTTTACCAGCTTAAAAAATAGTCCTATTCTTCCTTTCTACAACCCCATTTTGTTAAGGGTTATAAGGAACTGTAAAATCCCTCTTAATCCCAAAATTGATACAAAAGTTTTTGAAGTTTTCTGAAATATATTCCCCCCCATTATCTATCCTTAAGGTTTTGATTCTTTTCCCATACATATTTTCTACTAGAGCTTTGAATTCCTCAAACCTCATAAGGATTTATTCACTCTTTACATTTAAAAAAATATATCCATGTTTTCCTAGATTAATCATTTGCAAAGATAACATAATACAAGAATCCTCCTAAAGAGGTTATAGTCATGGATCCATATAAATCAGAATGAATAAGTTCTAGCACATTTTTGGATTTACTATCACTATTGTGAAAAGTTCCTTTAGTGTTCTTTCCCAAAGCACACCCTTTGCATGTTCCTTCATGTTCTTGTTTAAGCTTGGGTAGGCCTATCACCATTTTCTCTATTGAAGGAAGAACATGAAAATGGAGATGCCCTAACCTTCTGTGCCAAATCTCACATGTATTTGTTGATTCATGAATTAGGGCTTGAGAAGGAAAAGTACAAAGTTTATATAGGCATCCATGTCTCAATCCTATAGTGTGAGCCTTCTTGATGTTTGAGTTCTTGGGCCATGCCAGGACTTTACCCTCCATAAAGGTGATTATAAATCCCTTGTCTTCAAGTGTTGAAACAGAGACTAGGTTTCTCTTGATCCCCGGTACAAATAATACACCTATAAATTGAAGAGAGATGTTTGATTTTAGATTTATGGTACAAGTTCAAATTCCTTTCATGGGATAGTGTGAATAATCCCTAATAGTCACTTCCTCATCTGAGTTTTCCACTAAACTAGCTAGATGTTCTTTGAATCCTATGATGTGACATGATGCCCCACTATCAATCACCCAGGTGTTAAGGTTGATTGATACTTGGCTTGATAAGGCTGAATAAAATACAAGTTTCTCAAAATCATTTTCCAAGCTTTCCTTACCAACTTTAGCAATAGAGGCTTGAGGTTTTAGCCTATCCGAACACTTCTTAGCATAATGTCCATACTTTTCACCTCTGAAGCACTACACCTTAGACATGTCCCATCTTTTCTTAGATGAGCATTTACCATTTGCATCTATGTCCTTCTTTCTTTTGAAGTTCTCTTTCATACCCTTCTTGTGAGAATGGGAGTTTAGTGCATGGATGTCTTCATTTGTGGAATTTTGACCAAACCCCCTTGTGATTAGTCTAGATTATTCTTGAATACAATTTTTCTTTAATTGATCAAACTTGGGGAGTTTTGAATGAGTGCTTATTCTTTAAATAAATGCTTCCCATGATGTTGGCAATCCATTTAGAGCCAACATTGTTAACTCCTTGCTTTGAATTAGATGGCCAATGGTGGAAAGATGGTCCCTTAACTCTGTGATCCTTATAAAGTATGATGTAATCATTTCTCCTTTATTAATATTAACATGATGAAGATTTTTCTTAAGTGATAGAGGCCTTCTCGTGTTGTTTATCTCATACATGCTTTTTAATGTTGAAAACATTTTGTATGGTGTATCCATTTTGGAGATAATCTGAACTATATGATCTTTAACTGCATCCACCAATAGATTCATGGCCTTGTTATTGTTCTTTATCCACTAGAATTTCTCGCTATCTTCATTTGGTACAGCCATTCCATGTTCTATAAATGCTTCTAATTCAAGCTCTCTTAAGGTGAGCATAATTTTGAATTTCCATGAAACAAAGTTTGAGGTTCCTTCAAGACGATCCTCAAATATAACACTATTTTCCATTCAAAGAAAGAATATGTATTTCTAAAAATCAAATGATAGTTAGATAGCCTTCTATTTCAAATCTGATAGGATCTTCCTTAGACTGGCTTTGATACCATGTTAAAGTTTGATCAGATTTGTATGTAGAAGGAATTTTATTTTAATCTCATATCTATGTATGTATTTTCAATGTTGATGGTATATTTCTTCACAATATCACAATGATGATTCGTATATACTAATTAATATTTAATATCAATTGGTTCTAATCTTAGTACATATATAAATTTGAGAGATCTAATCTCAATATCGATTTCCTATAAATCTATAATTAAACTGATGAAATAAGATCTTAATGAGTAGCAATGTTTGATTTAGTCTTACTCAATAATATTACTCTCAATTTGAATATGTTCTTATTGCTTGGATCAATCTGGTGGTATTGATCTCTCATGGAACCCGATCTCTTTATTAATGATGTTATTTGAGATAGTATGAATCATTGTAATGATACTTGCTTTTGCACTTATGTTTTCTGTAAGTTCATATGATCCTAATCGGCTTTTATATTTGTATCTTGTGAGTAGACATGTCTCTACGTGAGACATGTTCTCACCGAACCATGTTCGGTCAATTTAATGATATCGTTTCATACTATAACATACAGTGATCATTTAGTAATGAGATCGATTAAGTTTTCCATGTTGTATGTAATCAATATTGATCTCAATCATGATTAATATTATTAATTTATATTATTAAATATATATACATGATCATTAATTTATAATCATGTTTAATTAATTTATGATTAACATAATTAAAGCAATTAATAAGATTAGTATCTTGTGAAGGATAGATATCAAATGCTTAAGGCCAATAGGCCAATTGAGCATTTGATTTCATTGATTAGAATAATTTGACCGAAGCTACAATACATTAATAGTTAACAAAGAAAAATAATCAAAGATGGAGAAAATAGTGCCTCAAAGAACACCTTCAAATTATCAATTTTAAAACAATATTGACATCTACAATTCAATCACTCCATTCCTTTTAATCCATCCATTAACAAAAATAACTAAATCTAAATGAACAACAATAATAGCTCAATATTCAAGTCAAACTCAATTGTCAAAGCAAAAGGGGGATTTCGAACAAAAAAATGTTGATCCCATGCATTGAGATTCAAAGTAGAATATAGTCTTTTAGTCTCCCTGAGACGGTTATAAGAAACTTCCTTTCTTTAAGAATATTTTTAAAACATAATTTAATAAAGTCTTTTAGAAATGCCAGATAAACATGAAACTAAAACTAAAAATAGCTTCTTGAACACAGGTGTCATGAAGTCTTTGTTCCTCCCTCTTTCGTGGCAGGTGTACTTTGAGTTGCTACGCTTTATTTATGCTTCTGTGGGGCTAAAACCACTTGAGAGATATCATCGAACTTAGGCACATTTACATATGTGTTTCGTATCACCCAATAGGCTATTTGTTCTCTTCTCTCCTTTGCTTTAGTGTTAAAAGCCTAGTATTGATTCGTGCACCACATCAATGTTGCATATATTTTGGTTAGTTTCCTATGCTCTTCCTTACAGTACACTTGTGGACTAAATATATTATCAACATTTTATTGATAATTCATTTTCAATTCATCTACAATAACTACCCCAGAATCTTCTTTCCTGCACAACTCACAACCAATGTCTTTGAAGTATTTATTGATCTATTTAATATATTCTTTGGCTTCTTTCTAGAGTTTCATTAGATTTTTCACACTTTTGGAAATGCATTCACATTTATAACCCATACTAAACATCCATTTATGGAGAGGTTCTTTAGGTGATTGTTTTAAGCCTAAATTCACTGCAGTCTCAATTTTCATATCCATTACCTCTTTTATTAGTTTCAAGTTCTGTTTATGTGTATTTTCTTCTATCCTTGCCACTCTGATCTCAAATGTCACAATATTTCTTGCTAATATTAAGGCATCATAGGATTCACTTAATTTGTTGATGAAAGGTAGGCCATGTACCTTTAAATCCTCAATACACTCCCTAGTTACACTTTCAAGATGGTCATTTTCTTGTAATCGTGATATCAATGCCACATTACTGTTGGCAGCGGGGTCCAATATGGTATCTGATGAGTCTTCTATCTGAGAAGATAAAGGAGCCAAAAATTTCTTGAGATTATCTAACAATACTCCAACCATAACTTTTAGTTGGTCTTTGTCCATCTTTGTCTTTTATAATCTCTTATGTATCTTGTGTTTAACAAATTCCCATGTCTTGATCATACTTGGGATCACCAGTGTCGATTCTTATCACATGGAAATCAGCTACTTTAGCTATGCTAGGGTCCTTTTGAGTCATTGGTTGGGACATTTCAAAGAAAACATGCCCTTTTTGTTCATCCTCAACAAAGTGTGAAGTAGCCTTCAACTTCTTGGTTTTTGGGGTTGGTGAAGCTTGTAAGAGTTGTGCAATTGCATTTTTAGATGGGTGTTTTTCTAATTCTCTCTTCCTTTTCTTTTCTAATCTTGTTTGTAACCATGATGGACTAGAAAGTACCTGAGTGGCACTTTTTAAAGATTTAAAACTAACAAAAAAGAGTTATTTTAACAAGTGAGGTAGGACTTTGAGTCGCCTTATCAAAAGGAAATTTTAGTGCCTTACCAGAACTTGAGTCTAGAAGTTGAAAGTCGTGTGTTGCCTCTTTTCTTCTATTGGCATCTTTGAAGAGTTTTTGTTTTTTCTCCCTGGCCTCCTTGATGTTCTAGTCCTTTTTCAACCTCCTCTTCCTTTGTTAAGTCAATATTGGGTACATAACCGTATCCACAAGTTGTGTTTATATCCTTTTCAAGTGACGGCTCATCTCCTCCTGTAGCAACACTTGACGAATCTCCTATGGGAATGTTGGGAGTTGTTTTTTTTGGTACTGAGGCAAGTGGTCTGCTCTGTCTAGGAGTTGTAGGAGCCTGTGAAGGAGTGTCCTCTTTTCCTTCTCCTTTCTTCATCGCTATCCAAACTCCAGTCTTCCTCAAAATAGGGGTTGTTCTTATGTGAAGGTCCTCAAGCTTTGGGGCTTCCTAATTAATCTGATCTAATGGACTATCTTGAACTCTAGCATAATTTTTAGGGTCAACCACATTCGACCCATCTTCCACTACTCCTTGAGTATCCAACTGGAGCCTAAACTCTTGAATTTGATCCATAGTGAGTCTAGACCAAGACCTCTTCCTTACTTCAAAATCTTCTGCACAATTGGCCCAAAAATATTCAAGTAGGAGCACATAATGATAGGCGAGACCCAACTATAGGTTAACTTTCACATAATTGCTTGGATAGAAATGGGGCCTTAAAACATCATAAGTTTCCATGGTGTATTTGCTAGCGTCCTTGGTAACATTAATTGCATTCAAGGAAGAGGAGCATGAATATACCCCCAACGAGATAGGGAAAGGAATAGTGCCTTTATATCTCTCTGTACATCTTTTGTTAACTTTGCAGATTTGTCTACATAGCTCTATCATGATGATTTTATAGCTTGCATACTAGAGTAGCTTCCATGAGAAATAATTGAAAGCACCAACTTTGATGTATGTAAATGTCAGACATTGAATAAAATGGCTACCATACTTCTCAATTAAGGAAGAAACTTCTAAGGAGATCCACCTTTATGGGCATTCTTGCGATTCCCGCACCAATGTTATGGTGAATGTATCATTTACCCTGCAGAAATTTGCATAGATTTTGTGCAATTCTAGGCTAGAGTAAAATTCGTAGATTTGAATATCATCTTCAAACTCTTGATCATGTTCTAAGCCAGGCCAATACTGTGTACATGCTAGGGCATAGATTAAATATGAAGACATATTGAAAAATTGATTGAATAGAAATTGGTTAATTAGTGGGCGAATACAATCACTAATTATCTCATCCCAATCGATGTATTTGGAACCTGTGCAAATTTTTTGCACAAAGAACATCCATTCATTGAGGCTAATTGTATATTCATCCCCTCTTAATCTATGTAAGAGTACGATGACATCTACAATTTCTTCTTTGACAAAGGTCTGTACAATCCTCCTAGGCAATTTTGATTGTCCCTTCTACGGAGAGGAGAACCAAGTTTTTGCAATCTTTGTTCTATATACTCCCCTCTTCATGCTAAAATTCATCTATGAGGAAGTAAATTCCCAATGTGTGAATTCTTCTCTTACTAGGAGGTAGAAAGAATTTTGAATAGTCTCTTTATACAAGGTAATGAGAACTTCCTCATTTTGTGTTTTAATTTGCTTCGTATCTGGGTCATATCTATTAATACACTCCATAATCAATTCTGTGCATTTCACGGTGACGGGAAATCCTGTTTCTTCTAGTAAACCACACTCTGCTAATCTTTGGGTGATGGGATGCCTATCAAGGTTTATTCACCCTTTTCCAAAATTTATCCCAATTAACAAGCCCTAATTTTATATCTCCAATTTCACCTAGAGAGCTCTCAAGACCATTTAAATGGTTGTAACCAAGATTTTTGTACCTCTTTATAGATTTTTAAATTTGCAATTTTACACCTTAATTAAAATTTAAAAGAGACAGTAGTGTAGAACAAATCAACTTACTGATTTCCAGTTATCAGCTATAGGTGAAAATATGCAACGCCCTAGCTTTCGCCCTTGTCTCCAGCTTTAATTTCACAAAACAATTAGAAAATGTGTTTTAATCCCACCAAAATATCTTCTAATTCTCTTCGAACGGCGTAATTAATGCTCATCTTGTCAAAAATTAATGTTTTACTTACCTCCAAGATGTTGGGACATGTCATTCCTTTTTTGAATTGATCACCTTTTAATTTCCTTCGGAAGTAACATAAATGAATGGAAGTGACATTTTCATTTTACTTTTTCTTTCCTTCTTGTTCCTTTTTAGGTTTCAGACTCTAATTATCATTCTGGAAATTCTTTCTCATCCTACCTTCTTTATTTTGCAAGAAAAGACCACTTCCTTTAAAAATTGTTCCAATCTTAGCTCCAGGTTTCGACAATATTTTTGGAGCACTTAGTTTTCTTCCACTTCTCCAACTTTATAGCTTTCCTTTGGTGGTCATTCCAAATTATTTGTTCTTGTTCTCTCTTCGGGTTTTGACCATCATATTGGGATTCTTCTATGTACCAAATCCCTTCTTTATTTAGAGGTTCCACTTTTTCTTTCAGATCCCGACAGTTCTTCTAAAACCTAGACTTCATTCCGCCCCTTTATTTTTGAGAATTCGTCAGCTATTCCTTTGACTTCCTCTAGTTCCTATTCGCCTTTCAAAACCTGAGGGTTATTTTAAAACAAAGTCTTCTACCTGCACTTCTTTCAAGTGAACTTTCTTTCCTTCCACTTAGTTCCATTTGCACGTTCGGATCCTGACAACCCTTTCGAAAATATGTTTCCCTTCCAAATGATAATTTCTTCATGAATTGTTCTGCTTTTCTTCATTTTTTCTTTGGTTCCATCTCTTACTTCGAACTCCGAAAGTGGTTTTGGAAGTGCTTGTTCTTATTGGTGCTTGACTTTTAAAGAACAAAATACTTTTGACTTGACTAACCAAGGACAAGACTGATCCCAAAGACAAAGAAAGTGAAGAATCAGATACTTCCATTTGAAGACCCAAATTCTGATAATAGTTCTTGAACGACACCTAAATCCTGAATTCCCAACTATGATGAATATGACTAGGACATAGAGGTTTCAAAGGGTAGGAAAACTTAACTTAAACCCTTTTTACTGTAGGAGCCAAAAATGGGGCAGCATATGCAAGGACCTCCATCATCCTGTTTGAATTTGAAGATGTTCTTGTTCGCATAAAAATGATCTAGTCTACAATATATCCTCTTATTACCCTGTTGGAAGTTGTACCACGTAAACCAAATCCCAGTGACCCCGTCCTTTTTAATTGCAAGAGGGTCAAACAGATTGAGTTTGTTACACATCTTGTTCTAGAAAATGAATTCTTCCCCCTTTCCATTCAAATATATTGCCACCCAATTTGTCCTAAGGTCTTTCCATCATATTTAAGTCTCCACCTACTACCCATGGGACATCCTCCAAACAAAACATCCACTTACACAGATCAATCCTCTCCCTATAATCATTAGGGGCATAAACAAAACAAATGTTAAATTCCTAATCCTTATTCTTAATAATCACCCAAACCACCTTGTTACATGGTGAAGTCCCCCACCTAGTCATAACAATTTTCCACTTAAGGCCAACCAGAATGGCAGCTCCTCCTTTCCCCTTGTAGTGGCTAGTAGCATAGAAATCTACCTCTCTCCAGATACATATGAGATTAATATCCAAATTAAAAGCAATTGCTTTTACGTCTTGGAGGAGCAGAATATCCATATTCCTATTCATATTAAGAGACCTTTTAACTATGTATTTCATGTCAGGAGATTCTAATCCCCTCACATTTCAAGAAGAGCATTTTAGTTCCATATGATTCACAATATGGTGTCCATTGAGCTCTTGAAATTCTTATAACACTTGTGTTTAGAGAGAGAAAAGTGTAATGTCCTCATTTGAAAAGGTTTGAAAGATTAATTAATTTTTAAAGTTTAAAAATATTATATTTAATTATTTAATATTTCTATCAAATAAATGATAAATATTAAATAATTATGTAAAACTTTGGAGAATAATTTATTAAATAATAGATAATTAATATTGTTCTGGAAATATTTGTTTACTGACTTTGTTATATATATTTGGCTTCTTTTATAATAGTAACTAAATCCCTCTTGATGTTGTCAATACTTTAATGAATGATATAAATATTACTCATAAGGCGTTGAAATATTTATTGAGGATACATAACCTATGAGTGGGTCTTGATCCATATATAGGGTTTATAAACAGTGCTCATCTTTGCATTTGTCGTAAGTTGAAGAGCTGTAACATTTGATTAAATATTTCTAAAGTTACTTGGCGGATGAGTTAATATTCATTGCCGTGGAAGTATTATGTTCGTGCGGCAAGGAAATGGAGGACATGTATGAACAAATATATGCAACGTATGTTTAGTGTTTTAATATTTCATTGGAAATTTCATATTGCCATGAAGGAAGAGTGCAGTGCATGAAGGATGTTATTGTGCCAATTTTTACAAACCAGTTGGTCTGTGCATAAGAAGCATACATGAAAGGTAAATTTCACAGTATATGAACACGATTAATATTGACTGGGATTCATGTGAAGCATCGGAAGTGATTCTAGATTGCTTTTTATAATGAAGTATCGTGAGTTCAAGACAGGAGTATGATTAAAGATATTAACTATTACCACCAGGTCTGATCAATGTTGTGATGACTGGGATATTTGAGGCTGCAACTCCAGGTCGGAATATTTTTTTCAGCTTGATGGGTGAGGACATAACTCTGTTATCAGGCTGACAAATGCATTCCCAACAAAGTACCAATCATTGCATATCAGCGATTAAGTAGGAGAAAGGAGAAACGTGAAGTATCATCTGTAAGTTTGTAATAACCAGGTCATAAATACTCTAAAACATCTTTCTCATTTTAATAAAGAATAATTAAGTTGAGCACTATTGATGATTTAAATCCATCTGTGCAATTGTTTAACAAGCAGTAATGTTCTACTATCATCTCTTACATCTGTAATATGATTGAAAACCATAGTCATTGATAGTTCCTAGCCTTTGCAAATCTGAAGACTGAAACTATATGTACAAGCCTGCAAGCAAACTGTTTGACTGAATGTTCATAAGGAATGAATGAATAACTTAGACTAATATGTTTATCCAAGTGTTTGCCCAAATTCCAAACTCATGAACTTGTGAATTGTGACCCAAAATGTGACACAATTTTGGGTTCCATTTTTAGCAAGGGATTATTACAGTGGTATCAGAGCTTAAGTTCCTGTCAGCTTGTAGGTAAAACAATCTGAAATTAAGTATGGGGTCAAAAGAATTTTTTTGGTTGGTTAAAGCATTGCAAGAAGCTGGTGACAAGTTTTGTAATTATTAACTCATAAATGTTATTCTTAACATCTTGAATGAATCTAAAGGATGTTTGAGTTTAATGGAACAGTCACCTTCACACCTTTTACATTTTTCTTTCATTCTTGTGAAATTTTGTTTGAAGCAAGACTGGTTGTTGATGCATTCAGATGCAAGAATCAAATTGATCGTTACTTCATGCCTTTGTGAAGTTTTAAGAATCTTGGCACCACATGTTCCCTATGATAATGACACCATGAAGAAGGTATTGATTTTGATGGTTGATAGTTTTCAGGGTCTTGATGATCTCAATAGTGTTAATGCTTCAACAAGGTAAGGTTTGCTATACTGAAATTTTTTGCAAAAGTTAGCGTAAGTAATCTCTTGTTGGATTTAGGATTGCAAGATTTTCACTAGTACATTTGACCTTATTTTTCTACCAACATTTTCGATCATCAATTAAAAAGGTTTAAGTTGGTCGGATTATAGAAGGAAATCTTTTTTTTTTTTAATCCATGCATGTGTTGGTCGAAATTTTGACCAATATCATGTATGTCGAAATATCGACGAACACAAGAATAACTTTAAAAAAAAAAGTTTCATTTCTCATTTCATTTTTATTGGCAAATTTGAAGGACTGTAGCGCGTGAAGGAGGACAAATTTCTCATTTCATTTCCATCTTCGAAGAAGGTTTGGTTATCTTTCGAATATGCCATTTTTTGTTTCAGGCTCAAGGTCAGTCATTGTAATAGATAGACAAATTTGATGTCACTGCAGAAATGAAATTGGAAACATTTTGATATGTCCACGGAGTGTTTGTTTGATCAGTGAGGCATTTCATTATACATAGTCTGTTGATTCGAAAGATAGAATGATTATTTTCCGCAAAATCACTTTAGGAACTGTTATTCGAAACTCTTGAATTAGTTGTTGACAGTCGTGTTCTTTGTTTTTATCACAATCTATCGTTTGTTAGCAAATACAAATATGTAATTGCAGTCTCACATTTCAAATTGTCACAGTTTGGTTAGCACTATCAAAACAAAGTGATTCTCTGACAGGTCGAAAGCATAGCCATTGTCCTCAGCCCTGTCATGAAATCACGTCCCTAATTTGTATTTTCTCCATTGGTTTTCTAATGCCACTGGATGAAAGTCAAATTAGGGTAATGTATCATAATACACCCAACACTCAGAGTTGTATGGGTTGTTGAGTTGCTTCTTAGACAAAACCCTAGGCTAAATATAAGCCATGTATTTAGCCAGAGAAAGGAAAATATGTCTGCAGCATTATAATATTGGAAGGTTTTGAAATTGAGTCATAGTTCGGGTACGTGGATCTTTGAAACACTAAAGTTTTCTTAGTGATTATAACCACTGACTGTACCCACTGTTTAAGCAGTCCAGATAGATCCCAATCTAACCTGATCAATTAGATTTGGAGGGTCTCTGGGACAGTCGACAGTGCTGCAGAACATTGGTTAAAATTATTTGAAGACTTAGTGGCATATTGATAGACAACTATCGGGCATAACCCGCACCTCCACCATGGGTATCTACTAGCTGCGCGATGCTCTTTGTCATCATGCGGGTTTGGATCATCAAAAAGTTGGGAGATGGAAGCCGTGCGATGCCCTAGGAGGACTGGTTCAATAGACCAAGTCTCCACCCTTCACCTATGGCCTTAGCCACTAAACCCTCACTCCTAGAGGCCCACTTCCTAGGTTTTGTTGAACCAGTCCTCTAAAATCATTCCCAAATTAAAACAACTGCATAAACACTTCATAAATGCTCCCCCCTTACATACTTCATCACCAAAACTCTTCATCCTTGAAGCAAACCAGTTTCCATTTGACTGGTGTCAAACTAGGCATGTTCTATGTCTAGCTCATGGATTTTCTCTATTTCTCTTTTCTTGAAGATATATTTATGTGGTTTGGAAGTTGTGCTCACAGATCTTAGAAGATAATATATTCTCTACATTTCTAAGAATTTTAGAATTTCCTCTTACAACTTGGGGAATATTCTCATATTTTTTGCAAATTACTTCCCTTCAAGTTTTATATTCTCAACTTAACAACAACAACTATGACTCTAATTGATAGGCATCTCAAAGACTGGTTGATTAGTTGCATATGGTGATAGAATTATTAGTTTCAATATGTTTGTACTAGCCTAATTAATGTGACAGTATGTTGATGGTGTTGAAGGAATGTTTAATATCATATGATATTCCTTTATGGTCAAGATGACATCTTTATTCCGTTCTGGTACTATTTGATGATTGAAATAAATAATTAAGAGGATAAGAGATTTGTTTGCATGAACTAAACTGATTGTAGATCTATTTTGAAGTTTACAATAGCTTTGAGAAGTGTGTCAATATGTTTTGGGCTTCATTTATCTCTAGGGTTGGTTATCTTTCACTTTCCCTTCATTGTATAAGTTTTTGGGGCCAACATATTTGGTCGTCTTACATTTCATGTTCATACATTTTACTGTGGCTGACTTGGAAAAGTCTGTTTGAGCATGCAAAGGATATAATGAAAGATCAAATCATTTAGAATGTGAGAAAATTTTGGAAGTGCGTTTGATTGTGAAGTGTGTGAGAAAAATGCCAAATGATTATTGAAAGAAATGAGCTGAAGGTATCTACATTCAAAAGTGTTTGAAGTTTCAAGTAGTGTGATAAAGGCTACTAATGGTGCACATTTGTTGTGGTGGATATTTTTTTTGTTCTTCATGTAATATTTTAAGGTTGTAGCCTTGTCTAAATTTTATCATTAAAATTGAGTACTAAAATATCTTTGGTATAACCATAAAGCCATTATTTCAAGGAGTAGTTTCTTCCTTGTCTTTTAGATGTAAAATAATTTATGTAAATTATTCTATATTGTGGCTTTTCTCACTGTGGTTCTTCCCTAGCTAGGTTTTCCATATAAATCTAGTGTTCACTTGTGTAATTGTGTAGAATTCGTTATTCTTTCATTGTTACATTGTTGTTGATTCATGAAGTAAATATTTTGACATACGAAGTAGTAAAAAAATTAAGGTTTTATCATACAATTTATTCAACTCCCCCCACTTTGTTGTCTTGTGTGCTCAAAAATAGAAAAATACTACAAGAAGATCAAAAGAGAGCTTGGCAAGTGTCCATATTATAATGAATGAGACAACACATGTTGAATAAAACTCAATCTAAATTGCAGTCCTATGTTCAAAGAATAAATGAATGACGAACCTTTATATGTCATTGTAATAGATAGACAAATTTGATGTCGCTCTAGAGTAAAGAAATGTTACGGCAGAATAATAACTGAGAATTTGAAACTGATTCCTCGATTTGAATTTGAGCAAAGAAACAATAAAAGACACGGTTGTAGTAGTAGCTCAAAAGTATGTTGGGTTTAAAGATTAATTGACTGAGATCTCTGTTGACAGTTGGAAAAAAAAAAACCCCAGTCCCTAATACCCATCTTCGAACTATTCCAAGTCAACCTAGAACCTAATATGATCAACTAGGTTAGAGAGTCCTTGAAGACCAGTTGGAGGTGCTGGATGAGGATTGACTGTTATTGTTTTGTAATTTCCAATTAAAGCAAGGGAACCTTATAGGCCTATGTTAAATATTGTGACTAATCCATAGACCATAAAAAGAGAGTACTGTTGAAAACCAACAGAGGATTAGTAGAAGTCTGAGTATCATATGTGAGGGGTTGGAATAGGATTGCAAGTTTGATAGATTATAATCAAAGGAACATCAGCAAATGTGTAGTCTTGCTAAAAGTAGACACTAGTGATTGAGGTAACAAAGTTGTTTGGAGGACTGATTATAAATTTTAGTTGATAGATTGAAGAGTCACCACCGTGTCTGGAAGTATTCAAAGTTTAGAGAGTTTGACAAGTTAATTGGAATCATTATTCATAGTTGAACCAACATTGTTATTTGTTGATATTCTGTTGTGATAGTTGGTTGGGTCAATCCAAGGAGTATAAATTACCTAAAAATGCCCAGTTCCAAAGCTCCAACTTGACCACAGACAGGGAGTATGCTAGAAAAGGTTGAGGAGTCTGGCTTTACATCCACCAGTTGCATTTGCTTAAAAGTTTCTAATGCCTTTTCAACAAATCCATTTTGAACATATCCCCCAATCATGGTAGTCCATGAGACGACATCTCTTTGAGGCAATCTGTCAAACAATTTACATGCCTTGTCTATGTTTCCACATTTAACATACATGTTTACTAAGGCACTGACAACTAAAACATTTGATAAAAAGCATTCCTAAGTATTTATGATTCTTTGCATCTTTATTTCTATAAAATCACTAAAATTAGCTATTCGAGGGTTTTATTTTCTTTGTATTCCTATAGTCTCATACTTGTGGCTCTGTTCGTATAAATATTGCTAAAGATTACCAATCTTTGATATAATGATGAAATGGTACTCATATTCACTTGGATTTTGCATTCTATATCTTGTTTTCCTCCAACATATGCTATAGTTTTTTGGAGGGTAATGAAAACCCTAACAGGTTATGATTTCACTTTGTGACACCATCAGTAATTTTGGGCTTTGAAATATTTGTATATTCTTCAATGATTTTCCACTTCATTTGATGTTTGTAATAATGAGAACCCATGTTATTCATATGGAATTACTATGTCTTATTTCTCCTTGATTGAATATCATTATTACATTAGTAGAGAGCTATTTTTACCAGTTAATGAAATCATTACTCCTTTATATCATGACAAAGTTTATCATTTCTTGGATTATATAAGCACTCTCCATTGATACTTATTATATTCTTAGTGCTATGGGTATACATCTTGGTTGTGATTTGTTTGAATCTCTTTAATCAATTCCATTTTCCAGTTGTCTATGTGATTTGATGATGTTATGGTGATTTTAATGACCCTATGTAATTTTAAATTTTTATGCATATGAGAATCATACCTTTTTTTGTTCATCCTAGTCTACACATTTTGTCAACCCTTCATTGGTCTTCATGCATTATTTATTGTTCTTATTTATTAAATATATTTGCTCATTATTTAGCACTTGACTGCTAATGACAGTAGCATAGTTATCTACTCTAATAAATGCTCTGTATACTACCCCGCACTTCACTATCTTGGCACTTATTTTAGCACCTATGTTTCTTTGGTAAGTCTATGGTATGATGTTATGACCTTTACTAGCTCCCATTTGATATCAAATACCACTTCTCCTTGTGTCTTCCAACTGATGTAGCACTAAAGTCTTGAATTATTGGACTGATTCTAAGTGACGTGTCTTGTATTTTACATTACTCCCCTCCTAATGAATCGGGTTTATTTATTGTCTTCAGTAATAGAATTATTTTTGTTCAGACCTTTCTGATGTTTTTAACTTCATGATCACCTACAATCTCCTCCTTCTGATACATTAATGTGTTTTCATGATGTAGCTATGAGTTCCTTTTACACTATAACAACCATGTATGATCATTTATCTTGTGACTACTTTTTCATCCTTTTACCACTTTTGTCCTTATGATGTTACAAGGCCAAATCTTTCTTCAAGTAAGCATATTTATTGATCATTGTTTTTATAATCTTTACCACTTCCTTGTTTCCTTTTCCCATATTCAATATTTAGTTTTATATATAAGCAACCTTTGATTTTTAAACATCAATGTATTTTTATGTATAAACTATCTTTTCTTTTGACACCATCTTCACACATAAATTTATCATTGCTCGAAGAAAGGTAAACTTGTCATTTTTTCATATTTTTTAATAGTGAACAAATCACTACTAATGATTCAACAATAATTTTTTTAGGGAATTGAATACTATTTCATTGTTGTCTTGTAACTTTATACAATATTTTTCACAACCTCATGGCATACCTCTATTTTCTAGGATAGTTTACATTCCACTATCATTTATAGCAGTCGATCTATCCTTTGTCTGCTATGATGACTATTTATTTAGACTTAAATACATGAGAGTCATTACAAATACATGGGAAACATTACCATTTCTCCAATATATTCCTTGTCCATTTCTATGAAAACCTCTTTCTTCCATTGTTATGATCCAGGTCTCCATTGTCCTTACCAATGACACTACCTTCATCCTCCCTCATTATCTATACTTATGGTTACTTATGGTTATGCTTTGATGGATATCAATGCCTTGTTCCAAAGCTCCCATTTTGTCATAGGCTGGAAGGATGCTTGCAAAGGTTGTGGAATTTGGCTTTACACCTACCAGTTGCATTTGTTTAAAAGTTTCCAGAGCCTTTTCCACAAATCCATTTAGTTCATAGCTTGCAACCATTATAGTCCATGAGACCACTTTTGCAGGCACCACCCACCAATCCTGGAAAGGAAATAGAGCCTGTGTACCCATATATGTGTATATGTGTGTATATATACACAAATGTGTGTGTGTATATATGTGTATGTGTGTATATACACACACATGTATGTGTGTATATATACACGTGTGTATATATAAATGCACGTGTTTGTATATATACACACGTGTGTATATATAAATGCACGTGTGTGTATATGTGTGTATGTGTGTGTATACACACACATGTGTGTATGTGTGTATATATACACGTGTGCATATGTGTATATATGTGTGCATATACACACATGTATACACATATACACACACGTGTATGTGTATATATACACATGTTTGCTATATGTATATATACACACATGTATGTATGTATATATATAGATGTATACACACAAATTTAAAGAAATTAAATTACAGAATTAAAAGTCCTTATGCATCTTCTTAGTCATCTTCCAGGTGAACCAAATAGGTCATCTCATATTCCGGAAATCATTTTCAGAATTTGTATCTTCTAGAATTGTAGCATCTTCTAGAATTGACTATATCTGACATTTGGTATTCCATGCACCAAACAGGCCCTTGTTGCATAAAGAAAATGGAATCCAAAACAAGGCTCTTAAGACCTTTCCAAAATCACAAATTGCACACAAACTGGTTTTTATCTTTTATTTCCTGTTCTCATCTGTACATACCAGGGATCCTTCCCGTACATTCCTTGTTTGGTGTATATATAATCCTATTACAACTGCCACAACCATATTTGGTTGGTCATGATTTTAGCTAATGGAGCTTGTAGACACTGAAATAATTATTCTTTCATCTATCAATATGTTATTATTTGATCCATTAATAATATTCATCAACATCTATCATTATTATATTATTTATCTTCTATTATCATTCATAATCATTTATCGTCCATGATCAATCTTCTTTCTTTATCCAGGTCGATTTGGCCAAGAATATCTTGAAAGAGTGGTTCTATTTGCAACAAACTTGTTAGAAACATGAAAAAAAAACATGTTAGCAATTCCATCATTTGTCTGTTGTTTGGGACAGTCACCATAGAATTATTTTTGTCATTATGGCCCTCCTCCGCTCTCTAAATTTATTCTGTATCTATGGTCTTTGAATCCCGCAGTGTCAATTTGGAATCAGAGGTGCATAAATTGCACTCCGTCACTTGGGTATACAACTCAATTACATTGTCTCCAAAAAGATGGGACCATGATGCCTACAATTATGTTTCTCAAATATTGTGTCCCAGGACCCCTTATGACCCTTTACGACCTCTAAGAATACATCTTAGAGGTCTTAAAATGTTGTAAAGGGTCATAAGAGGCTCCTAGGAGGGGTCAGATGAGCTTCCACCTTCACGTGGTTGGCCCTGTTAAGTAGAGAATGTTAATTAAACTATTCTTGAAACATAATTGTAGGCATCATGGTCACATTTTTTTGGAGACAACATAATTGAGTTGTATACCCAGACAGAGTGCAACTTCTGCACCTCCGATTCCAAGTTGACACTGCGGGATGGAGAACAACTTGGAACCGGAGGTGCAGAAGTTGCTCTCCATCATCTAGGTATACCACTCAATTACATTGTCTCCAAAAAAATGTGACCATGATGCCTACAATTATGTTTCTCAGAGAATGTTAAACTATTCTCGAAACAAAGAGAAGCTCAATAATTTAAGGTCTTAGTACAAGCACTAGAATTGAGTTTTTTGGCACGGGCTGGGAAATTTTTGTATATCAACATGCAATAGAGTGTGGGCAAAAAAATCTATCGCATGTTGATATACAAAAATTTTCCAATCGTGCCAAAAAACTCAATTCTAGTGCTTGTACTACATGACTAGTGCCAAAACAGGGCTCTCCCAATCACTGATTGTGACCCGCTAGCAACAACCAACAGAACAAGTGTGGACACCTAAAGATAAATATCAAATAGGGGAAAAACACCTACAACAATAGAGGTAATAACCGTAGATACAGATGAGGATATCCCAGAAATCCCTAATTTAGTGTTTCAGAGATCCACGTACCCGATCTATGACTCAATTTCAAAACCTTCCAATCTTATATGGCTGCAGACATATTTTCCTTTCTTTGGCTAAATACATGGCTTATATTTAGCCTAGGATTTTTGTCCAGGAAGCAACTCGACAACCCATACAACTCTGAGTGTTGGGTGTATTATGATACATTACCCTAATTTGACTTTCATCCAGTGAATTAGGGATTCGTCATCTAAATCTATAGCTATTTTATTTACATTGGAATGCAGCCTGCCGATATTGATACTGCACCGGCCGAGCACGATGGAGGCATCAATTCTAATGTGAATTGTAGTACTCAAGGTATACATTTTCTATTCGAATTTTGATTTATGAATATTTAATACAAGCAAACATATTCAATTGTTTAAGGTGGATTAGTTGTGATGATGAGACACGCCATTTAGATGTTAACTGTGGCAGTCTCTTGGTTTCAGGCAATGCAAAAGGAGAAGCCTAGTTCAACATGCAATCTCAATTCATATACATAGGATATCGGGTGGAGTTGAAAAACACAACAGGGTTGCATTTTTTATAGAGGTCTTTAATTGTGTATTTTAAGTTATAGACCATCGCAAACATTGTAATTTTGACCTATTAAAAAAATGTAAACGTGTCATATTTTTTCAACTCCATCTGCTATCCATGCATATTATGCTTGTGTTGCACGCGCATTCTCGATTCAGAGTGGGAAAAATCTTATTTTTGATGTGAGGGAGAGAAGCCAAACACAAAGAACATGCAAATAAACACGACAGCTACAAAACATAAATGTAGGTATCACAACAACTGAGAAACATAAATGTAGGCATCATGGTCCCAATTGTTTGGAGACACAACATAATTGAATGCTATACCTAGAAAATGCAACACAACCACTACTCTTGCAGTTCTAAGTTGACACTGTGTATCCAAAAACCATATATAGATTCCTTATCTTTGGTTTTTGGATCCTGCAGTGTCAACTTAGAACTACAATTATGTTGTATCTCCAAACAATTGTGACCATGATGTGTACATTTATGTTTCTCAGATGTTGTGTCCCAGGACCCCTTATGACCCTTTATGACCCTTTAATATCCCTAAGAATACATCTTAGAAGTCTTAAAGTGTTGTAAAGGGTCATAAAAGGATCCTAGGAAGGGCCAGATGAGCTTCCACCTTCACGTGGTTGGCCCTGTTAAGTAGAGAATGTTAAACTATTATCGAAACAAAGAGAAACTCAATAATTTAAGATCTCAATCAACGTACGAAAAATATATACAACAATAAGATATTTGGTCGATACTTAATATCGACAAAAGTTATGATTATTATAATTATATATGATGAATAATTATTAGATAAATAATAAAATAGTGAAATTAAAATATATATATATATATATATATATATATATATATATATATAATTAAATTGTCTGTCGATATTTCGACCAACTCCCTTTGGCGTTTCGACAGGGAGGCTATGTATTCGATGTTTTTTCTGACCACATTTCGTCAAAATTTCAACAGGATTTGGTCGCATAGATAAAAGAAATGATTCAGGTTGAAGCAATCGCTTCGACGACGATTACGTTGATATTTCGACTACTTTCGACGTCAAAATTTCAATGACTATTTTTAGTGTCGTATAAGCGACAAAAAAAATTTGACAACATTTTTGGTCATTTGGTCGCCCAATTAGGGTCGACAATTCGACTAATCCTCGTCAAAAAATAGGCTAAAATTTACTAGTGTTTATTTATGATATGTTTCATCATTTCTTGGTAACAATCAAAAGGACACATGGAAACGAAGTCATTGCAGCTATACAGGATATTATGGTTCTAACCATCAACCGAAGTAAAATAATTTTTCCCAACCTATGTTATCCATGTTATGGACTTTTTTGAAACAAGAATGTGCAATTTCTTCATCTGCATACACATTGGTTTGCAATGTGTTCAGACAATGACTTTGTTATATATATTTGGCTTCTTTTATAATAGTAATTAAATCCCTGTTGATGCTGTCAATACTTTAATGAATGATATAAATATTACTCATAAGGCATTGAAATATTTCTTGAGGGCACATTACCTATGAGTGGGTCCCGATCCATATATCGGGTTTATAAAATGAGCTAATCTTTGCATTTAACCTAAATTGAAGAGTTGTAACATTTGATAAGATATTTCTAAAGTTACTTGGCGGATGAGTTAATATTCTTGCCGTGGAAATATTATGTCTGTGCGGCAAGTAAATGGAGGAAATGTATGAAAAAATATATCCAATGTATGTTGTATGTTTAGTGTTTTAATATTTCATTGGAACTTCCATATTGTAGTGTGCATTTCTAAAGGCCTTGGCGAAAATATTTAAATAGAAAAGCATTCCATTGGTTGTCTCTTTCCATGAACCTGTTGCCGTGAACATATTTTTGGACATGCAATTTGAGAATACTGGGCGTGAAACCATACAGGGTGTGTTGCACGAGTACTGGCAGTCTTCCCCTTGCCATGAAGGAAGAGATACAGTGCGTGAAGGATGTTATTGTGCTTATTTTAACAAACCAATTGGTTTGTGCATAAGAAGCATACATGAGAGTTTAATTGTACAGTATATGAACTTAATTGTATAGTATATGAAACACGACTAATATTGACCAGGATTCATGTGAAGCATCGAAAGTGATTCTAGATTGAGGTTTATAATGAAGTATCGTGAGTTCAAGACATGAGTATGATTAAAGATATTAACTACTATTATCTGATTGGGTGTTGCATGTTGAGTCTTGTTTGTTTGGGTTTTTTATATGGGAGATTCTTTTAGCCATTTTTGAGGACATAGGTTTGGAGATCACAAGTTTTGCTTGCAATTTGGAGTTAAAGAAATTTTTGGAAAGTTTAGAATTTTGGGAGTTTGGATTTTGGATTGGTATCGATATAGATCTATTGAATTTAAGGTAGGATTTGTATTTTCCTTTGTAAATGTTTTTTTCTGAAAAGATTGTTTTATTCGTGTTTGTCAGATTCTTGTAGAGTTTGAACTGATGGTTCTATGGTTTTATTGTTGGAGGTTTTGGGTTTGAAATTTTTTTAAGTTTTTATTGTGTAAGAAGAAATTTTGGTATTTTAATATGCATGTGAGAATACATGTATAAATTTTGTATATAAGCATAATCTTTTATATTATTCTACAAACCCTTGTGTTTAAGTTCAAAAGAAAATTATGTGCTAGTTAAAGTCCTAGGTTGTTCAAGGTGAAAACTTATAGACAATTGATTTAGAAAAATATGAAATTTAGATTCAATAAGAGTTTGATTGAATTATTAAACAGAGTATTCGAGAGGACAACATAAATTGAAATCATCAAAATGATTGAATATGAAAACTCAATTGAAATTAAATAGCAAAACTAGTTCTTGAAAATCGATTTCTTCACAGAGAGAAAATTACATATATATATAATTTGAAAGTATCTATAAAAAAAAATTAAACATTATTATTATTATTTATTAATTTTTGGTTTAATTTGTTTTTTAAATTATTATTATTATTTAATTAATTTTGGGATTTAAATTATTATTATTATTATTACTATTGTTATTTATTTATTTCAAAAAGAAAAAATTAATTAATAAATAAATATTAATTAATTTTTTTACATGTGGGTTCTAATATTTTTTGAATTGAGGTAACAACAGGTTTTGAAGGGGCCCCGAAACCCTTAACAAAGTGGTCACAAAAGATATTCAAAAAAGCCCTCTAAATGAAACGTATCAAGACCAAAGTGAGGGTTTTACAACAGGCACCCACAACCTAGAAGAAACAATGTATGAAATAACCTTCATGCAAGCCCTAGGTAAAGAGAAATCCAAAACTAGAATTTTTTTTTAGCGCCCTTTTGATGGGAGCGAAGAGTCATGTCAAAAGAGGAAGAGGACTTCTTAAATTTTTATCCTTTAACAGTAATCCAACCCTCTTCAACTCTAGCCGCCTCAACTTGCCAGCGTAGAGGATCATCAGCCACACCAGAATGATCAAGGCTCCCAAAAGAGGCAGCCACAAACCCAGTAGAACCTGCAAGAGTAGCGTCCACAAAACCACTAGCAGTTGTGACCCCTGCAACACTAGGGGAGGCCAAAGACGCTGCCTTCCCCACCAAACTAGGTGACGAAGCAACCATGGAGGCACAAATAGGAGGACACATAAGAACCGCAACCACACTAGCAAAAGGAGGGGGGGCATGTGCAACCACCTGGGAGAACATTTTCGGCGAAACTGGTTTCTTCTCCACCAAGTAGTGTTGAGCACAAGCACCAATCCACCAAGATGCAACATATTTTATATTTCTTTATACCCAATCCATATTGGGCAGCCATCTGCCTAGTTTTAAAACATCTTCTACATCTGAAGGGGATCCCTTCATAATCCAAAGTATGATTTCAACTTCCTTTAGAGTAATTGATCACTAACTCCGCAGGAAGACCCTTAGAAAGATCAATATCCACAAGAATACGAGCATATGTAGAGTGGACAATGTCAGAAGATTCACCATCCACCATCAAAAATTCTCCAAGAGCATTACCAATCCCCTCAAAAAGAGAATCGATCCATAAATGTAGGGGAAGATTAGGAAGACAGACCCAAATAGGAAACCTAATGAAAGAGTCTGAAATAGGGTTAAAATCGAAATGCCAGGGCTTAACCATTAGCATAAAATGATCCTCCTAGCTGAAAAAATGTTTGCACAATAGATTATTCATGTCTCAAATATCTTCAAACTTAGCAATAAAATACCCTTTAGCCATGGGGAAGATGTGCACCGTATCCACAAGGATAGGCTCCTAGTGATAGGAGATCCATTCATGAAGCTTCGGAAGGCTGGGCCAAAAACCTCTAAACCTGCAAATCAAAGCATGGGAAGAGAAAATAGAAATGTTGTGATCTATTTCCTCCTCCACATCCCGATCCACCTCAATAGAAATAGGATTAGAGACAGGAATAGACCCACGATCCGCCCCCAGTTTCAACAAAGCAGCTTCCCTAGAAGTAGATGAAGGCTCAGAAAATACCACAAGAGAGCCCTTAACCCCGCCCTCACACTTAGAAGCTGAGGCCGAAGCACCAGAATCCAACAAAGAAGCATCTTCTACCCTCCCAGTAGAAATGCCTAGACCAGCAAAAGATACGAGAGACGCAGCAGGCACAGCCTCCACAACAAAAGCATTGGGGGGCAAAGGCTCCCAATGACCAGCATTGGCAGGAGACGCAACAACACCAAGAGCTTAAGACTCCCCAAGAGTGGCAGAGGTGGGTCGTGCTTGGAGATCGACAAACATTGTAGAAACCCTAGGCTCAGTAGACGCACCTGCAACGAGAGCCCTAATTACAACGGAAGACATCACAATGTATCTATATATTACTATGTGGGTTTTAATATTAATGTTTTCATTTATATTTATATTTGGAAAATTAATAACATTATTTTATTATTAAATATATGGTGTTTTGATATGCATGGAGATTTTATTTCAATACATTTAAAAAGTATATATGCATGAGATTTTAAATGAACATTTTCTTAATAAGTCAAACTAGACTTTAGTAAATAAAATTGGCTGATCTTAAACAACTGAGACTTGTGTTATGGTTTGACTACTTGGTATATTATAATATATTGTTTTTTGTTGTTTATTTGGAGAAATTATGTTGATTTTTAACAATTGTATACTAGAGGCTTTGAAGTGTTTTTTTGTTGATCTTTGATTTTATGTGGAGAGTCTTTATAACCATTTTGAAGTTTCAATTGGATCATGTATGATTTTGTGGTATCTGTGAGTGATCTCATATGTTGTATTGTGTCTCGATCTTCATTTCATTAGACCAAAAAGGTGACGATTGTTATTATGATTAAGTCTGGTTTACCTGATCACCTTATGTTCTCTACTATGATTGTTCTACGTTTTGGATGATTATCTTTATGAGTTATGTTACTTCATCTTTGGAGATGGATATCATTGATGTTGTAATTATCATTGGTCTTGTGATATAAGACTATGAGGATTTTTATTTTTTAATTAAGATATCTATTATGAGATGGATGATCTTTGGTAATGTCTATATTGAGATGGATTGTTTGATCCTTGTATATGATGTGTTGTTCTCTACTATGCTCCATTATTTTACTTTGGTGATTATCATGGTTTATGATTAATGAGAAACTTTTGTGGTTTCGGTTTTGTTTCCTCTTTGTTTTTTGGTAGGATCATTAGGGTAGGTTATCTGAGTGTATAGATGGGAAGTGGCTTGTTTTGGAGGCGCTAGATCCTAGAAGTGGCTACCTAGATATCCTTTACAAGTTACTTAATAAAGTGATAACTTAAAGACATTGAGAGTTTAAAATGAATTAATAAGATAATGTGTGCATTGCCCATACCTGAGTACTTGATTGAGGTCTTGACTAGGATGGGAGTGGGAAGATTCTTTCCACCTACGTGGATTGCATATGACATAGTTGGTACCTCGTATGTATGAGGATTACTGATACCACATGGAGTCACTAAGGCGTCGAGGTCTAGAGAGACTGTCAGGATAACCTTAGAGTTGGCTCGTGTGATGACACTTCCCTTTATGCATCTTAAGTTTCCTATATGTGTTGGTTGCCTCTAGTTAAGTATGTTTTATCTTTGTAGTTGGTGTGGTACCTTTTTAAGATAGGGAGCTTTTAGGATCCCTTGCCTAGGTGTTGTATTATGTTGGTTTTTAGTGTTTGATATCCGAGTGGGATCTGTTGTTATCTCCTCAACATGGTAGGAGTGGACCTGTGGTTCCACATGGTTGAGTGGTAGTGTTTCTTTTACCATTGAGATTATGTCATTCCTAAACCAATGTTGGATGATCCTTCTTCTTGTTACATTCTTCCTTGTTCATCATTATTGAAGACTTTCTCTTATCTTTCAAGATATTGTACATGTACCTTATATATGATTGGTTATTACATACCATGCAACTTGTGCAGTGGATGATGGTTCGTTGTGTATACCTTATGATATCAGTTGTATCTATGTTTCATTTATATGATGTTGTACTTGTTATTCATTTGTATATATAAGATTTGTAATTATATTTAATCTAAAGCAATTAATTAATATTTACATAATCTACGTCAAGGAACTCCTGAGATTTGTAACCTATGTGTTGAGTTATACTTGTATGTATGAGTTGTAATTATATTATATTGCTTTCGCATTGTTATAATTTTTTGTTGTGTAAACTCTTTAAAAAAATATTATTCTGTAAACATGGCAACATGTTAAATTAGGTTAAATTCTCCTGGGTTCCTTGGTGGGGCATTATAGTTGTTAAAACCTTTTGTAAAAGTTTTAGCATTCTGAACTTTGAAGCACAACTATGAATCCTAGAATTGAATCCACCAAGTGAATGGAGTTTGGTTTCATTCAATCCAACCAAAAAACCTAAGGGTTTGTCCTTAGATTTTAAAATTGAAAGCTAGAAGCTCCCAAATTCTCTAAGAGAAAATAATAAACCATGCATAAATAGAATGAGCATTTCATTCTTCCTTTTATAACCAATTGCAGAGACTTTTGGCCTTCCCTCTTCTTGTCTCTTCATTTTCCTATCTTGTGTCTTTTAATTTCTCCTCTTTTAATCTGATTTGAGCTTAAGGAAATAATAATAAACTAAATTAACTTTTCACTTAACTCGCCATTAATTCACTTTAATACTTCATTATATTAATTGAATAATATTATCCTTGTGATTTACTTTTGACGAATAATATGAAATAATTAAAGTATTCACTTTCATGACCTTATTAAATATTAATATTTCAAGGTCACATTAGGAAGGGACATTACAAGTGAGAAGACGTTAATGTCTACATTTCAGTCAAAGCTTCGCTTTAATTGCCTATGCAAATTTGGTTATTTTCTAGTATTACACTAGTGATTCGTATAGTGATAGTTGTTTATACATTATGACAAAGTCTATACATTATGGCAATGGTCTCTCTATATATGCAATATGTGGTGATAGTGACAATAATCTTCTTTTTCTTTGTTAAGCTTATTGTTCAATATTTGTGACAAACTCTGCCAATAACCGTGAATAGAATCTTTTTTTGGTAGCATGTACTTTGCAATCTGGAAGTAATAGGTTATAATTTCTCCCTTCATTGTTATATAACCCTACATAGTGACACCTATCATCTGCTCTAATATCTTCTTGGTAATATATTATCCATAGTTGGAAAACTCGTACTTAGCAAGAACTTAACAAGTTCGAAAAAAAAGACTCAGTCAAATTTCGACAAAAAATTGGCAACTTAAAAAAAATCAAAATTTCATTAGAAACATTTTTATTTGCAAAATTCAATGACAAGATGTACCCAATGAATACAAAAGTGTTTTTCATTAAATTTGGTTTATTTGAATGTAAATTGAGTACAAACGTGTATCCTCATGTGTAATCTAAAAAAAATTAAATGACAACTATTATGAATATTTAATAATTGCCTTTGAACATAATTATGATTCAACATAAATCATTAATTACAAATTTTACATCTCCATCTTTCGTAGTTTATTTAGAACTTTGGGAGAGGTTCTAAATTTCTAATAACCACACTTGAATCTTGGATGTTAATATTATGATATTTCATCATTGATCGATGATATTATGATATTGATAAAACTAACAATTGCACCCCAACAAGGTGCAATGTTTACGCTGATAGGAAGATATACCTGGGCAATATATTGAGGGGTGAGGAGAAAATTTTGAGTTAAACCACATTTTTTGTCTTATTTTATACAAACATGTCCTTTCTCGAGATCATTAACCTTTCAAGAAAATTTCACAATTCCTCTTTATCATAGAGTGTCATTAGGCCACAATTCAGCCAGGCATTTTTTTAAACAATTAAATGTTTCATGTTTATATTTCAATATTTTGCATCTATGACTTCTAGAATACTATAAGCATAACATACCCTAAAATCACACTACATTAAAGTTTGAAGCAATCTATCTAACGACCTATCAATTCATGCAGAAAGAATTAAAAAACCCTAAAAAATGAACTTTATTACTAACAAATACGAAAGGCAAAACACACCTCCCAAAATTGAAATAACCTTTGAACTGATATAATAAAATGTGATACAACAAAATCGATCAAAGCATGAGAAAAACAACCATGATGGCCCCTGCAAGAGCAACACTAGAAATATCATTCACTAGGGCTCTGTTTTGTGTGGAGGGGGCAGCAGCGGGGGAACTGATGTGTAACTCTTGGACGAAATGTGGGTGCCACTGAGGGAACTGTATATGTCGTTAGCACGTTCCTCTCTCTACACGTTCTTGTTGAGGTCCAATTGCTCTCAATGAGTTAGATCTCCTTTTTAGGGTTCCTCAATTGTCAGTCAAGAAAAGAAGGTAATGAGCAAACACCATTTGCGGCTCCACCACCTTTGTATTAAAAAAAATGCAAGGGAATGAGAAGAAACACCATCTCAATGCAACCCTGCCTCATATTTGCAACACCTTGGTAGTGTCAGAGTCGTCCACAAAAATTTCTTGTAAGTCACACATTCGTTTTAGAAAAAGGAGACTCGGGTATTACAACATCATGGTTTCATTGTGGAGCCCGGTCTGCAGATTTACAATCCACAACTCTTAGGCCCCGTTTGTTTGCTGGAATTGGTGTGGAATTGGTAGCGGGACTTCCGCTTTTTCAACAAATCCGTCGTTTGGGACACTAAAATGCAATTCGAGGTTAGGCTTCAAAATCCAGTTTTGGCCCTAAAATGGGCGGCACCATCTTCCCACCCAATAAGTGGAATTCAAAAACAAATTTAGGTTTTGGAAAATTATGAAGCAAATTTTTATTTGTGTCGGGTCCATCGGATTTGGGGTTCGGATTTGGTTCCTCTACATAACCAACGTAATGACCAGGAGCGATGTAGCCATGAGTACCTACGAAGCCTGTTCCAGAATCAGATCCTTTTTTTCTAGCTTGGAGAATCTTCGAAATGCCAAAATAAGCAGAAAACAGGCAGCTAGAAGGGAAGTTGGGATTCGGTAAACTAGTTCTGGTCCATCGACGGGTTCAACTGGATCCCGATCTCTCACTTCTGCATTCACATGCGAAACTACAGCTACATCAAATGGAACTCAATCTGTTACTAGCGCCTATGCTTCTGTCTATGGTGCTTCTCATCTCAACCTTTGCTTCGTAAAAGTTGTCCAGCAAGATGTTTGTAGACTTCACGTCTCTATGAACAATTGTAGGCGAGAAATTGAGATGAAGGTAAGCCAATCCCTTTGTTGTACCTAATGCAATCATGTACCTATCTGGCCAATCCAAAACATCATCTCTGTTGTGCAAAGCATCAAGTAAGTTTCCCTTGGGCATGTACTCATAAACCATAAGATTTGAGTGGCTATTTGACAGGTAACAGTAATGACCATGAGGGCTTAAGCTCATGCGGATTGTTAATGTCCATGAGGGCGTTTCAAAGGTCCCTGGTGATTGACTTCTAGTTCTAATTCTAATTTTGAAATTGGCAAACAAACACAAAAGATAGATTGTCTCAGTCATCTTTCGAGTCAACCAAACGGTCTAAACTATCTTCCGAATACACAAAATTAGAATTTCAAAACCTGATTTTGAGATAATCAGGTTTTGACTCAAATTCCAATTCTGCAAACAAACGAGGCCTTAGGGTGTGCCCTACTCCATCTGACAAAGTGAAACGCAAATCACAGAAAAAGATGCCACTTAGACCCGACATCCAAGCCCAAACAGTAACACTCATTAGCAACGATAATTTAAGTTAAAATAATCAATAATCTATAATTCTAAATTTTGAGAGAATGGTTGTTGAATTACAATCAAGAGATCTGAAACCATAAAATATTTGAAAACCAAAAACACATCACAACCATAGAATTGCATCCAAACCACGGTGGTCTCTGCCCTGGGGTTTCTCTTATTAGAATAACAACAAAACAAGATTCAAAATCACGACCTTTAGAATACAATTCTTCCAAAAGTCTCTCTTGAATCCTCAAAGTCAAATCCAACATTCAAAACAAAACAAAAACAAAAGAGAATATTTACAGACAACTCCTCACAGTCGGCACCAACCTATATCTTGTTACAGAAGAACAAAGTAGGATTCAACATTTCGTAGACATTCTTCCATTGCCTTGTCGTAGTGTTGTCAGAAGTTTTCCATGATGTAAAAACCCTGCCAAAACTTTCCTTCTATGCCACACTATGATAGGACGACATCACATACATCCATATTTCCATGTACGGGCTGCCCTAGTGAAGTTTTAAAAATATTAAATATATTGTGAGCTCGTGGAGGGTACTTCCAATGTACTCATTATATTTTTGTGGTGATGCAGAAGGAAAATTCAACTCGCAATCGGACCTTTTGCCACACCTGCATCTTTCTTGGCAATGACAAAACATTTTCGGCATAAGATTTTGATCGGTTGTTCTTTCCAGACATCTGACATGATGTTTTCCTGGTGGTTTACCCCCTATAATAGCCTATCGGCTAATTAGTTGTCTCAGTTACCTATAATAGCCTATCAGCTAATTAGTTATCTAAGTTCTTGAATTTCATCTCCAATCTTAGACCCCTCATTTTAATCAAAGTTCTTATAAGGCAAATTATCCCAATACCTAGTGGGGTTTGGGAGTGCAGAGCCTAATGGGTTTGACGGGTAGTGATGGAAAGCTACACAAGATGCTAGATCTAAGAAAAATCAACAATTTCATTCTTTCATTGGCCAAAAATGGTGGATGTGTTAATTTTAGTGATCAGATTATACAGTAAGCAATTAAGTAAATACACAATAAGTAAAGACACAAAATAACAAAGATTTATCCTGGGAAAACCTCTCACTTGGAGGAAAAACCCAACAATAGATAATAGAATATTGCCTTGAAAATTAATTACATAACTCACTGATTTGTTGAAGATCACTAGTTAATGAAGCAAATTGCCAACCTCTCATCTCTGATGTAGATCGCTTCTACCCAGGTAAGGATCAAGTGGTGTGTATGCCCAAGTAATATAAATCAAAACACTGACATTGATCAGTTCTTGATCAAATGAATAGACACAGTTCTGATGTGTATTGCGAATATCAAGTACATCCCACAATGAATGTTTAGATTACACATTGAAGACCTCAAATGCCAATTGCTACATGTGTATGGGTCCAAATCGTACACACAAATTGATTTGTTGAATACAATCCGATGTTGTATGTGATCATATCGCTTCACCTGCCAATGCTATGAAGTATGCAATCAGATCACTGTGAATATATATTGTTGTTGTATTCAAATATAGTGTCGTTGCTACCTTGATCGCCAATTGAGGAGTAATAATTGCAAGCCTTGAGTTCACTGCCAAAGACCTTATATTCACTTCTAGGAATATATTTAGATTGCATGCCAAGGTGTGATCATTGTGCCATAGATCTAGATTGCTTGTATGTATTATATCATTGCCTTGTATATGCCCAAATTTGAATATACCAATTATATATATCGCAGAGATGGATTGCATGTATAATTTTTATATCTATATTTACAATGCAATGTCTCGTATATATATATGCAAGCTTTATCAAGTCGGCCCTTTTTGGCACCAATGATAAATTTGAGTTTTGAGCCCAATTGTATTTTTAAATACAATTATAATTTCAAGACTATATTGAATTATAATTTGTATTTATAAATACAAGATATAATATTTTTTTATTTCTCAAGGCAATAATCCGGGCCCAACCCGATTACAATTTAATTCTCTAACCATAAATAAATTATTTAATTCTCCAATTAAATAATTTAATCTCACAAGATATTACTTGATTCTCCAATATATTATTTAATTATCCTAATTAAATAATTAATTCATTATTTCAATTCTCCTAATTAAAATAATGTGAAGCTAGAATCTGATCTAGCTACCAAACATTAACACTCCCTCTTAGCTAGGGAGGATTCTAGTTCTTACCATACCTTTCCATCATGCCTATTTGCAGAGGATGGATCCACCTTACATTGCCCGCAGAGGGTGGAAAAGGACAAGCCTCAAAAGGATCACCTTGCATTGCCCACAGAGGGTGATCAAAACCTTTGCCACCTTACATTGCCCGCAGAGGGTGGACTTCAATTACAAAACCATCTTGCATTTCCCACAGAGGATGGTCAAAACACAACAAATACATGTCCACCATGCATTGCCCGCAGAGGGTGGTCATACATATCTTCTCTTAAAGAAGATCCAAATAATACAACATCCACCTTGCATTGTCTGCAAGGGTGGTCTAAAATACAAAAGTACATCAAGGAGGTTGAGACTCCCTCTCACAACCAAGATAGTGAAACTATCATGACTACATCGATGATCTCATCATCATGAGCAATACATAAGTACAACATGAGAAATCCACATGATGTCTGTTACAAGACATGAATCCATGGTTCACTCCCTCTGAACCAATAAGCCAAGAATTGAAGGATCAACATTCATTTCAATTGTACAAGACATATTCATAGATCTCACACTTTGAGTTACAACCATATGAGCCACGTGGAATGTAACCAATCCTTGTCGTAGGACGCATCCCACTTACAATATGCCTAGTTAACACATCTAAGACACCTGAGAACTAACATCACAAGGTGCTACCCTCTCATCTAAAGAGAAAGAACAAAAGAAGCCAAAGGAAGTTATGATGGATCCCCAAATGAGTCATACTTCAGAATCGTCCTCAAAGAAGCCTCAGCTAGAGATTCCTTCAAAATGCATTGGGATCTTTCTCCCTTTGGATTCGAATACGCATCACCCATATGTTACTCAATCCATCCTGATCAAAGACGGATATCAAGTAGATTAGTAAAGATGCATAGAATCAAAACCATCTTGAGGAGAAATAACAATGCAAAATTTGTTTCTCTATAAGAGCTTTATGAGCAAAAGTAAAGAATGCTTATCTCCATCAGAGATCAATAATGTTGAGACTGCCAATCATCAGTTCCTCATATTCTTATGAGAGATACTACATTCTAGGAGATTCAAACCCTTCAATGATAGGTTAGCACATAAGTATTTATGTCAAGTTAGAAGCATCCAAGACAATATAGGCAACCTGAATGACATGGAGACAATCAATAACATATTACAACCAAGTATGGTCACTCAACTTAGAATGCATGCAAGCATTCATCACAAGAATACATAGAACCTTTAGATAAGAAGATAGTGATATATCAAATAATAGAACCACCTATATCATTCAACACAAAACTTGAACAAGTCAAGCACTAGCTCATATTCTGATTTGCCAATCGGGTCATACAGATGACAATTGTGCATGATGAGTCCAAGTCATTACTTCAGCAATTTGACATTCCTGAACTCAATCAAATCATTAGAGAGCATAACCTAACAATGCCTATAATCAACTCATAGAAGAAAGGTGACATCAATAGATGTCATTAAAAGATTGAGATCAAGGACACAAGTGCATAGAAACCACATCATCAAGTGTGTTAGTACCAAGAGAGTTCTAAGTCAACAATAGTACGTCATTACTATAGCAAAAGCAATAGACAATTAGAATACTTTCTTACATATAATCTTTTATACTTCTACTAAATCAAATACTTATCAATCCTTGTATACCAAGCTCGAGAGGCCTGCTCGAGGACATCTATCTACATCCTTCCAATCTCTGGCTGCAACATTAGTACAAAATGGACCCATAGCAAAAACATTATGATAGGTGAAAGAAGGAGTTGAATAGATCAAGTTGCCATTATCAGCAACATATTGAAGTTGCATATAGAGATTGTTTAGAATAGTTAGTATAACATAATGTTCCAACTGAGATTATTAGAGGATTTAGTAGAAAGACTTCAAGAATGCAGGCGAACATCAAAGTAGAATTCACATGAGATCCACATGACTAGAATTGTTAGTACTCAGAGATTCTAAGTTTTCAAATAATCGCAGTCAAAAGGAAATTCACACAACATTATTAATACACCCAACTAGTAACAAGAAAATTCTATTAGAATGATTAAAACATAAGATATCCCAGCAAGAAGAAGGTCAATCCTTCATGCTAACTAGGAGTAACATCAATAAGAGTGGGTAGAAAACAATAACATGAGATTGTCACAAGAAACAACAGATAAGAGTCAGATTGAAGTCAATGATGATTACCAACCATAGTAACACTCGCACCTCAAAGTCATTCAACAGTGCCTATCAAACTGAAACGTTCAACCTTGGAGCTTGTAAAGAATGATCTTGCAAGAGAAGTAGGTTTTCTCCTCAAGATGAATGTACAAATATCAAAACTCAAGATTTCTTTTTACGTTAAGGTCTATACAAGAAGAGAAATGTCTTGAACATAAACCTAAGACTTTGTAGGGCAGTTCTTCACATCAAGAGTAAGGGATCCTTAATAACCTTTTGATTCTAAGGTAACAAGGAGTCATAGATAAGGTTAGCACATAACTTCTTCATAAGGCAGGTATACTGACAATTTTCTCATCAAAGCTCATAAGATCATTCCAAAGCTATGTTCTAATACAAGGAGATACACATGATTCTAACACTATATAGGTAACAACTTATAATTTTTCTCTTCAACTTTTGATCAATAATTGTAGTCACACATTGCCATAAGAAAAGCAAGCTGATCTCTGCTACACAACTACTACATCTACATGATAAAACTTTATATTTTGCAAATGTTTACTAGCACCAACCAAACATACAACTATATATAAAACATCTTCCCTTTTATAATCAAAACTAATAAGAGTACGATCTCTGCAAGCTTATATTGGTCTGAAATTAGTCTATCAAGAGTTGCTAGGATCATGCCCTCATTATTTTATAAAGAAAACCTGGAGATTAAGGAAGTCACATCTCGATCTAATATAATCCCAAGCCTTTAATATATACAGAACAGAAGATACTATATCACTTGACTCTGAATCAAATATGGGTCTAAACTTCAAATCCTAGAGTGCTTCAAACAAACAAATCAAAACACAAAGGTTCATAGAGTAAGAACATAATGTATACTCTTTATTTCGGAAAACAAAGAATTGGTAAGATGTCCCAATATCTGGGGATAGCATTCTAACACTCCCAGACAGTCATCCAGATGTTCTAAAATCTGATCACACAAGATTAGTACGAACCTAGGTCCAATACCATGTTAATTTTAGTGATCAGATTATACAGTAAGTAAATATACAATAAGTAAAGACACAAAATAACACAAAGATTTATCCTGGGAAAACCTCCCATTTGGAGGAAAAACCCAACAACAATAGATCATAGATTATTGCCTTGAAAATTAATTACATAACTCACTGATTTGTTGAAGATCACCTATCAATGAAGCAAATTGCTAACCTCTCAGCTCTAATGTAGATCGCTTCCACCCAGGTAAGGATCAAGTGGTGTGTATGCCCAAGCAATATAAATTAGAACACTGACATTGATTAGTTCTTGATCAAATGAATAGACACAGTTCTGATGTGTATTGTTGATATCAAGTACATCCCACAATGAATGTTCAGATTACACATTGAAGACCTCAAATGCTTGCTACATGTGTATGGGTTCAAATCACACACACAGATTGATTTGCTGAATACAATTCGCTGATGTATGTGACCAGATCGCTTCACCCACCAATGCTATGAAGTATGCAATCAGATCACTGTGAATATATATTGTTGTTGTATTCGGATATAGTGTCGCTACTACCTTGATCGCCAATTGAGGAGTAATAATCACAAGCCTTGAGTTCGCTGCCAAAGACCTTATATTCACTACTAGGAATATATTCAGATTGCATGCCAAGGTGTGATCGTTGTGCCATAGATCCAGATCGCTTGTATGTGTTATATCACTGCCTCGCATATGCCCAAATCTAAATATACCAAGTATATATATCGTAGAGATGGATCGCATGTATAATTTTTATATCTATATTTACAATGCAATGTCTCACATATATATGAGAGCTTTATCAAGTCGGCCCTTTTTGGCGCCAATGATAAATTTGAATTTTGGACCCAATTATATTTATAAATACAATTATAATTTCAAGACTAATGAATTATAACTTGTATTTATAAATACAAGATATACTATTTATTTTATTTCTCAAGGCAATAATCCGGGCCCAATCTGATTACAATTTAATTCTCTAACGATAAATAAATTATTTAATTCTCCAATTAAATAATTTAATCTCTATATTAATAATTTATTTAATTCTTCAATTAAATAATTTAATCTCACAAAATATTACTTGATTCTCCAATATATTATAATTAACCTAATTAAATAATTAATTCATCATTTTAATTCTCTTAATTAAAATAATGTGAATCTAGAATCCGATCTAGCTACCAAACAATAACAGAATTCAGGGGCTGTGCCCAGAATTAAAAAAGAAAAGATAATATTTCAACGCATCTGGTCCTTTTTTATGCAGCTGAGTTTTTGCCACAAATCGCAGAGTTCTTCTGAAAAATTCTGCGAGCTTTAGTGGCGTGTTTTGGTTGAAAAGCTCAGCAACCAAAAACTCACCAATTGGCAAGTAGTAGTCCAACTATCATATTATCAATTAAAAAAAAAATTAAGCAAAGGATCTCATTGAAGTGTAAGCAAGCATTGCGTTTCGGATACTGCTCAACTTCACCATGCACGCTGAAAACGATAATTTATTAAGTCTCATTAAAGAATAAGAGAGATGAGAGTGTCAGAATTGTGGCCTAAACAACTCTGGAAACTGTTACTTGTTTCTGTACCTATCATTTTTTTTCGGTTAATGAGACTACGGTATGCTAGCATAAGAAGATGGTTTTCAATGTCAAAGCACATACATTATTTGAATTTAAAACCAACTTAACGAAAATTGAGGGGCAGCAGAATAGGAAGAAACCTTTCTCATGGTGCACCAGTTTCTCCAAAATAAAGGATTCTAAACAATAGAGAAAATGGAAACAATTAATGGATTCTGCCTTCTCAAATAATAGAACAAACAGTATGCTACACATTTTTAATCCTCTTCCACCTCAATTAGTCTGCCTCACAAGATTTTTTTTTTCTCGTATTTCACTGTCTGGAAAGGCATTACTCCTACTTTCTCATCAGTATCACGAGTTGAGTATTTTGTAGCAGGCATATTGCATAGTACATTGTGTCCCTTGTGATGTTCTCTGCAGGCTGTCACCTTTTCAATCAGGATTGTCCTGTTTATCAATCGATGTAGCAAGTTTCCCAACAGAATTTCTTTCTACAGAAAACATAGCATCTTCTTCATTAACTGAGTCACTTCTTCTTTCAGGTTCAGAGCCTGTACAATAATTAATAGACCCAGCAACTTCTGATGAGCCAATTTGAGGGGATGAAATGGGATGGGTGGATTCAAAAGAATCATGGTATAAGCTTCTTGTTATTTCGCTTGCTATGTATGTTTCTGACTTGTATGCAAGCACAGTGTTTTCATATTTTTGCCTTCTCTTGGTCAGATGTTTGATGCACTCCATGATTATCATCAGAGACAGCTATTGCAGCATCACCTACCTCCTATTTGTCCACAAAATGAGTAGCTTTATAAGTTGGTCCATCAAAAACACTTTCTATCATAGATGTATTGGTACTTCTGCCAGATTCTGCAATTTGCATAGTATGTTTGGCCTCATCAATGAGCAAATGAATCTCTGAAAGAGAACTTTGTACTGAAGCATCAACAGTTGCAGCAGACTCCAAGGCTTTTGCTGCTTTTACTGCTTCTGATATTAGCAACCTGTTCATCCATACATACATCACATCTCAGAATGATGCACATCTGCAATCTACTATATGGTTCCTAAATCTGTTCAAAACTAGTTTGCTATCCTTACACAGACAATAAATGAATAGAGAGCACATGTATTTTATTAACAGCCAAGGGCTCCAAAGATAAAATTGAAAATGTCAAGCCATACATTGCTTGGTCCGTAGCTTTCTTTTTATCCAATTCCAAGGCTGCTCGTTGTGCTTGAATTATCTTTAACTTCTGTAGTTTGGCCTCTGCCTGTGGGTCCAAATATTCTGGTTGCATTTTTTTCTTATGAATGGAAGGTTCTCTTGCATTTTTTTGTTTTCTATAATCAGAGTTATTTTCTATCAATTTTTTTCTTGGGTTTGACTTTTCGCTTTTCTCCCTTCCAATCATCACATTTTTCCGGTACTCCTGAAAACAGACATTCCACAAACTAGCAATAAACAAGTTGTTTGATTAACGATAATAGATTTCCACAATCCATGAACAATTATATTTATGCTTTTGGGTAAGATTGTGTATGTTTTTTGTCATCAACGTTTTGGATCATAATCAATGATCCATCTTCAAGATGAGAGAGCTTAAGAATGCCAAAAGATAATAGGAAGCAGACCAAGACTCAACAAAAAAAAGAAGAGAGGGCAGAGAGAGGAGACACGCACACCGAGAGAAATAAATAAATAAAGAAAAGAAAAAAACAAGAAATAAAAAGAACAGAAGAAGAAAGACCACAAAGAACTAAAGGAAAAACAAATAAAGAAATGAAATGAAGGACAAAAAAAACTAAAACAAGAGCACAAAGATACTAAGAAAAACAAAAAAGGAAGGAAAGAAGAAAATAATAATTAGTATAAATATACAATCATGCATATGTGTGTAAGCATATATATGCACAAATACAAAGAGAGAAAAATATAATAATAAGAAACACATGCAAATATATAAGAGAAATATATAATAATAAAAAAGAGAAATATATAAGTTGTGTGATGCAGTTCAGTGCCTATGGACAAGAGAAAGAAAAAACAAGAGATGCATACACATGCCTCTTTAAGATTTCAAAAATGCCCTTACAGGATCTGCCCATTTGGCTTTGATGGACTCTGCTATTTTTTGCCGTTGGTCTCGTTTTGCAGCTCCCCCGCATTCATTCTCCTTTTGAATGCACTTTTTGCTCTTCTCCTTTCCAATTGTCACATTTTTCCGGTACTCCTGAAAACAGATATTCCAAAAACTAGCAATAAACAAGTTGTTTGATGCAGTTCAGTGCCTATGGACAAGAGAATGAAAAAACAAGAGATGCATACACATGACTCTTTAAGATTTCAAAAATGCCCTTACAGGATCTGCCCATTTGGCTTTGATGGACTCTGCTATTTTTTGCCGATGGTCTGCTGGTTTTGCAGCTCCCCTGCATCCATTCTCCTTTTGAATGGACTTGTTGTCTGCAATAGCCTGGAACCACTCTTGGTGTATATCTTCTTTCAAAGTATTATAACTATCCCAGTGTAACTCATCTTCACCATCACCTCCACTCCTTGCTGATTCTGCAATGCTCTCTTTCCACTCAATTACACATGTTTGCAGCAACAGTGATCTCTCCCGACGTGCTTTCCATGCTTCCCTCAGAATTGCACGTACTTCTTCTTTTCTCTCCTTCCTGCAAAAGTAAATCTTTCAGCTATTAATCTATACAAAAAAAATTATAAAAAATTCAGTGGAAATACATTGTCAATGATAGAAAGAGGTGAAATGGGCAAATGGATGAAAAGGTCTTCATTACTTGTTAAAAATTTACAAACCATAGAATAGTATGTTGCACTAAGAATAAAAAATGAGTACTTGGAAATATTTTAAAATGGATGCATTGTAAGTAGGGACAACTATGCTAGGGAACAGCGAAAACATTGGGGTAAACTTCTTCAGGAAACAGGAAATCTACATTTTACAGTATCAAAAGTGACAGTAACTTAACCCATTGCTGCACGAAACCTCATATGCTGAGCCCTGGCATTCATCTCCAATCTCCAAAACAAGTGCACGGAGTGTTTACAGACTTTGAAATATTTCAGCTGAAATCTTTCAGCATCCACAAACATATCTTGGAAATGTCCATTAAATATTGGGAAGCCTCCTCCTATAGAAGTTTCTAAATGTCCTATAAATTACACAGATTTTTGTGAACCACTAGCTGATGCAAAAGAAATAAATGAGCTCGAGAAAATTAAGATGTACTATACTGAATTTTGCATTAAAAATTCTAGCATATTTGCAGCATACCTATTATTAAAGCCTGTAATGATACCACTTGGAAGGGTTAGAACTTAGGATGTCTACATGCACAAAAGTTTAATCTGTGTTTCGAAATGGAAAAAAGGGGTACTCCACATTTGTAGTTGTGCTAAAAAAGTACATTGTTTCCTGATTTGCATTTGCAATTTCCAATAAGTTGACAAAATACACAAAACAATCTATACTCGTCAACTTTTTCGAAAAGGTCTTTACAAAACATTTGGATCAACTTAGCTGTTGGTCATTATAAGTTAATATTGTGCAACTGCAGATGTTTTGTTATACTGTCGTCACCTGTAATTAGGGTGTACTTCAAAATTTTGTACGCTGGATCTAATAATTAGAAAAAGACCTTCACGCATATCCAGTAACTACTAAATATGTAGCTTAAGTATGGCTGTCCCATAAAATATTTATTTTGAACATCTCCTCGTAATAGAAAGGAGCCGTATCCCAGAAAATTGCAGAGGCTACAGAGTTATGGTTGATCTGGTTTGAGATTGTTAGGAAAATAGGAGTTGTACACTTTGCATAATACTGCATTTAATTGTAATATTTTATTTATTATGTAAATGTTGCACTTAAGAGTACCTAGATAGACATGCAACATGGAGAGATTCCTTTGGAATATTCTTAGAGGC
The DNA here is from genome assembly GCA_027943335.1 of Chamaecyparis obtusa. Taxonomy (NCBI): domain Eukaryota; kingdom Viridiplantae; phylum Streptophyta; class Pinopsida; order Cupressales; family Cupressaceae; genus Chamaecyparis; species Chamaecyparis obtusa. The sequence goes on from BSBK01001712.1 coordinate 334,778, forward strand.
ATTTGATGTTGTAATGTAACATTGTAATACTATATTTGATATTATTTCATATTGAGAAAATAAATTAAATAAAATACTCAATATTGAATGTGGGGTCAAGGGGCTATGTAAGCACACGGTTAATGTAATACCACCTGGTCGTTTTGTAGGAGCTTGTTTCTATAAAAGCAACCACAGGGGCAGTTGTTGAGGTTAGTCAAGTTAGCATTTGTGAAAGTTGAAGCATAGCATGGGATGTGTGATTGCTTGCTTGTTCACATGGAGTGCTTGTTTATGGCTGGGAATTCAAAGGCTTTTCATGGACATATTGTAATGATGCATTGCTAAATAATACATGGATGATGAATACTTTTTGAGTCTGGGATTTCCTCATATTCCTAGGGCATATCTCGTGTCACATTTTTGTGAGTATAGTGTCTATTCTCTTGCATGTAAATTCTAAGCACTTATTTGAAAGATTTATGTTTATAGTTACAAGGGAATTGTCATATGTTGGCTGCAAATTTCCTTACAAGTGGTAACAAAGGTATGATTGTGGTGTTATAACCCTAGGAGTTGAGTCTAGAATGCATGAAAGAATGAAAAACATGGCAAGATACGAGGTTTTTGTACGTTGTTTGTTGCAAATCTAAAAAATTTGGGTTTGTTGTTATGATAGGTTGATTGCAGATTTGGGGCTCGAAAATTTTTTAGTCAATAGGGTCTTTGGATGTTCATTTAAATGAGGTTTTTTGAGAGGCGTTTTCATAAATGTCCTAGGGAAAAAGACCTCGCCATTGAATATGGGTTGGCCTTCCAACGAATTTTAATATTAAATTTGCCTATGTTCACTGAAAGTTGAATAAAATGTAAAAAAAACTTGTTTGATGGTCGTTGACAGCCGTCAAATTTAGGCCAGTGATCTGCAGAAATAAAAAATCCAGTCAATGCCTGGAAAAGTCAGAAATTTTTTTAAAAAAATAGTGTGCTAAGTGCATTGAATGGGGAATAGTTGAAAATAATATAAATATATATTTATGGTGGATGGGGTCAGGCCTCGCACCCCCACACTCCTTGCATACCATGGTGTACACAGTACCACAAAGTGGTGTTACGAAGTACACCAGCTGTGGTACCGTGTACACCAGCCACTGCTAGTAGTTTCACTTGATGTTACTGACATATCAGTTGTGTGTGTGAAGACTTTGAGGATCTTCAATTGGGAGATAGTTGTACAATGCCATATTTGACTCGGTGTCATGGCTTAGTGGGAGTTGTTGGCAATGATGTCGATTCACCATTGAATGGTGGATGATTTTCTTTAGTGTTGTAGATGTTGGAGGATGTCTTAGATCATGTTGTTGCAGAAGGGTTTTTCGCATTTGTTGATGCACTAGTAGGTGGTGGTTATCTTCATGGCGATTGGAGATGTTAACATCTTGAGGACTCAAAGGTTCATTGGTTGAGGTGTGGTTTATGCTTTCTTTTGACATATTATCCTCGTTTGATAGGATGGTCTATTATTATCTCATGGTACACTCTTGATGTGCATTTAGAGCAGTGGCATGATATGAGTATTTGGTCGGTTCATATGGAGCATGTGATCACCTAGGAGGAGATGGTTTAGGTCATGTTTTCATGTTTATGTTCTTGATTCTGCAGTTGGAGTTTTGACATCGATCTTGATTCAATTTCTTGGTATTGAGTACATTGATCATTTGCTTGATACTTTATGATAATGCTATGTTGCATTTGGAGTTTGGCATGGATTGATCAGGTACAGGTGTTCATGGATACTTAGAGACTTAGGTGATGCTAGTATTCTCTTGAAATAAAGATGTATGTATTGAGATGATTGATGGTTTCAAGAGGAAGACCGAGGAGCAAAATACCTAGTATGGACTTGAGAGGAGAGTGTTCTTGGATTAGTCTTGGAGACTTGAATATCTTGATGAGCATTCCAATTCCCCACTCTTGGTCTACTCGGGAGTTTACTACTTGAGAAGTATTCCCCATTGTTCCTTTCAAGTGCATTTTATTTTATGCTTATAATTCATAGATATGGGTCTTGAGCTATGGAGATGTTAGTCTCGGAGGATTTGGTTTGAGAGATAATTGGCATTGGTTATCTCCTTCTACATTTATGTTATTTTGATATCAATATGATTAAGTTTTGGGAGATGGTTTATTTGGTGTTATTCCCTGGATTAGAGAATGGTATTGGTATGATCTTATGAGAGGCTTACATCCATGTTGATTACATGATATATATGTTTGTTTGGCCTAAAGAGGCTAAATGTGTTTTGGGGTTTCATGGAGATCATACTTGACACAGTTGGCATTTAGAGGTGTGCATAGAAGGAGATTCTACAAGTTTGATTTCATTTCTCTCTTTGGTCTTGGTTATCTTCTTGGATGTTCGGTTTCACATTACATAGAATTGAGGTTGGATGGAGCTTTGTGATCACTAGTTTGTGTTCATATGTTGTCATGTGGGAGATGTCATAGAGGTTCCTTATCTCTTTCCTTTGTCAATTGTGGAGAACTTGGGAGAGCATTGGAGACTTGTGAGAGTTGTTCTTGCAAGTTATTGGTTCACATGTTTTCTCTTTTCATTAAATGGTTCCTTCCATGAGTTTCATGTTCTTATGATTTGGGAGGATGGTGACATATTGTGGGACGGTATGCAGCTATGTGGGTTGCATGTGTGGATCATTGTGATGTTCCTTGATACAATAGGTTTATGGTTACACTTTTCATGCGATTTTGTTAGTGATTCATTTCAAATTTGACATTACCTATGTAATGGGAGCTTCTTGGTGTGTATGTGGCAGGTATTGCACTTGAGGCGGTCGCATGTTACAAGTTGTATATGTTGATGTTATAGAATTCACTTGATATGTTTTGTATACCTTAGAGGTATAGATAGTTGGATGTGTTAGCACTTGTTATGGGTGCAATTTCAGCTATGGATTTTGATTCTTGACAGCTACCAATGCATCTTGTTATCTTTGAATCAAGTGTTTGTGTTTGGAATATCAATTGAGACAGGATTTATGATTCGGTTGCAACAAATTGTGTTGTTTTCTCTTTGGATGGCTTCTATGTATGTTCGGTTGCAGTAGCATGATAGAAGGTGACAGCATTCATGTATGAGATGGTGATCACTTTGTTTTTGTTGCAGGTATCTTGATGGAGCACATGGAGCACTTTGATTCATGATGGTACTTGATGCTAGAGGGATTGTTCTCTTGTTCATTTTTGTGGCTACTTATTGACCCATATGCAATGTATACAAATGGAAAAATGTTGGGAATATGGGCATTGTACACCTTGCATAATAATGCATTTAATTGTAATATTTTATTTATTATGTAAATGTTGCACCTAGGAGGACCTAGATGGATGTGCAACATGTAGAGATTCATTTGGAATACTTTTGGAGCCAATTGATGTTGTATTGTAACATTGTAATATTATATTTAATGCAATTATTTAATATTAGGGAAATAAATTGAGTACCCAATATTGGGGTCAAGAGGTTAGGTAGCACATGGTTTATGTAATACCACTTGGTCGTTTTGTGGGAGCTTGTTTCTATAAAAGCAACAATAAGGTACTCGAGGTTAGCCAAGTTAGCATTGTGGAAGTTGGAAGTATGGCATGGGATGTGTGGTTGCTTGCTTGTTCACATGGAGTGCTTGTTTATGACTGGGACTTTGAAGACATTCATGGATGTACTGTAATGTTGCATTGTTGAATAATACATAGATGATGGATTTTTTCGGAGGCTAGGTTTTACTCTCATAAGGGTTTTCCCACGGCATATCTTGTGTCACATTTTTGTGGGTATATTGTCTATTCTCTTACATGTAGATTCTAAGCACTTATTTGAAACATTTATGTTTATTGCTCGTGTGGAAACTATAATGTGTTGGCTACAAGTTTCCTTATAGACATCTCTTCAACTCATCCCATTTTCTGACATCTTGCGGCCTTTCATGTTGTATTCTTCATTAGTAGTGTACATTTTGCAAGTGTAGACACCTAAAAATGGTAAACGCTTGCGGCTCTGCTCTTCAATGTGCTGTTGGTCTAATCTTGGTCATTTGTTTGCATTTTTAACAAATTTTAATCATTTTGATTATTTGATTGATCCTTCATCTTGTCATCTATTTTTAGTTCTTGCCAAAGGCAGATACTATTACATCCATTAATTATTATTTTCAATTTTTCTTTTGGTATTAGATATAAAGTATTCAAATTACAACAGTCATCAATTAGTTCTGATGTATCATCAAAAAAATACAAATGCTTCAGTTCAAGATGATCAGCCTATATATATATATATATATATATATATATATATATATATATATAGCACCTATACACAAAATAGTTTACTATCTAATACAAAAAGAACCAAGTTGCTGGTATGGATGGAAATCTGCTCAAAAAGGAATTGTTGCATAGGAGTCATCATTATACTGTAGAGATGGGAATAACTGCTGTCATGAGGAATACTATACTTATAGCTACCCATCTGGATCTGTAATATCTCCTTTCTACCCCACCCAAGCAACCTAGCCCACAACTCCTCCCATCCACTTGAGGAACTTATCATCTCAGATAAACTGGGCGTAAGGATGGTCCACCCTGACTGCTACAGGAACGGAGCAGTTGTTTCAGATGGTATGGCAGCAAGTGGTGCAACCACCTCAGGTTCCCCTGCTGCATCATTCTCCCTTTATATTTGTTGGTTGAGTTCTTCAATGAAGTTATGCAGTGCCCTTTCAAAAGGTGACCGCTCCTCTGTGGTTCTTGTCCATGTGTGGCCACGGGATATCTCACACTTAAAGGTCCTAATTGTGCCATCCTGCAATAAATCTTCAAACTTTTTCCTGGAAATCCTCAAAGTAACAGTGACCTGTAATGCAATATCATAATATTTGAGCCTCCTCAGAGACTCAGTAAGGATTCTAGCCCTGCTACTGAATAAATTGTCATTTCTAAACTTCCATATAATCCAAATAATCTCAACAAAAATACAACACAAAAAGACATTAAAATTCTTCTTAAGGCCCATGATAATACCAAAAACAATCTCATAATAGAAATGTTCAGATTGATGAAGAAACCAAATAAACTCCAAATCTTTTTTGCAAACATGCATTAAAATTTTTTTAAAAAAGATGTCTCAGAGTCTCAGGAGTTCTGCAAATTGAATAAGGGTTGAAGTCACCATTAGGCTGCTTAAGGGGAAGCTTGTGGAGAATCAATCTCCACAAAAAAAGCTCTTATATTTAGGCTCTACCAAACTGCTCCACAGGTTATTAAACATTTTAGTCCAAAAAGTAGCATCGTGATTCAAATTCTAGCAAGTGTTAATATGGGACAGAATGTCTTCATTATCAGCCAAGGAGGAATATACAATTTTAGCCTTGAAATTGGGAAGCGAAGAACTATCAATCCACTTAAAATTGATGAATCTGTCTTCAACAGAATTGCACACTCTAGGGGGAGAGAGAGAGGGAGCTTGACAAGCCTCCCTTAGGATAGAATAGGTCCTCCATTGCACCTGTGGGAGTTTATATTTCTGTTTAATTTCTTCCCATCCCACTAGCAGACCATCTTGAATAACATCTTCAAACCCTTTAATCCCCTTTGCTGCCCAACTTTTTGCAACAGGGCAAGGGGTTTGTTATTATGCTTAAGGTTCCACCAGATGAACCACCCACCACACAACTTATTGTCCTATGAGATGATTCCATTATGAGATATCATATTCCTCACATTACCCCATGCTTTCCATATGGATTTGAAAACATTAGAACCTGCCACTTCAACTGGAAAATGACCCGCAATGAAGTCACAAAGATGCAACCCCTTCCATGGAGCCTTACAAGGGACTGCCCTAGTAATATTATTTATGATTAGAATTTTCCACAGCTCCATCCCTCGCAGAGCCTTGAAAATCCATTTGGCTGTAGAGAGATACCTCCACTCTACGATCCTTTAGTCCTATACACCCCATGGATCTGCTCCTGGAGCACCATTGCCACCTCACTGTGTGCCTTTTCCTGCCTCCCTTTCCATCAGACCATAAGTAATTTCTAATCTATTTTTGTAGATGGTTGTACTGATATTGACTAAACAGCCATACAGAGCTGTAGTAGATATCGTATGAGGAGAGAATCTTCTGACACACTTGAAACTTTCCTGCCAATGACAAGTATTGATTGCCCCATTTACTCAGCTTCCTGTCCATTTTGGCCCTAATCCATTCCCACATTTCCTTCAGACCTGGGTAGACAGCAAATGGAATTCCCAAGTATCTTACTTGGTGTCTTGGTCCTCTCCATGCACAGCCAAATTTGCTAAACCAAGCTGGAGGATGTTCTTCCCACCCAAGCATGATAGATTTGGGGAGGGAGATTTTACTTCCAGATGCCTTACAGAATAGTTCAATCTTGGACACTAATTTTTTCATGTTATACTATTCTAGCTCCACAATGATAGTTGTATCATCCGCAAATTGCACATTGGTAAGATCCTCGCCATTAGGAAGGGTTACACCCTCGACCCCTGGGGAAAGAGAGTTATCTCTCAACAGATAATACAAAGCATCTCCTGCAATTACAAATAGTGCAGGGGCAAGGGGGCAACCCTGCCTAATAGATTTGGATAAGATAATGCTATCAGATCTGCATCCATTCACTTCCACTCAAGCATTGGCATCCTTCATTAACACCTTCATCATTTGTTAAAAGGTTGCAAGGAAACCTAAGCTTTCTAGCATCATAATGATGAACTTCCATTCAATTCTTTCATATGCCTTCTCATAGTCAATGACCAACATGCTCACTTTCTAACTAGAGTCTTTAACCCAACTCATGGTCTCCCAATAAGTCAAGAGGTTCTCCAATATGTATGTGCCTTTGACAAAAACCTGTTTGGGTAGGGTTAATGACCTTAGGAAAGACATCTTCCAACCTTTTTGCAAGTATATTAGCTAATAATCTATAAGAAATATTCAACGATGTGATTGGTCTCCAATTTTTTATCAGGGATCTGTCTCCTTTGGGGATAAGTTTGATGAGCCCAGCATTTATCTCTTTTCCTAGAGAGCCTCTCAAGATGGCTTCTCTATATACCTGATATTCTATAAGAAATATTCAACGATGTGATTGGTCTCCAATTTTTTATCAGGGATCTGTCTCCTTTGGGGATAAGTTTGATGAGCCCAACATTTATCTCTTTTCCTAGAGAGCCTCTCAAGATGGCTTCTCTATACACTTGATAGAATTCCATTCCAATCCATTTCATGTTATTTTTGTAAAACTCCATTGGCAACCCATCAAGTCTAGGAGATTTATCATACCTTAAGGATCTAATAGTTTGGTTGATCTCTTCGACAGAGATCTCTCTGCCCAGAAGTTCCACATCTACCTCACTGACTTTATTTGGAATGATTCTTTTGATCCTCTCCCTAGCCTCTTCCATATTAGGACCTAGGTCTTTTGAAGTGAATAGTGTAAGTTTTCTACAAATTCTGAAGATATAATACTGATGGAGTATTAATACCTTGCTGCAAAATGATCTACTACAACTCTGGGCTGAATATTATTGTTCTGGAAGTCTGCAATAAATTATGGAAATTAAATTTTATTTCTACACTAAATCGCCAAGGAGCAGATTGCTAGAAGAGCAGACTTAAGATTGTATTGTATGTTATCTATCCACAATCTTGCTCCTACTTATATGATCAAGTTATCAGGATTTAACACTCCCTCTTAACTTGATAATATAAATGAGAGAAACATATCTAGCAACATCGTTACGATGACTGACCATAGATTTGTACTCTATATCTATTTGATTCTTCCAAGCATGTAGTATCATGGTACACATGATACTTTGTCATATTACTAAACTTGTAATATGAATTATCACTAATACTTGTGATAACAGTATTACATGTGATGCAATACACAGGATAAAATCCTGAGAATGATTAAATTCTTCATTTATCCAAATTGTGACTCATAGGCACTGACAAGCCTATATCACAATATGATCCTGAATTAAGATCTGCTAGTACACAGGATAAAATCTGGAGAATGATTAAATTCTTCTTTTATCCAAATTGTGACTCATAGGCATAGAAATGTCTATATCACAATATGATCTTTAATTCATCCAGATCTGCCAGTAGTTCCCTACTGTTTTAGAACATTATCTCAGAGATCGTCAACTCATATAATGTCTATTCATTATCACAGAGATCGTCACCTCTTTAGATAATAAACACAAATGGTGAAGCCCATAACAGTCAATAGCCTGATAAAAATAATTTAACACAATTATTTTATTAATAATCAAAGAATACAAATGAGTTATAATTCAACCATACCAAATCCTATTCTGAAGTGATCTATCTTCACTCGAGAGAGAGGTTTGGTAAGAATATCTGTTGTCTGATCTATAGTACAAATGTATCTTAGCTTGACAGTATTCCTGTCTACCATATCTCTTACATAATGGTAAGGAATTTCAATATGCTTGGATCTGTCATGAAAAACTGGATTCACAAAAAGCTTGATGCAACTCTGATTATCACAATGAATGATAGTGGGATTCATGGGTTAACCAAATAATCCCATAAGTAACTTTCTAAGCCAAACTACTTCCCGAGAAGCCATTGCAGCTGTAATGTATTCAGCTTCTGTGGAACTCTGTGCTACTGATGCCTGCTTTTTGCATATCCATGATATCATCACTGAGCCTAAACTAAAATAGCATCTTGAAGTGCTTTTCCTATCAGTAACACTTCCAGTCCAATCTGAGTCTGTGAATCCATGTAAGTCCAAGTCAACTTTCTCATACTTGAGCCCAAGGTTAAGAGTGGCTTGTAAGTATCTCATAATGTGTTTGACTGCAACCAGGTGAATCTCCTTTGGTTCACACATAAACTGACTTAAGGCATTAACTGCATAGCAAATATCAGGTCTTGTATTTACCAAGTACATGAGAGACCCAATCATCTGGTTATAAAGAGTAGAATCTATGGAGGGTGATTCTGCTGCTGCTTCCTTAAGTTTGTGTAGGTTAGTCTCCATTGGAGAAGACATAGGGTTGCAGTTCTACATTCCAAATCTCTTCAAGATGTCTAATGTATACTTTCCTTGATTAAGTATGATGCTGTCAGAGTTTTGGCATACTTCCAATTCTAGGAAGTAATGAAGGAGTCCTAAATCTTTCACATCAAATTCTCTGATTAGATCTTTCTTGCATTGATCTATAAGATGATCATCACCTGTTATTAGTAAATCATCAACATATAGTATCAAAATTATCATATCCTCTTTATCCTTTTTATAATAGAGATTTCGATCAGCTTCATTCTTGGAGAATCCTAAACTGGTGAGATACTTATCGATTCTTTCATACCATGCCCTTGGAGCTTGTTTAAGCTCATAAAGAGCTTTCTTGAGCCTGCAAACAAAGACTTTAGGGTTATGAGTTTCAAATCCTTCAGGTTGTTCCAAATATACCTCTTTAGTAATCTTTCCATTCAGAAATGTTGTTTTCACATCCATCTAATGTACTTTCCATCCCTTTGATGTTGCAATAGCTAGGACTGCTCTTACAGAGGTGTATCTAGCAACTGGAGCAAAGGTTTCTTCATAATCAATTCCCTCCTTCTGAGAGAAACCTCTGGCTACGAATCTGGCCTTATATTTTTCAATGCTACCGTCAGCAGCATGCTTGATTTTAAATATCCACCTAGAAGAAACAACAGATTTTCCCTCAAGCCTTGGAACAATTTCCCAAACATCATTCTTAATAATGGATTGGTATTCTTCTGTCATAGCATCCTTCCAAGCTGTATGTTTAATAGCATCTGAAACATTGGTTGGTTCTGATTTAGATAAATCACTCATGTTTGCAGCATAGCTAGAGAATCTTTTGGGTCTTTTGCTTTCTTTGAAGGTTCCTTCTGGTGCAGAGAAGTCCTGTGCTTCTTCTATAGTCTTAGAGGCCCAAAGTGGTCTTTTCTTAGGATTTTGAGTTTCCTCAAGATTAAGATTTTGAATTTCACCTTCAATTTCTTCAATGTTCTCCCTCTGAAACTCAGGTTCATGATTTTCTTCAGAACTAGGTATATGTGAAGGATCTTCAGAACTTAGGGCTCTTTTGAATGCTAAATCTTCTTCAAATATTACATCCCTACTAAGTTCAATGTTTTTCTGACCAAGTATGTAAACTCTATATGCTTTGGATGTTTCACTGTATCCAACAAAAATACCTCCTCTGCCTAAAGGTTCAAGTTTAGTTCTTTTCTCTTTAGGAATATGAATGTAAACAGGACGCCCAAATATTCTAAGATGACTGATATTTGGTTTAGAATTAGAGAAGACTTCCTCAGGAGTTTTATCTCCGAGGTGGGAGTGAGGGCATCTGTTTTGAATATAGACAGCAGTACATGTGGCTTTTGCCCAAAGATAGGATCCTAAATTTTGGTCAAGTAGCATAGCTCTTGCAACTTCCACAATTGTCCTATTCTTTCTTTTTGCTACCCCATTTTGTTGAGGATTGTAAGGAACAGTACACTCCCTCTTAATCCCTGCTTCTTTACAAAAATCCTTAAACAAATCTAAAGTATATTCCCCTCCATTATTAGTCCTAAGAGTTTTAATTTTGTGTCCTGATAGATTTTCAGTTAAGGATTTGAATTCTTTAAGTCTTTTAAGGATTTCTTCTGATTCTTTACATTTCAAGAAGTAAAATCCATATCTTCCTAGAGAAGTCATCCATAAAGAGTACATAGTACAAAAATCCTCCGAGAGAAGGAACAGACATAGGTCCACATAAATCTGAGTGGACTAATTCTAAAACATTGTTAGTTTTTCTAATGCTATTTTGAAATGGACTTTTGGTGTTCTTACCTAGTGCACATCCTTTGCATATGCTTGAATGATCTTTGTTCAACTTAGGTAAACTAGTAACCATCTTCTCCATAGTTGATAAGGCTTTGAAGTTTAGGTGCCCTAACCTTCTATGCCATACTTCGTTTATATCTGCAGCTTCATGAACTAAGGCTTGAATAGGTTCCGAACATAGTTCATACAGGTATCCCTTCCTTTGACCAATCAATTTTGATTTCTTAATAGAAGAGTTTTTAGGCCAGGTCATTACCTTTCCATCCATAAATGCTACCTTATATCCATCATCCTCAAGTGTTGTGACAGAAATTAGGTTGCTCTTGATTCCGGCTACATATAGTACTCTTTTGAGGTGTAAGGAGATGCCTGATTTTACTTTTAAGGTGCAGCTTCCAACTCCTTTGACTGGATGCAGAACTATCACCTATGGTAACTTCTTCATCGGTTTCCTCTGTCATTGAATCCAATACTTCTTTATACCCTGTAATGTGTCTGGATGATCCACTATCAATTACCCAAGAGTTGAGTTTGCTAGATACATCATTTGATAGTGCTGAATACAGTACATAATTTTCAGGATCATAGTCTCCTTTTGTCTTAGTTACCTCTGTGAAATTTACTTGCTGTTTCGTATTCTCAAGGCAGTCAAACTTATAATGTCCAAGTTTCTCAAATTTGAAGCATTTGACTTTAGATATGTCCCTCTTGAATTTGTTATTGCCTTGAGGAGCCTTCTTCTTGTTAAAGTGTTTCTTCTTTCCTTTGTAGGAATTTGTGTTGAGAACATGAAGTTCTTCATCTCCAGTTTTCGATTTCAGTCCTTTCTTAAGTTGCCTAGATTCTTCTTGAAGGCAGTCTCCTTTAAGTCTGTTTAAGTTTGGGAGTTTGTCTCTAGCACTTACTCCTTGTGAGAATGTTTCCCATGAATCCAGTAACCCATCTATAGCCATAAGTGACAACTCTTTGTCTTCAATTATGGTCCCTATACTTGCAAGTTCATCTCTTAGACTAGCCACCCTTAAGAAGTATGAATTCATAGATTCTCCGTTATTTTTATATGATTTAGTTTCCTTTTCAGTGCGAGGGTTCTAGTTGCATTGTTAACCTCGTATGCATTTATTAATGCACTCATCATATTAAATGTTGTCTGATGTTTCATTAGCATAGGTACTATTTCATTTTTAACTCCGTCTAATATGGTTTTCATGGCTTTCCTGTTTCCTTTAATCCAGTTAGTTTTATGAGGATCAGCATCAGGTTGCTTGGATTCCTTATCAACAAACTGTATTACATCATTGTCTTCAAGAGCCATCATAATTTTGAATTTCCATGCAACAAAGTGTTCTTTTCCATCAAACCTGTCTTTGGGTCTGATTGCGTTGGCCATTGAAGGTAGAAGGATGTTGCTTAGATATTTTCAAATCTGATTGTCAATTTGCAGAGCCTAGGTTCGACAACTTGGCTCTAATACCATGTAAGTTTTCTGCAAATTCTAAAGATATAATACTGATGGAGTATTAAAACCTTGCTGCAAATCGATCTCCTACAATTTTGGGCTGAATGTTATTGTTCTGGAAGTCTGCAATAAATTCTGGAAATTATATTTTATTTCTGCACTAAATCGCCAAGGAGCAGATTGCTAGAAGAGCATACTTAAGATTGTATTGTATGTTATCTATCCACAATCTTGCTCCTACTTATATATTAACCAAGGGTCTTGTCTTTTCATAAGACACAACCCCTTCTAGGTCGGCCCTCCATGAAACAACCTATTCCTCTACAAATCGGCACCCTTGTCCATTAACTAATAGTTAATTATTAATTAACTACAATAGTCAAATACAAGGCATATAAATATGCCTAGCAAATCGCCGATCTGTTCTACGGAGATGTATTTATCATGAGGCCATATATAAAGGAAATTACATGCATTTTAGATTTGTCTAATCTGAAAAATCAAAACATTAATATGATCAAGTTATCAAGATTCAACAAATAGAGTGCTATAAAATTGAGTGAATGCCCTCAGAATCTCCTGTTGATCTGTAAAATTAGTTCCTCCTTCCCAAATATTATCTATCCTCTCTTTGGCTTCCTTCCTCTTAAGAAGAAGGAAAAAGTATTTAGAGCCCTTATCCCATGGTTAAGCCAAATCATCTTGCTTCTGACTTTGGCACCCTGTATCTTGATGTTTTGAATCCTTCCAAGAGAGTCCTTTGCAAGATGCAGGGCTTCTTTGGCATTTAGATCGGAAGGATCCTTTTGAATATGATCCTCGGCCTCCAGTAATCTGTTATGCAGCACATTTTCCTGCTGCCTTGCATTTTTTCTTCCTACAACCTAAGACATATGCCTCCAACTTTTCACATTTTGCACCCATTGATCCACTTGACTTTTATGGTTCTCCACCAAGGAATTAAAATGTCTAGTGAGACTAATAGCACCCAGCACTGCTTCATCTTCAAGCAGCTTGACATTAAGGGAAATAAATCCTTGTCAAGCCTAGGATCAGGAGTAAAGTCAATAGAAGAAATTACAGCCATCACTGGATGATGATCCAACAGTGTATTTGGTATAACTTTTATGCTGTTGGTTAACAGATTGGCCCCTTTGTTAAAATGACTCAAGCTCGTAAAGCCTCTCTGTTTTGCAACAGTTGAACAAACTGACGAACTGTTTGATCTCTGAATTTAAAGGTACAGCTCCCTTGGAATAGATATACAGTGAATTTTCATAGTTTTTAATAAATTCAATGGGGTATGCTTTTAACCAAAAAGCAGAGAAAGACTAATGAATACTCATCACCATGAGATATTCACGAACAACTAACACAAAATTTGGATATTTCAGATATATAAATGATATCACGTACACTTATTTTCACACAGATGAAAATCAGGTTCAGACTCTAAATCATAAAAAAGAGATCTGTTAACAGAGCAAAATAATCAAAGACAGAGAAAATAGTGCCTAAAAGAAAACCTTCGAAATATTGATTTCAAAACAAAGTTGACATCTACAATTCAATCACTCCATTCTTTTTAATCCATCCATTAAAAGAAAGAACTAAATCTAAATGAACAACAGTAATGGCTCAATATTCGAGTCACGCTCAATTTTCAATGCAAAAGGGGGGATTTCGAACCAAAAACTGTTGATCCCATGCATTGAAATTCAAACTAGAATATATAATCTTTTAGTCTCCCTAAAGACAGTTACAAGAAACTACCTTTCTTTAAGAACATTTTTAAAACATAATTTAAATAAAGTCTTATCGAAATGCCAGATAAACATGAAACTGAAACTAAAAATAGCCTCTTGAACACAAGTGTCATGGAGTCTATGTTCCTCCCTCTTTTGTGGGAGGTGTCCTTTGAGCTTCTAAGCTTTCCTTGTGCTTTTGCACGGCTACAACCACTCGAGAGATATCATCGAACTCAAGCACATTTAAATTTGTGTTCCGTATCGCCCAATAGACTGTTTGTTCTCTTCTCTCCTTTTCTTTAGCATTAAAAGCCTGGTAATGATTCCCGCACCACATCAATGTTGCATCTATTTTGGTTAGTTTCCTATGCTTTTCCTTGCAGTACACTTGTGGACTAATTATATTATCAATATTTTGTTGATAATTCATTTTCAATTCGTCTACAATAACTACCCCAGAATCTTCTTTCCTGCACAACTCACAACCAATGTCTTTTAAGTATGTCTTTATCTATTCAATATTTTCTTTGGCTTCTTTCCAGAGTTTCTTCAGATTCTTCACACTTTTGGAAATGCATTCACATTTATAACCCATAATAAACATCTATTTCTGGAGAGGTTCTTTGGGTGATTGTATTAAGCCTAAATTCACTGTGGTCTCAGTTTTCATATCCATTACCTCTTTTATTAGCTTCAGGTTCTGTTTATGTGTATTATCTTCTATCCTTGCCACTCTGATCTCAGATGTCACGATATTTCTTGCTAATATTAAGACATCATAGGATTCACTCAATTTGCTGATGAAAGGTAAGCCGCGTACCTTTAAATCCTTAATCCACTCCCTAGGTACACTTTCGAGATGGCCATCTTCTTGTAATCGTGATATCAATGCCACATTACTATTGGCGGTGGGGTCCAATATGGTATCCGATGAGCCTTCTATCTAAGAAGATAAAGGAGCCAACAATTTCCTGAGATTATCTGACCATACTCCAACCATAACTTTTAGACTTTTAGTTGGTCTTTGTCCATCTTTGTCTTTTCTAATCTCTTATGTATCTTGTGTTTAGCAAATTCCGATGTCTTGATCATACTTGGGATCACCAATGTCAATTCTTATCACATGGAAATCAGCTACCGTAGCTACGCCAGGGTCCTTTTGAATCATTGGTTGGGCCATTTCAAAGAAGACATGCCTTGTTTGTTCATCCTCAACGAAGTGTGAAGTAGCCTTCAACTTCTTGGTTTTTTGGGGTTGGTGAAGTTGTAAGAGTTGTGCAACTGCATGTTTAGATGGGTGTTTTTCTGATTCTCTCTTCCTTTTCTTTTCTAAGCTTCTTTGTAACCATGAAGGAATAGAAAGTACTTGAGTGGCACTTTTAAAAGATTCATAACTAACAAACAGAGTTCTTTTAACAGGTGGGGTAGAACTTTGAGTCGCCTTAGCAAAAGGAAATTTTAGTGCCTTACCAGAACTTGAGTCTGGAAGTTGAGAGTCTCATGTTGCCTCTTTTCTTCTATTGGCATCTCTGAAGAGTTTATGTTTCTTCTCCCTAGCCTCCTTGATCTTCTAGTCCTTTTTCAACCTCCTCTTCCTCTGTTAAGTCAATATTGGGCATAGAACCAGATCCACAAGTTGTGTTTATGTCCTCCTTTTCAAGTGACAGCTCATCTCCTCCTCTAGCAGCACTTGACAAATTTCCTGTGGGAATGTTGGGAGTTGGTTTTCCCGGCACTGAGGCAAGTGGTGGGCCCTGCCAAGGAGTTGTAGGGGCCTATGAAGGAGTAGCCTCTTTTCCTTCTCCTTTCTTCATCTTTATCCAAGCTCTCGTCTTCCTCAAAACCCTGCCAAGGAGTTGTAGGGACCTATGAAGGAGTAGCCTCTTTTCCTTCTCCTTTATTCATCGTTATCCAAGCTCTCATCTTCCTCAAAACAATGGCCATTTTTATGTCAAGGTCATCAAGCTCTGGGGCTTACCAATTAATCTGATCGAATGGTGTATCTTGAACTCTAGCGCAATATTCAGGGTCAACCACATCCGACCCATCTTCCACTACTCCTTAAGTATCTAGTTGGAGCCTAAACTCCTGAATTTGATCCATAGTGAATCTAGACCAAGACCTCTTCCTTACTTCAAAATCATTTGCTAAATTGGCCCAAAAATCTTCAAGTGGGGGCACATGATGATAGGAGGGACCCAACTGTAGGTTATCTTTCACATAATTGCTTGGATCGAAATGAGGCCTTAAAACATCATAAGTGTCCATGGTGTATTTGCTAGCGGCCTTGGTAACATTAATTGCATTTGAGGATGAGGAGCACGAATATACCCCCAACGAGATAGGGAAAGGAATAGTGCCTTTATGTTGCTCTGCACATCTTTAGTTAACTTCGCAAATTTATCTACATGGCTCTATCGTGATGATTTTATCACCTGCATACTAGAGTAGCTTCCACGAGAAATCATCGAAAGCACCAACTCTGATTGTATGTAAATGTCAGAAATTGAATGAAATGACTACCATACTTCTCAATTAAGGCAGAAGCTTTTGAGGAGATCCTCCTTTCTGGGCATCCTTGCAATTCCCGTGTTAATATTTTTCAGATTTACTTACGAATAATCAAACTATTCAGAACTTCCAAACACTAAGCACATAATCTAATATAACATGCACAAGCAAGGAGAGAGAGTACCCGAATTTAGGTTCTGAATTTGTCTTCAAATCAATACCTTTATTTCTCCAAGATGTAGGTGCCAAGTCAGCCTACTTAAGTCTTCTACAGTCCCACCAATCTGTTCTTATTTGCTACTGCCTAATGCATGGCCAAATTGCAACATAGAACCCTGTGGAAGTTCGCCACTTTGTAGGGCATTATTCTGCCCTAGTTCGCCATTCCTAGGGCAGCAGCTATATGCCCTAGGTCTGCTCCAAATTCGCCCTTTAGGGAGGGAAGCACTCTGCCTAATTCGCTTCTCAATGTTGAATGGATGAACTTGTAACTCTGCTCAAGTACTTATCACATTATGTTTTCGATGTGTTCCTTGAGCAGATTTACAATCTCTATTTATACACATAATGGTGACTCTTCAAGAGTCACAACCCTTCCTCAAGGCTGGCCGACTTGTACCTAATAATTATTCCAAGTCGTCCCTCTTGGAATTAATCCAAGTCAGCCCTTATTTTCATTTAATTTATTATTATAATTATTTCAAGATCAAAATACTAACACTCCCTCTTGATGTTGAGAATAATAAAGCCCATGAAAATAACACTCCCTCTTGGACTTGAGAGAAGGATCAACCTATAGATCTCCCATCTATAGAACTCGAAAACATAACTTCAATGGATGCCTAATGCAATAGTGCCATAGATCTCACATTTATGAAGGTAGATCTCTATCTACCAGATATAATGAGAACACAAATGTTCTTCATTATTCCTCAACCACACATCTTATATTTATATGAGAAACATCATCTCATGTGATGCTTACCATCCAAACGTGGATCTCCTAGACCCAAGAATATCAGTCCATGATATCAAATTTCCAATCAATTTGTGAATTTCCTAAATCCACTAGTCACCTTGACTATTTTGAATATCAAGTCCATGATATTCAAGGTATCATCAAGTCCATGATGTATACCATCCAATCCACGAGTCACCAAGACTCAAGAAATGTCAAGTTCATGACATCATACCAACATCAAGTCCATGATGTTTTACTATCCAGATGTGGATTTCTCAAATCCACGAGTCCCATGACTCAAGAGTTTAGAATATCAATTCTATGATATTCATGGTATCATCAAGTCCATGATGTTACCAAATACTCAATTTTGGATCCCTAATCCATGAGTCTCCAAGACTCAAAGGATATCAACTCCTTGATATCCAGAGCATTGGTCTTACGAATATCAAGTCCATGATATTCACCAAGTGCTCGGAGCAATGGTCTTTTGACATCAAATCCATGATGTCTCACCAATTGCTTAGAGTAATGGACTTTTGACATCAAATCCATGATGTCTCACCGATTACTGGGAGTAATGGACTTTTGACATCAAATCCAATGATGTCTCACCCATTACTAGGTGTAATGGTCTTTTGACATCCAATGATGTCTCACCCATTACTTAGCAATGGATCCCTGATCCATGCAAATGTGGACCCCTGATCCACGAGTCTCTTGGACTCGAAGAACATCAAATGATATTCTTCAATTCATAAGAATAACTTAGCCAAAAACATAAGTATATCCAGATGAATAATCATATGAAACCTACAAGTATAAGATTAGCCAATATGGTTATAAGTCATTAGCCATAATCAGTAAATGAAAGAGAGTATGACCCATTCATACATAATATTTAAAGTATGCTTCACAAGCTATACAAAAGATGTATGCCCCATACAACTAGCATAATTTATCCAGCATTTGTGCATAAGAATAATCATATAAGTCTTCTTTACCTAAAGATAACCAACATCTAACCAGATGTAATATAGTTCTCTCAAAAGATATGCCTAGGTCAAAGTAAGAATGTTCCAACATTCATGCACCTATGCATAAGGAAAACAATGAGTCAACTGTAACAGAGAGTAAAGAAGATATACAAATTAATGTCAACATGTTCCTATGCTAACATAAACCAAGAGATGTATTTACTCATATACATCCATAAAAATATGCTCCAACTATAAGATACACAATATATGCCTATGAAGCTAATGAGCTGATAGTCATCACTAATGAATGCATCTATATGTCAATGTAAGACCAGTTATACTAACAATTAGCTGTGAATGATCTCATAACAGTGTTAGATATAATACGTGACATAGAGTAAGGTATGTTCCTCATACATAATCATCCAAGCTAAACAGACATTCCAATCAGCTATGAATGTTTCACACATACAATCATAAGTTGTGCCAGTGGGGAATGTTCCTACTCATATAGAAGGGAGAGGTTTATACCAGATGTAAGTGAGCCCATAAAAACTCCCCCTTAAGCTTAGATTCCATCTAGAACTAGCCAGGGCAATTTGCATTTAAAACATGAATTCTAAGGAATGATTCAACCATGAATAATGGAAACATGTTCACATATATGCAAAAGAAAACCAATGTAATGCAACATGAGACTTCAGCTAATATCAAGTATGATCCTATCATACAGAAATGCCAATATGCAATCACAGCAACAAGGTTATACTAGCAATCAGCTGTGCATGATCCTCTATAAAAGTATAACCTATGTCTGGGCAGAGTATGCATTTCACAATGCCAGTTTAGATATATCAAATAGCTAATTCAATCATGTTCTTTTCAAACATTTCAGCTATGACTCATACATGACCAAGTTAATTTGCAAGGTTGCAATATACCAATAAAAGGTGTGCATAGAACCAGTATGTATACCAATAGTTAAAGTTCCCATCAAACAAGATGAAGGTATGTGCAATACTATGTTAAGTATGTATCCAATATACTCCCTCTGAATCATACATGCTATGCACTTAATCTCAAGATGATCTACTCCCTCTAGATCAAAAGATAATTAATAAGATTTCCCATAGAGGCAACTAACTGAAAATTAAAAACCCTTATTTCAATTTCAGACCAAACCCTAGATGCCATAAAGATTCTTAGTTTAGAAAGAATTAGTTTGAATTCCTAAATCTAAAATGGATCTCTACCGTAGCTTTGATACCATGTTAATATTTTTCAGATTTACCTAGGAATAATCAAACTATTCAAGACTTCCAAACACTAAGCACAATCTAATATAACATGCACAAGCAAGGAGAGATAGTACCCAAATTTAGGTTCTAAATTTGTCTTCAAATCAGTACCTTTATTTCTCCAAGATGTAGGTGCCAAGTCAGCCTACTTAGGTCTTCTACAGTCCCACCAATCTGTTCTTATTCGCTGCTGCCTAATGCATGGCCAAACTGCAACATAGAACCCTGTGGAAGTTCGCCACTTTGTAGGGCATTATTCTGCCCTAGTTCGCCATTCCTAGGGCAGCAGCTGTATGCCCTAAGTCTGCTCCAAATTCGCCTTTTAGGGAGGGAAGCACTCTGCCTAATTCGCTTCTCAATGTTGAATGGATGAACTTGTAACTCTGCTCAAGTACTTATCACATTATGTTTTCAGTGTGTTCCTTGAGCAGATTTACAATCTCTATTTATACACATAATGGTGACTCTTCAAGAGTCACAACCCTTCCTCAAGGCTGGCCGACTTGTACCTAATAATTATTCCAAGTCGGCCCTTATTTTCATTTAATTTATTATTATAATTATTTCAAGATCAAAATGCTAACATCCCGCACCAACTTCATGGTGAATGTATCATTTACCCTGCAGAAATTTGCATAGCTTTAGTGCAATTGTAAAGCTAGGGTAAAAGTCGTAGATTTGAATATCATCTTCAAATTCTTGAACATGTTCCAGGCCAGGCCAATACTGTGTACATGCTAGGGCATAGATTAAATATGGAGACATATTGAAAAATTGATTGAGCGGAAATCGGTTAATCAATTGGCAAATACAATCACTAATTATTTCCGCCCAAACAATGTATATGGAACTTGTGCAGATTGTTTGCACGAAGAACATCCATTCATCGAGGCTGATTGTATCTTCATCCCCTCTTAATCTGTGTAAGAGTACGATGACATCTACAATTTCTTCTTTGATAGAGGTTTGTACAATCCTCCTAGGCAATTTTGATTGTCCCTTCTGCAGAGGGGAGAACCAAGTTTTAGCAATCTTTGTTCTGTATACTCCCCTCTTCATGCTAAACTTCATCTATGATTGTTGTCCTCAATTTTGACATCACAAAATTGTGGCATCCCTACACAATTTTCTTATGAATTCGTAGGTGTATCCTCTACGTTTTCGATGTTTTGGATAATGCGTTATAAAGACAATTTGTCATCCCTAAAATGTTCTTTATTTTGCATATTTCATGCATTCTTTTTGAGGGTTCCCATCAAATTAATCATCTTATTGCTTGTCATGATGAGTTTTTCTTCTCTGATTGCAAGCGCTTGATTTTTGGCAATCTTCAAGTCTTTTTCTTCGCTTTTCCATTTCTTGATAATAGTTTTTAATCTTGTTTTTCCCTCAAGTCAATAGAGCTTTGAATTCCACTCGTCTCAAGCTATCTTAGACATCAAACGGAGTTGTATAACTCAAGTTATGATGCAAAAGGTGGGGTTTTTCAGGCTGACTGCATGTTTTATGAGGGTTTTTCATGGTTGATTACATGAGTTTAAATTATATTTAATATATAAAATAGATTTTGATTAATTTCAACTCATTTCGAGTTGATTTAACTATAGTTTTTTATGTTTTTGTGAGAATTAGCTCTTAAGTGATCTAATTTCATGTTACTTTATTATAACTATAGTTATATATTAAATTTAATTAAAATTAAATCACTTAAGTTCACAATAGTGGGGTTTTTGTTCTTCTCTGCATATTATTTGTGTAACTCACTTTTCAAAACCCACTTTTTGAATTTAAGTCATTTAAGCATTAAATACGCACTTTTTATATGCAACTGCATATGTTTATATGTTTGTCTAAATGAAAAACATATGAAAGTGGCTTTTTCTAAGCCAAAAACATGTTCTACCAAAACATGCAATTGTCCTCCAAAAGAGCGTATTTAATCCTTTTGAAATGCAAGGTGTTGTTTTTATATGCAGAGGCTTTTTCTAAGTGAAAAACATATCTTTTCAATGTGTATTTGCACTTGAAAAGTGCGTTTTTAATGGAAAATCATGAGAATACACTAAAGTGTTTTTTTAAACCAAATACATGTTTCTCCTGACATGTTTTTCAACTCCTAAAGTGAATTTTTAACCCAGCACACTAGGGTGTCGTTTTTAAAGCCATTTACATGTTTTTCTTAACATGTTTTTACAAGTTCAAAGTGCGTTTTTAACACAGCTCTTAAGGACGTCGATTTTGCAGACATTTGCATGTCTTTTTGAATATGCAAAGACATGTATAAAACAACGTTTTTAACAAGCGAGGATTTCAATTTCAAAAGCATTTACATGTTACTTTACACATGTTCTTGCATTAGAAACTTACGTTTCCAGCCAAGATGCCTTAGGTGTCGATTTTATAAGCAAAAACATATATTTTGGCACTTTCAAAGTGTGGTTTTCTCCCATTTGGCTGCATTTTCTAAGGACATCGATTTTGGAAGTGATTGCATATATCAAAAACACACAAGGCATGTGTGTTTTGGTTTAAACAGTCCGCTTCTTGGTCTTCCTCCTCCAAAAATGCCTCATGCTTGAAAGATTTGAGCATCCATTATCATTCTTTCAGCTCTAGAATCGATTTTGGGTAAGTTATTTATTTCTCAGCTTGTTTTATCTCTTCATTTTATTGAAAATCATGCCCTAGGCGCCGTTTTTACCATCATTGCATATGCATTGGAAATGGTCAAACTCAAAACGGTTGTTATTTCCTTGCATTTAATCTCTCTTTTCTTCCCACTTGGCTGTGAATACATGTTGACTCTCCAAAATTGAAGGAAAAAGACTAGGAAAGAGATCTATATATAGTTTTTAAATCTCATCTTTCTTAAATCCGAAAATCCATTGGATTCATTTCAGATTTTGTCCAAGATTTGGAAAGAATTCTTCTTGAGGATTGAGGTAATTTCTTCCTTAAGTCTTTTTCCTAATTTCTTCCCAAGGTATCTTGTTTACATGTAAACTTTCATTTTTAGATTTACATGTGTTTGAATTCATGATCCTTCTACTTCTATCTTTCATTCTTAAGTTGCATATGCAAGAATCTCTACTTCCTTGCATATGCAATCAAGATTAAAAACCTCGTTCTATGATGAAAAAAGGAACATGTCCATGCTTGTGTATACATGCATTATCCTTCAAAAAATCCATTTGCATCCATTTGTTGTCCCACAAGTTTCCAGCCATCCTCCATATGCAATCCCCTTTGAAAAACCCATTTTTTGGTTTTTCTCACCATATGAGTGACCATTTTGAGACAAACTCATCCACCTTTTCGTTGTCTCGAAGTTTTACAACCATTCCTCTTGTTAACACCATACCCCAAGCTCACTTCTTGTGCATCCAAAAAGTACAATGGATCCATCACTTGAAGATATTCTTACCTTGTAGAATCTTCATGTCATAGCTACTTAGGCATATCAATTGCCATGTCAAGAGAATTTCTAGCCAACACTAGAAAAGGAAGAAGTAAAGGCCCAAAGGATTGAAAGGGAGAATCAAGAAAGGTTAGAACGTGAGAGGCAAAACTGAAAAAATGATCTAAGATGGTGTTACCTTCTATGCTAACTATCCAGTTGTGCAACCAGGTTTGGATATAAACGTAAGGCAGGAAGATATCATTACAGGCTTAGGGGCTTTCATTTGGAATCAAAGAGAAGATGACACACACTATACAATTGCTCAGGCCATCTTGGAGGAAGAGGAGGAAGTTGGTATTGAATTTGAAAGAGAAAGACAAAAAATTGAAAGGGAGCTTAGAGAAAGATTGGAACGTGAGCAAACAAAAAGGATACAACGAGAAAGGGAAGCCCATAGGAGAGCTCAAAGGCTACCCTTAACAGAAGTTCAACTTCGAGGGAATCAAGTGAATCAAAATTAGAACACAAGCTGGATAAGAAGATTAAACCCTAGAAAGGTTCGAAAGACTACAATCAGAAAGAATGCTTTCAAGACAGAGATGGAAAGAAACAAATGTGCTTCTCAAGAGACAACCACCATTATACTGTAGAACGGGCAAGGATGCAAGTTCTTGATCCAAATCAAGATACTTCCACCAAACCAAGCACATCAATCGTAAAGCATCCTTGTAGCAACATGAAGACCAACAATGGATGATGTAAAAGGGGTCGTGTCTTGTCAGGCAATTAGGATATTTTCATCATGCCTTTGTAATTTGTATTTGACATATTACATGTAAATTAAAAAACAAGATGTAATTGCACGTGATAGTATCATGTGCAAAGTTGTAACATGTAATCAAGTTGCACGTGCATTAAGCATGCAACTTTGAATAAGTCAAAATTAGTTAGTTAGTTAGGGAATAAGTCAAGGTGGTTAAGGGCTTTCCTCTTTTTTCTCCACCTTTCTCTCCACTCTTTTCCTATATAAAGGAGGGAGATCATTGTAAATAATCATCTTTTGGCAAGGCAAGAAAATTCTGCCAATTTGTATTGTGCACTCTACGACTTTGTGCTTGGATGTAAATCAGTTTTCTTTCAATAAAAGAGGCAGATTGTTTTGAGACTTTGTGCCAATTCAAACTGTTATGTGACGACATTTTCTTGAGTTGATTGTGAGTTTTAATGCTTTGATTCAAGAGGGATTTGGATTCAATTGAGCAGACTTTGAGCTGCAAGTTGCATTCAGAGCCAATTTGAACTTTTGAAGACTTTGTGTTGCAGAAGGACAAAATGTGATAGATAGTAGTGGCTGTAATTACTTAGAGCTGAAGACTTTGGGCTTCAGTTGTAAGTGTTTTTATTAAATTTGAGAGTATTTAGTAAGAGATTTTGTGCCTTACTGGTTATTCTGCTTGAATCATCACGAGACAAACACAGGAGACTTTTGGTTTCCTCTTTTTGTTTCACAAAATATAAAAAAGAAAGTTTCTGCCCTTGGTATTGTTCTTATGTCAACTCTAGGGTCACTAGTATTATCGTAGCAATAAGGCACTTTTTGTTAAGTTAGAAAGTAGTAGTTGTACGCAAATCATTCTTGAATAAATAGGAATTGATTAAGAGAATTGCCACTTTTGTAATTTCAGTTAAGTTCCTATTGAAGCCACCTATGGTAAGAAGGGAGCCTCCCCTATTGCAGAGAGGAGAGAGAAATCTCATGAGACATTGCCTAAAGTTACAATTTTGTAAGGTGTAGTCTTAGCGGCTTACAAAAATTTTAGCCAACAATGATGAAATAAATTCCCAATGTGTGAATTCTTCTCTTACTAAGAGGCAGAAAGAATTTTCAATAGTCTCTTTATCCAAGGTAGTGAGAACTACCTCATTTTGTGTTTTAATTTGTTTCGTATCTGGGTCATATCCATTGATACACTCCATAATCAAGTATGTGCATTATTAAGATAATATCTTTAATATCTTTATTAAGATATTATCTCCTTAGTTAAATACTTTCTATAATGGTCAACTACTTGTCTGCAGTCCGTCTTTCATTCTAAATAGGAATGTTTCCTATCTTGTCTCTTTCGTCTTCAGTCCAGATAGGAATGTTTCCTATCCTGTCTTCAGTTTTGTTTCTAATTTCATCTTCAGTCTACGTTGTTTCTTTTAGAAACAACGTCCTTGTAATTCTTTATAAGGAACACATTTGTTCCTCTGTTAATCAATCAATCATCCCGAAATCCATTAATCTGCCAATTCTTGAATCTTGTAACATGGTATCAAAGCCATTACTTTAAACTTTTTTGAAAAATTTATAATTTCTTTCGAAATTATTTGCTCTAATTTTTTGAATAAATTTATGTTTATTCTCACATTGTGGGATCTGTTGTTGCTCACGTCTAGGGTTTGTGAGTTTGGCCAGTTTTCGGCCCTGTTCAGCCATGTTTTTCTGCAAATCCGCCATTATTTTTTGGAGGTTTTTTGTAGCAGGCGGTTTTTTTTTTAAACCCTAATTTTTGGGCTCAAAATTTTTTTCTGATTAAATATTCTTGGTGGGTTTTTCGAGAGTTCAACTGGGTTGTCATCCGTTTTTTTTGGGTGCCTCGATTTTTGAGCCAACGGATCCAGATTTTGATAGCATATTCTTTTTGGGTTTTTCAAGCTCTCTTTTGGGTACTCAATTTTTTTTGGGTCTTCCAATTTTTTGCCTCGAAGTATGTGTCAGCGCCTCTTCTCTGTATCTTCGTTTTCTGTGCATTAGGAAACGCGCAAGATGGCGTCACTGACTAATCTGATGTTGGAGGGCAGTCAACGATTCAATGGCAACAATTATAACACCTGGAAGCAACGTATGCTCACTATCTTTGAGTATCATCATCCGGATGAGCTTGTTTTGGGCACTACGAAGTGTCCTCAACAAGCAAGATCTGACCAGGACAAATTTGATGATCGCAATCGAGAGATTGTTATGCTTCTCAAGCTCTCTATTATCGATGATCGGCTACCGCAGATTCCTTCCGACAAGTCAACTGCAGAGATCTGGAAATATCTGAAGGAGCTGCATGAAACATCTGACAAGAGCCGGGCATTCTTTCTGAAGAATCAGTTGTTCTCCATTATGATAGATGAACGTATGTCCTTGCAGGAGCATCTGACAAAGATTAAGGACACCCGTGATCAACTCGAAGCTATTGGTCGGAAAATGCAGGAAGAGGATATGGTAGTCATCACTCTGAAAAGTCTACCATTGTCCTATGAGCACTTCATAGAAACACTCAACACTATGTCAACTAGTGTTGATCTGAAGTTTCCAGAATTATGCACCAAACTCCTGCTGCAGGATCGTTGGAAACAACAGTTTGGCAGCAGTGCTTCTATAGCCTCCTCAAAACAGGCATTTGCTGCAAAATCCTTTCAACAAAACAGCGGCAACTATCAGTCTTCTTAGCCTTTCCAACATCAACCTTCTGCTCGATCCCTGGATGGTTCTACGAAGCAAAATGTGCAGTGTAAAAACTGTCACAAGTTTGGCCATATGAAGTTCGAGTGCCAAAAACATTTGGCTGCCCAAGCGAAGCAAAATGCTTCCCAGCCAACAGCACAAGTTGTCGAGCTTCCTGATCAAGGCGAAGTTGCATTTTTTGCCTTCTAAATCTATTTTTGTTTTTGTTTATGGGTTTGTTGATTTTCTCCTTAAAAATGATTTCATGTTGTCTGTAATACACAAGGTTGCGTGGGATTCTGGGTTTTTACCGTTTTTTCCACAAAAACGAAGTTTTGTAATTGCAGTTTGTTTTGAGTCATAGCACTCTTCTGGCTAAGCTTCTTGGTTTCAACACTCTGTAGATCCAGAGGGTCTCAATTATCACAGAATGTTCCAACATCCGTACGTTGACCATTAAGGGAGGGTATTAAGATAATATCTTTAATATCTTTATTAAGATATTATCTCCTTAGTTAAATACTTTCTATAATGGTCAACTACTTGTCTATAGTCCGTCTTTCAGTCTAGATAGGAATGTTTCCTATCCTCTCTCTTTCGTCTTTAGTCCAGATAGGAATGTTTCCTATCCTGTCTTCAGTTTTGTTTCTAATTTCGTCTTCAGTCTACGTTGTTTCTTTTAGAAACAACATCCTTGTAATTCTTTATAAGGAACACATTTGTTCCTCTGTTAATCAATCAATCATCCGGAAATCCGTTAATCTGCCAATTCTTGAATCTTGTAACATGCATTGCACGACAATGAGAAATCCTGTTGCTTCAAATGAACCACTCTTTGCTAATCTTTGGGTGATGGGATGCCTATCGAGTTTATTCACCCTTTTCCAAAATTCATCCAAATTAACAAGCCCTAATTTTGTATCTCCAATTTCACATAGAGAGCTCTCAAGACCATTTAAATGGTTGTAACCAAGATGATTGTACCTCATTATAGCTTTTGAAATTTGCAATTTTACGCCTTAATTAAAATTCAGAAGAACGATAGCGTAGAACAAATCAACTTACTGCTTTCTAGTTATTAGTTGTAGGTGAAAGTCTGTGATGCCCTAGCTTTCACCCTCGTCTCCAGCTTTAATTTCGCAAAACAACTAGAAATGTGTTTTAATCCCACCAAAATCTCTTCTAATGCTCTTCGAATGGCGCAATTAATGCTCATCTTGTCATAAATTAATGTTTTACTTACCTCGGAGACGCTGGGACATGTCATTCCTTTTTTGAATTGATCACCTTTTAATTTCCTTCGGAAGTAACAGAAATGAATGGAAGTGACGTTTTCATTTTACTTTTTCTTTCCCTCTTGTTCCATCTTAGGTTTCAGACTCTGATTATAGTTCCAGAAATTCTTTCTCATCCTGCCTTCTTTATTTTGCTAGAAAAGACCACTTCCTTTTAAACTTGTTCCAATCTTAGCTCCGGGTTCCGACAATATTTCTGGAGCACTTAGTTTTCTCCGCTTCTCCAACTTTATAGCTTTCCTCTAGCAATCATTCCAAATTATTTGATCTTTCTCTCTCCGGACTCCAACCATCATATTGGAACTCTTCTATGTGTCGACTCCCTTCTTTATTTAGAGGTTCCACTTTGTCTTTCAAATCCCAACAATTCTTCTAAAGCCTAGACTTCATTCCGCCCCCTTTTTTTTTGAGAATTCATCAGCTATTCCTTTGACTTCCTCCAGTTCCCATTCGCCTTTCAGAACCCGACGGCTGTTCCGGAACAATGTCTTCTACCCGCACTTCTTTCAAGTGAGATTTCTTTCCTTCCACTTAGTTCCATTTGCACGTTCGGATCCTAACAACCCTTTCGTTACTATGTTTCCCTTCCAAATGATCATTTCTTCATGAATTGTTCCGCTTTTCTTCATTTTTTCTTTGGTTCCATCTCTTGCTTCGGACTCCGAAAGTGGTTTTGGAAGTGCTTGTTATTATTGATGCTTGACTTCTGAAGAACAAAATACTTTTGACATGACTGATCCAAAAGACAAAGAAACTGAAGAACCAAATAGTGCCATTTGAAGACCCGGATTCCGATGACAGTTCCTGAATGACACCTAAATCCCGAATTCTCGACTATGATGAAAATGACTAAGATAGAGGTTTCAAAGGGTGGGAAAACTTAACTTACCCTTTTTACTGTAGGTGCCAAAAATGAGGCAACATGTGTTGTGACCCAATCACACATCGCCCATATCAAATGGGACCCCTAGCTTTTCGCTGGTTTGGCCCTCTTGTTTTGGCTTTCTCAATAGCTCTAAGTTTTGTCTCCTAAGTTCTCTGTGATCCATTTGGGAAGCAGTAAGTTCAGCCAAGTTTTGAGTTAAGTTCTCCTTGTCCTCTGAAGTTCCAGTTTTGGAGTATTTCCTGTCTTTGAGTAGTAAAATTTTGAGTTTTAAAGGATAGTGAGCACTCTCAGAAGGCAATTTAAAGAAGACACCTAATCTGAATAAGTGGGAAAAATGGGTAAATTTTAGAGACATTTCAAACTTGAAAAGACACTTGAGTAAGGAGAAATCCACTCGCATGAACTAGGTGCTCTCATCGATGCCAAATTCGCCAAAACATAAGTTCTGTCTACATTTAATAAATCTCCAAGGGGGGCTTAAGCCACATTAGCAAGTTTGAGAAATATGTGGATAAAAAAGATTCTTTGAATTGAGAATCCCATTATGATCTTCAATGGTTGTGGAAGATTCAAATGTCATGAATGCAAATACAACTCCCTTATCATAGCAGACATCAGTGATCGAAGCATAAATGATCAAAGTGTGGAGGAGTTTTACAAAAGGACAGAATTCCCAATAATCCCATACACGTTCTGAGTGCATTTTAATGGAAGAGAAAGAGTGTTGTGAATAAACTTAGTCCTCCAGTGAGGGTAAAATGCACTCCAACAACGAACGGTCAAGGCTATGTCTTGAATAAATAATTTGAAAGTTCCTCTCTGCAACCCGAGATACACCATCCAAAACCATCAAGGGCACACATATACATGAGATGGTGATATGAGGTATGCTATACTTCATCTAAGGACTCCAAATGAGCACCTAGCCAATGATGAAGCCATGAAGATCATTTCACTGTTTACTGTGAGACCGTTCATCTTTGACAACAAGAGTCATGTGGAAGCAAAGAGTTCGATAAGCCTGTGATGAGAGCCCATCAACTGACCCAAAACGCTGGTTTCATAGAACGAAGAGGTCTTGCAAACAAACAATCATGACAATACGGGCCTCACGATAAATTGGATGAATGAGGAAATGTTTCGCAAAATAAATCTGCAAGATACTTGCACAGGGAATAAGAAACCACGTGCACTCAGAACGCATGAATCACTCCACAGAGGATTGATCTATCCAAACTTACAAAAAACGCCCCAAACACATACTTTCCATAAGTCAAGGAATTATTAAAAGGCAATCCAAAACACCTCGAAAACACAAGAATCCATCACTTCAAGTCAAAGGAGAAATGGTAGGCAATATGAAAGGAAATTTTACAATGATGTGTTGTGAGCGCATTTTACACCATACTGAAAAGGCTATTACATAACAAAGTTTCAATCTTACCCAGCGTGAGCCCCATGTTGTCAAAGAATGAATGAAATGCTTCAAAGTCTACCTAAAACTTCGCAAGTGATTAACAATGGAGAGGATTCTGGCTTAAACACCCAAGTACACATCCAACACACACCGAGCATGAATAGACTAAGGCTAAGAAGATTATGAAGTCAGAATGTTCATCCACGGTGACTCGACGGAGCAACAGAGTGTTGAAGTAGAGCAATGGGGAAAGGTTTTAAAAGAAAGAATGCTTTGCCATGAAGCTTTAATTACGCTCCAAACACAAAGTCCTCCAGAGGTCTTCAATCACCCCAGCACGTCATGCGCTGAATAGAGAAGAAAAGCTCGTTGATGGCCCTTCAATCATGTCTATCGCGGTGAATGGTGAGATGAAGGGGCAATTCTAGAGAAAACTGAAAGCACATATGCAAGTCAGCGAGAGACCACTACTAGAATCATTCACCGTGAGTACCGAACTCACATGGAAACAAATGAAACAACATTTCACAAGACTTTGTCCACCGTGGGACCCCAAACAATCAAAGCGCAATTCAATGTAGGTAAAGGAGAAGTCAACAATGAAATAATCCGCCAGTAGTGACAGAATGCACTCCCGAATGCGCATATCAAGCTAAGTCACAAAAAGTTGCAAAAAAAGGGAAATCCCTGACCCATGCCAAAATGCACTCGGAGCGCAAAATCGTGTTAGTCAACGAATGCTTGGAAAGGAATAATCCCTTACCCCAACGAAAATGTGCTCGGAGTGCAAAACTCAACTAGTCAAGGAATAAAGTAAAAGACATAATCCCCCACTTTGCCTAGGGAGCGCAAAATTAATATGGTCGAGGAATTTGTCCAATATTTCATTTTTCGTGGGCCCCTTCGAAGTCCGCTGAGGCTCAAAATTCATATTGCTAAGGAATTTCGCAAGCAAGTAAAATTGGGAACTTGGGTAAATGTGCGCTCCATAATAATTAGGAGGGTGGATTAATTTGGTGTCTAAGGATATGGATTTGATAAAGTTACAAAGAGGGGGAAATTTTGGATATTCAATAAACAAATTGGAAATTGCAATTTGTTGTGGCCCGAATTGAAATAGGAGAAGATTCAGAAGCAAATCAATTGTTGAGTCAAATTTGGAAACTAATTGAATATTAAATTTTATATTTAATACTTTATTGAAATATGGCAAAATCGATCATCTAAATATAAAATTCCAAAGCATGAGAAAAGTTCAAAATTTTGAGATCTTGGAAGATTTTGGAAAAAATTTCAAAACTTGGAAATGTTGAAAATGTTGAAATCTTGGAAAATCTTTTAAAAAAACACACTGAGAAATTGGGAAAGTGAATAATTTGCAAATTTTGAAAATTTTTGGAAATCCTCAAGAAATTGAAAATTTTGAAAAATCGTAAAAATTGAAAAAATTGAATTGGTAAAGTTTGGAAGTCTTGAAATCTTGGAAAATCCTAGAACTTTGGAAATTTTTGGAAATCATTTTAAAAATCGGAGAAGATTTGACAAAGTGTGGAGAATTGGAAGTAAAAATCGCTTTTGAAAATAATTATTTTTATCCTTGGATTTTCAAAAAAAAAAGATTGCTTTTTGGGAGTTAAAACTAAATTAATTAAATAGTAATATTTAATTGATTATCATTGAAAAAGCAATAATTTAAAAAATCAAAATTGAAAATTGCTTTTGGATTTCAAATCTCAAATTAATTAAATATTGATTCACATTAAATTTAATTAATTAATATTTTTATTTTTTTAGCAATCAAAAACTAGAAAGGGGTAAATTGGATAAAACTTCTCCACGAAGTTAGACACTCGAATGAGAAATTTCCCAAAAAACTAGAAGAAAAATAGTGACAAATGGCAAGGAATCTCTTTGAAAACTGAATCTTCTAAAATTGGTGCTCTGCTTTTAAAGCAACTTTTCAGGGTTCTCAAGTCTATAAAAGAGTCTCTCTCAATTCATTTTTTCACACACGAATTTTGAGAGCAAGCTAAGAAGCAAGATTGAGAAAGGGATAGAATATTTTTTGAGAATTGAGAGGAAAAGTTTTGAAAAGCGTGAATTTTTTTAAAGAGAGGAAAAGTATTTCTTGGAGAGAGTGAAGTTTCTGAGGAGAGAGAAGGTGCATTTCGGAATCTAAGTGAAAGAGGAATTTTTTTCTAGTAAGTGGGAAAATTTTATTGGAAGAGACTCCTATCTCAAAGGGGAAATGTAGTTCTCAAAATTTCCAAAATCTTCTTTTCTGGAGGACTTCTTTCTGCTTTTCGCTTTCCTGCATGCTCTTATGTGGGGGTTTCTTTTCTGTTTTGCAGGAGAACGAGTTGGCAGAACCTAGAGGAACAAGCATGACCAGGAGGCAGTTGATTAAAGCCGAGCACAGTGGGTTCTATCCGGAATCCAAGATCGTGTCAAAGTGGTCAAAAATCAGCAACACCAACCTCGAATGCCTAGACTTGAATGAATTCCACAGAAGGATGTTCAGATATAAGGAACATCATCCAACACACTTAGCTAGCTAGATCGTAAATAGTGGTATGGTGGTTGCAACTGGATTCCCTCTTGCCTTCCAGCATCCTAAATTGATCCGAGAATGTGCAAGGCACTAGCATGCAAGAGACAGAAATCAAAGATGCTAAGGGAAACTTACTTGCAGACCTTTCTCCACCAACTATTTCAGAGGCCTTCGGAATTCCTTCCTCTAGGAGATTGGTAATGAAAACAAAGGAGCAAGTAGAAAGGGTCTTATTTTTTCAAGCTGCCCAAGGAGTTTCACCGAGAATATAGTGATATGATAATGATGTTGAGTAAGATATTTGGCCTACCTCAGTCCTATCTATTCGAAAGCTAGATGTGGTATTTTATTGAGCACGTAGTGGAAGAACATAATCATATAGACTGGGCAGGGTTGATCAATGACAACCTAAGTGAGCAGTTAGAGAACCTGGAGCAGACAAAGAAATTTTACATGAGTTTGTATGTCATCTACATGTTGGCATGGGCAATGAGATACGAAGGGCTGAGATGCAAGGGAGCAATTGGTGTGGAACTCAACGGTTGAAAGTATATGATTACTATCTTCAGTTGCATCTGCACGCAATTAATGATTATGTATGGGTCAATGATGCATTTGCAATGCGTATTGTGCGAACTTTGCAGAAGAAGCTACATGCGAGGCTATCGGCTAAAGCCATAAAATTGGTGGAAGAATACGGGGCATGGTTTATTCAGTTTCCTACCTTCTCTTACATCAGGCTTCAAGGATTCTCAGCGCAACCATACAAGCTTCCTAGATATCCGACGGACAAGATGGTCCTGCTAGAGATCACCCGACAACTAACTGTTTATGACAAGATTCAGAAAGGGAAGAAGAATTGGGACTAGATTTCCCAATTTCCATGGGCAAGGATGACGCTAAAATGTGCCCATGCCTAAAGGCAACTGAGAGATCTCATGATGAGTTAATGTTCTTTCATCTTCCATTGTATACAAAGAGGTGGACTTTGACCCTTACAACAAAATACGGTCAGTGGCAGGAATTAGATATCAGCATATGGTGCACCTTGAGCAAATGCAGCAGATGAGCACGAAGTGAAGAAGAGGATGCATTCCAAATTGCCACTGAACCTTATCAGGGCATGCAAAACCTTTCATATTCCTAATCAGATGGAGGAGTTGAATGTGGTCTTTAAGGATATTATCCCGAGAGAAAAGAAACTAGTGCCTATGATTGGTTGAAGAAGGAAATTCTAGACCTCGACACGCTGTCTAGGTTGGTCCTTGATTTCACGAAGTACTGGATTGGGAGGCAATTGAGCCAAGTGACCATGTTGAAGGAACGACGGACATACTAGCTGATGGGCCATCAAGTGCTAAGGGATGAAAGACCGAAGCAACCACAAGGACGAACAATAGAAGAAGGTGAAATTCCATCAGGTAGTGCAAAACGTAGAAAGGATAAAGGTGTTGCTCAAGAAACGCATGCAAAGAGGAAGTTGGACCTTCATGTTGAAAAACCACAATAGAAGAGGCAGAGGTCCGAAAATGTGTCATCCTCACCTAGTTGGACTCCGAGTGTACAAGAAATAGGAACTTTCGCCAAGAAGGAAGCAGATATAGGCAGAAGGATAATAGAACAAGAACGCATGAATAGGTCAATACAAGATAGATTATCAATGCTAATGAAGGGTTTCCACAAAGAAGAAGCAGAGAACAGGATATCACCACCGAAGAAAGCCTTGGCACGCTTCTAGAAAGAGAGATGATGGAGGAAGAAGTCCTTGAAACAGAAGCAGAAGCTCCTACAGCAGAGGAAGGATTTCCTATAGTGGAAGTTGTAGTCCCTATGGAAGCAACAGAAAGTCCGAGAGCCGAGGAAGAGATTGATATTAGAACAGTCCAAGGACAAGAGCAGTTGGCAGTACACAGAGATCAGAATGCAAATATTCCGGAATGGCTGAGACAAAGGATTCAGAGAAGCCAAGAAAAGGAGGTTGACTCAACGGTTGAATTGCAGGAAATCCTAGACCGAGTCAACCATCAAATGAAAGGCAAAGAAGTTCACGAAGATTATCCAAGGAGAATCTAGATCCAGGATCCTACAAGTTGCAACATGGGCAATAGATAAAGCAAAGGATCAAATTGCTCCTAAGGAATATAATGTGACTAAGATTGATTTGGGCCACGCATCCAGGGCACAAGTCATGGAGGATTTTGATGACTCTGCATAGGCAATGAAGGACAAAATGAAGAAGCTTGAGGAGAAATATCAGAGGCAGAAGGGTGAAATTAAGGCCCTATGTGACTACATAAGCAGCTTGTCTCGTCCAGTTAGCGAGGAGGGTCCATCCTCCGTTCCTCCAGTTGTTCCTATGGAATCAATAGAAGGGATAGACCAAATCAAGCGGATTGCACAAGGAGCCAAGGTTTGGATAGAGGGCATCCAAAATGAGGCCTACAAACACATTGAAGATTTGGTGAAGATACATAACAAAGCACTTGCTATCCTTTCCCAAATTCAATGTATGAAGGGATCTTGGGAGGATGAGCGTATCTATAGGGATGAGATATTTACAAAATTACATGAGCTGATGTAGACACCTGACAAGAAATTGATTGATGGCGGGTTTGTCAGAGAAGGTGAAGCATACGAGTTTTCCAGTGCTTATGGCCAAGGAAATGTTTGAGCATTTCGTTAAGGAATCCACTCGATTGAAGGAAATAGCTGATAATATCTGACAGGAGGTTTCCAACAATGTCACCTCGCTTTTATCACAAAGGCTCACTGAAGAAGAGATAACTCTGAGCAACCTGAAGAGAAAGTTGGAGGAATCCTATCAGATGATCTTTTTCACGAAGCATGATTATGAGAACCTCTCTATATTCTCGAATGATATGCACACTGCTCAAGACTTGGTACCAAATTGGGATGACAGTTTGAAGAAGTTTGAGCGAGCAATGGTTGCCTTGGAGCTCAAGAAGAGTCAACAACGTCAGCGTGGAAGAATTGGAAACGGTGCTAGATAGATTCCAGGCATTCAAGCAAAGAATTCAAAGATAGACAACAGGAGCATTTAATGCATAGTGGGAGCACATCGTGGTCATTTATTACACCCCACTTTCCTTTTGAGTGTGCATGCAGCGTGAGCATTTATTACCCACTATGGTAGTGGATTCCTTTTGGCTTAAATGTAGATTCTTCTTTGTTTGCCCTAACCCTAATTAGAGTTGATGTGGGAAAATCTAGGCCATTGGTCATTGTTTCTATCTGAGCCACTCATTGTTTTCAAGGACCTATATAAAGGCCTCTTCTCATTTGTAGGGAGCAAATTTTGAGATTGTTGCCTAAGAGCTATTGAGACAATAAAATTTTCATTGAAGTGTGGTGATAATTTGATGTGTCTTGAAGCTTGCTTGGTTTCATAATTCAATCATTTAGATTAAGTTTAGTAGATGAAGTGTTGTGATTGTAAGAGAGAATATGATGGTGTTTTGATGATTTCTTTCGGTTCATACTTTTGACGTTTAGTGATTCTAAATTGTTGTGCAAAGTTAGCCTGAACCCGTATCTATATGTGCCTAAATTCTATCATTCGCACAAAACCTTTGAATATTGCACCAATTCATGTGTAGTTGTAGCTTGATTTGGCGAAGCAGAACTCGGTATTGAGGAATTTGTCCATCAGAATACTCTCTTTCGCTATCATTACCCTTAGGAGTAGATTAGGATCTCTGAACCCCAAATCTCTTTTATTTCCGCATATCCAGTAAAATCCAAAAAGGTGTTTCATTGCAAATCTTTCGGTAGCTCCCATTTTATATGATGTGAAATCTATTCAAGAAGTAAAACGTAAGGCCCCTTTATGATATTCAGCAAATTACATCAATGTTGAGCTTATCCACGAGTCGAGGAACCATGGAGTCAGTGTATGATCTTCTTGAAATCTTAGCATACGCGGTACTTTGTTCAAGAGAGGATAAGATGTTTCGGTATTTTGTTATATTGTTTGGTGGGTCATAAAACACACATCAACAATATGCAAGGACCTCCATTATCCTGTTTGAATTTGAAGATGTTCTTGTTCACATAAAAACAATCTAGTCTGCAATATATGTGCAACCTATTGTGCCACAATGTCAATCAACAAATACCTTACAACACACGTAAACCAAGTCAATGTGGCATCAAAAACAAGACCACCCAAACAGCAAAAATCCCAAAACAAAGCTTTCAAAAAAATTCTTCGAAGGCTAGGTTATACAGAACAAATTATCTCTGAGCATGACCAAAACCATTTACCTCTATCTAGCAATGGCTCATTCAGAAGCAATCACACCAATGACACATCAGCTTCCTACAAAGAAATTGGCCCTCGAATAGCTTCCATATGTCCCATCATTCCTTTGTCTCCAAAAGTTTCCCAAGAGCAATCAACACTATCTCCATCAAATAATACATTCAATGATGAAATTGCCCAAGGGCTATCTACAATAGAATTTTCAAGCTAATCCAAGTCCTTTCCGTGCTTTAGAAATACTAGACCCACCACCGCCATGTGCTCCATTTCCAATCAAACCTACTCCAGAGAGTCTCATCCAAAGTCCATCTTCCTCATGTCAAAACATTGAGTTCTTCCCAAAATCCTCCATATGTATGCAAAATCATACCTCATATCAAGAGGATGATTCAAAGCACAAAGAGATGAGTCCTAAAACAAATCAAGATCAAGATCCCAAGAATGACCATTCCCATCCAATTGTTGCAAGTTTGAAATATAATATTTAATTATATTCTCCTCATTTTGATGCACAAATTAAAATATAAAATATACTTTATTAAACACTTATATCTCCCTTTAAAATAACACTTTATCACTTATTATAAAGTATACTTTTAAAACATTTAAAACTCCCTTTTAAATAAAGTCCACTTAATTTATCAATGACATGCATTTAATAATTAATTATTATTAAAGTATAACTTTAATAGTAATTATAATGTTATAACTCCATCATTCATCATTATTTCTCAATCCTAACTGAACCTGGGAGTTAACCATTGTATCCACTGTGCATCCAACTACCTTACTAAAAATAGTAAGGGTCCATCTCTATCAACCCCTAACCTGCTATAATTTGTAAATCCCTAAATACCTGATCTTCAAAGATGCCAAGGGTCATTACTGCAACTAAGGCTGGTCTAGGTGCCCTGCCAAATATAGAAATGTTGGATAAATGGCTTACTATACATAGTAAGTCCCTGAAACTGAGCCAACTGACGAAGGAGTCAATCACTGCTTTTTCTAGTTATAGCAATCCCTCAACAATGACTTACTATAAATAGTAAGTCTCTGAATAACTACTCTAGACTATGATACTGAATCTCAACACTGTCACCAAGCTATTCAAGCGCCCTGATAAAGATAGAAACCCTGACTTTTCCCAAAATAGACACTTACTATAAATAGTAACTGTGCCAATCTAACTCAAACGAAGTGCAATCTTGAATATCTCTAACCACTAGAGTGGGAAAATAGCCTCTGGCTCTACCAACTGGACCTTCTAAACAACGCCATTAGCATATGAGGGTCAGGAAATAGGCTA
The DNA here is from genome assembly GCA_027943335.1 of Chamaecyparis obtusa. Classification (NCBI taxonomy): domain Eukaryota; kingdom Viridiplantae; phylum Streptophyta; class Pinopsida; order Cupressales; family Cupressaceae; genus Chamaecyparis; species Chamaecyparis obtusa. The sequence continues at coordinate 373,275 of BSBK01001712.1, forward strand.
ATCCTCTGAATGTTGACGTTCACAAAAAATGAGACATTACACTTTTGTCATTGTAACAATTAAATATGAAATATTTAATTGTCTTTTTGTCATTTTGGAAGTAATTAATAAGTGGGTTTTTATTATTTTCATTTTATTGTTGACCTTTTGCCCTTCCTTTCCACTTGCCCATTTATTCCTCTACTTGTCCTTATACAATCTTGTTTGTCCATTGTTTTTTATCCTAATCAATTCAATTCGAATTGGAAATCTATAAATTGGGTTCTCAATTGTCTTATTGCCTAACCATGATTTTTCTAGTATCCTCGCCATTACACTGTCAAAATTATCCTTGCTTTTTCCCATATTTTTGCACTTGTCAAAACAAAGAGCAACATCCAATTAGAGAAAGAAAAACAATGGAGTGAAATCAAGAGTTTGCTTAAGTTTTAATTTGTGTTTTTCATTGATTTATGCATTTCATTTTGATAGTCTTATTGGTTGGATTAGGATTGTTAATTAACACAATTGTAAAGCTTTCGTGATTGGCTAATTGTGTTTTATATCTAACCCTTGATTTTCCTGATCTACATAAAGTATTCTTAAATGTGTATGAAGCATCTTCATTTATTAAGTTTCATATATAAATAGAGTATTTTTTTATATTTCTGAGCACCAACATTTGTATTTTGTCATTTCCCTGTAATCCCATTTCATGTTTCTTCAAAAGTCCTTATTTCCTTGCAACCATGCAGAAACTCCTAAAAGTGAAGTCAGAAATTTCACAAAATCCTGTCACTTCCCCATAGATAAATTCCAATAAAAGGAACCCCCAAAAACTCTGTGAGTTGTTATATACTACTGCAAAAATTTCTAGATGTACTGGAAATGTCTCCATAGATTTCCATCTGCTCTTAAGGAGTTCCCATTTGTTAGCTTGTGGTGACTGATGCGGAAAGTATTGTACACTTTTCCTCCTGCCCTCGCCGGGTTTCGGGGTTTTGGGGGCGAAACCCCCAAGAGCGGGGATTCGAGGGCGCAGCCCCCGAGGCGAATTTTTTGAGGCCGACATATTTTCAGCTATTTTTGGGCTGTGAATGTGGATCAGTCATTGATCATTTGAATGAGTTTAATATAGTTACAAGTCAGTTAGCCTCAGTTAAAATTACTTTTGATGAAGAGGTTAGGGCTCTCTTGATTTTGTGTTCTTTGCCAGAAAGCTGGAATGGCTTGGTAATGGCTCTTAGTAATTATGTTTCTAGTTCTAATACCCTAAAGTTTGATGATGTTATTGGTGTTATATTGAGTGATGAAATTCATAGGAAAAGCTCAAGGGCATCCACATCGGGTAGTGTATTGAACGCAGAAAGCAGAGGCAAAATAAGAGATAGAGGAAACAACTCTGGAAATCGTGGGAAATCAAGAGGAAAATCAAAGGGAAAGAGGTCTGAATTGAAAGGGCCAAATGATTGCTGGTACTGTGGAAAACCAGGTCATAAGAAGAAAGATTGCTGGTCTCAGAAGAATAAAGGAGACAAACAAGAAGGTAACAAGGAGGCAAATATGGTAAGTAATAAACCCGAAGAGGATGCCTTGCTTCTTTCTTTAGAAAGTATTGATGATTCATGGGTTTTAGATTCTGGGGCTTCATTTCATGCTACACCCCATAGAGGTTACTTTCTTGATTATGTCCAAGGGGATTTTGGGCAAGTTTATTTGGGCGATAATGAACCCTGTCAGATAGTTGGCAAGGGAAAAATTAAGATTAAGTTGCAGAATGGGAATCATTAGCTACTATAAAAGGTAAGACATGTTCTAAGGCTGAGTAGGAATTTAATTTCAGCAGAGCAACTGGGTGATGAGGGTTGCATAGTTACTTTTAATGATAGAAATTGGAAAGTTTCAAAAGATTCCTTGGTAGTAGCAAAAGGTGTGAAAGTAGCCACCTTATATCTTTGTACAAGTCATACTGTTCCTTCTACTTTAATTGTTTAAGAAGATAATGAATGTTCAGGAACAGTGGCTGCAGTTGAGCAAGAAGAACATCAAACTGTTGTTGTTGGTTCTGATGCAGCACTCTGGCACAACAAACTCGGGCACATGAGTGAAAAAGGTATGAAATTACTTCATTCAAAGAAAGTTTTACCTAGTCTGAAATGTGTCAATATGAATTTTTGTGAAAGTTGTGTTTATGGAAAACAAAAGAGAGTTAGTTTTGTAAAGAGTGGAAAGGAAAAGAAAAATGAGAGATTAGAGCTTGTGCATACAGATGTATGGGGACCAGCTTAGGTATCTTCCCTTGGTGGCTCTCTGTATTATGTTACATTTATAGATGATGCAACAAGAAAAATATGGATTTATTTCTTTAGACAGAAATCTAATGTATTTCAAACTTTTAAGAAATGGAAATGCTTGGTTGAGAATGAGACTGGTAAAAAGCTAAAATGTCTCAGATCTGATAATGGTGGTGAGTATTGCAGCACAGAATTTGAAGATTATTGTTCCTCTAATGGTATTCGTAGGCAGAAAACTGTACCAAGGACTCCACAAGAAAATGGAGTGGCTAAACGCATGAACAGGACAATAATGGAGCGTGCAAGGAGTATGAGGTTGCATGCTAGGCTGCCCTTAAACATGTAAACAGAGGCAGTAAATAGTGTTGTTTATTTAATCAATAGAGGCCCCTCTACTCCTTTGGATTGTGGTATTCCAGAGGAAGCATGGAGTGGTAAGAAGGTGAGTTATTCTTTTCTCAAAACCTTCGGTTGTGAAGCTTTTGCACATATAGATTCTGAAAATAGAACCAAGCTGGAAGCTAAGTCAAAGAAATGTGTATTTGTTGGATATGACATTGATAAATTTGGTTATAGGCTTTCGGATTTTGAAAATCATGAAATTGTAAGAAGCGGGAATGTCATATTCAATGAGAAAGTGTTGTACAAAGATCTGTTGCAGCAGCACGAGAAGAAAGAAAATGATTATGTAGTACTGGATGATACTCCTAAAGATGATGTTTTAGTAGTTCCTTATGCTCCGCAACAACAGCAACAACAAATACCACACACCCCAGTGAATGTTACACGGTCAACAAGGCTAAGTAGACCTCCACAAAGATTCTCTCCCTCTTTGTATTCTATTTTGTTAACAGATGCTGGTGAACCTGAATGTTATAATGAAACTGTGCAGGTGGATACAAAGATTCAGTGGGAGTCTGCAATGACAGAGTTAATGGATTCCTTGCTGAAAAATCAAACTTGAGATTTATGCAAGTTACCTGCAAGTAAACGGGCTTTACAGAACAAATGGGTTTACAAGCTGAAAGAAGAGGACAGAGGTAAGAGAAGGTTTAAATCCAGGTTAGTTGTAAAAGGATTTGCATAGAAAAAGGGCATCGATTTTGATGAGATATTTTCTCCAGTTGTTAAAATGACTTCTATTCGTACAGTTTTAAGTATTGTGGCTGCTAAAGATTTGCATTTAGAGCAGCTTGATGTTAAAACAGTTTTTCTTCATGGTGATTTGGATGAAGAAATATATATGGTACAGCCACAAGGATTTGAGGTCAAGGGTAAGGAGAATTTGGTGTGCAGAGTGCAAAAAAGTTTATATGACTTGAAGCAAGCACCTCGGCAATGGTATATTAAATTTGACACTTTTAATGGATACACTCGGTGTCATTCTTGTTAGTATTTTTCAGATTTACCTAGGAAAGAACAAACTATAGAAGACTTACAAATTCTAAGCATAGAATAAAGTATAATATGTATCAACAGGGTGAGATAGTACCCGGATTTAGGTTCTGATATATCCCTCAGATCTGATCCAACTAGGGCTTCCCTGAAGTCTTCAATCTGGTTTAATTCTGTCTTGAATTTTGCTACAGAATTCTGCTCTTATGCTGCAATTCAGGGCATGAACTTGTTGTGATGATGCTGCCCTCTAATAAAGAGAATGCTGCTCTTCAAGGAAGATTCGCTCCAGCCCTAGATGAGATCGTAGCTGCCTTGTATATGTACTATTGCCTTATGCAATTCTTGAAGAGGGAAGAACACGTTATGTCTTGTGTGTCTTCCCAAAATAATTGATCTCCTATATGTAGGAGCCATAGGGACAAAACTCAAAGAGGGGGCCAACCTGAATCATAGTTCCAAGAAGGCCGACCCTTGACCTTAACCAAATAATATAATACAAAATCCGAATTTTATAAACAATAGATTTAAATATATAAGATATTTAACATCATTATTTATATATCGGTATATCTATTATTTGGCGGGATTGATATTTGCCCTCAAGGCCATAATATCAACACTCCCTCTTGGTCTTGAGGCAAAGATCAACTCAATGATCTCATTCTATCAACCCTTGATAGAGATGCTAAAGACATAATCAATATATCCAATAGAATCATAGATTTCTCATCTATGGTAGTAGATCTCTATCTACAAGATATAAACCATATAGCAACATTATATCATCAAATGTGCGTCTTCTAGATCCTTTGGTCTCCTAGACCCAAGAATATCAATCCATGATATTACATATCCAATCCAAATGTGAATTTCTTAAATCCACTAGTCTCCTTGACTATTTTGAAATTCAAGGTTGTATCAAGCCCATGATACTCATGGTATCATCAAGTCCATGATGAATACCATTCAGTTTGTGGATAACTAAATGCATGAATCACCAAGACTCAAGAGATGTCAAATCCATGACATCATATCAACATCAAGTACATGATGTTTTACTATCCAGATGTGGATTTCTCAAATCCACGAGTCCCATGACTCAAGAGTTTAGAATATTAACTCTATAATATTCATGGTATCATCAAGTCCATGATGTTACCAAATACTCAATTGTGGATCCCTGATCCATGAGTCTCCAAGATTCAAATGATATCAACTCCATGATATCCAGAGCATTGGTCTCACAAATATCAAGTCCATGATATTCACCAAGTGCTCGGAGCAATGGTCTTTTGACATCAAATCCATGATGTCTCACCGATTGCTGGGAGTAATGGACTTTTGACATCAAATCCATGATGTCTCACCAATTACTTGGAGTAATGGACTTTTCACATCCAATGATGTCTCACCCATTACTAGGTGTAATGGACTTTTGACATCCAATGATGTCTCACCCATTACTAGGTGTAATGGATCCCTAATCCATGAAAATGTGGACCCCTGATCCACGAGTCTCTTGGACTCGAAGAACATCAAATGATATTCTTCAATTCATAAGAATAACTTAGCCAAAAACATAAGTATATCCAGATGAAACCTACAAGTATAAGATTAGTCAATATGATTATAAGTCATTAGCCATAATTAGTAAATGAAAGAGAGTATGACCCATTCATACATAATATTTAAAGTATGCTTTACAAGCTATACAAAAGATGTATATCCCATACAACCAGCATAATTTATCCAGCATTTGTGCATAAGAATAATCACATAAGTCTTCATCACCTAAAGATAACCAACATCTAACCAGCAAGATGCAATATAGTCTTCTATATGAATGTTCCTATGCCAATGTAAGAATGTTCCAACCAATAATGTATGTATTTGAGCATACAGTAACTCGCATCCATCTAACAATCAACTTATGATTTCCCATAACAGAGACAATATATACAAATCAATGTCAACATATTCCAATGCTAACATAAACCAAGAGATGTATTTAACATAAAATTTCCTAATATGTTCACATATGAACAGCATAAACAAGGAAATGTGAAAAACATAGAATATGCCAGTCAGAATATAATGTATGTTCCCAAAAGTTATGAATGTTGTCATCAAATAACAGAAATATGACAAGGATGCAGATGAAGGCAACCAGCAGAAAGAGTTTATAACTTAGATGATACGTGAGCCCATTTAAACTCCCTCTCAAAGTGCAAAGTGCTCTGGGCGTGGTACATTTAACTCCACAAAGGATGCTTGAAGGTTGTTTCTTTCAGGACAATTTACAGCAATATGACCGAACTTCTCACATTTAAAACATTTAATTTTAGAGAAGTCCTTCTTGAAGGATTTCTTAAAGTGTTTCTTTCCCCCTTTGGCCTTTGAACTTACTTCATTTCTGTTCTCTTGAAATTCCATCTTCCTTTTGAAATTTCCTACTCCCCCTTTAGAGTTTTGGGAGAAAAGTACTTGAATGTCTTCCTTGAAGATTGAGCCTCTTGATATTAATCTTGCTTCTTCTTGAAGGTAATCGGTCTTTAGTCTATCAAGTTTAGGTATTTTGGAACGAGCATTGATCCCTTGAATGAATGCTTCCCAAGTGAGAGGCAATTCGTTGAGAGCTGTTACAGCAAGTTCTTTATTATCATAATTGAACCCAATTGATGATAGTTGATTCCTTAAATCATTTATCCTCATGAAGTATGAAGTGATGGACTCCCCTTGATTCATTTTTATTCTAGAAAGGGAGTTTTTGAGGGCTAGGACCCTATTTGTATTGTTTATTTGAAACATGCCAAATAATAAGGTGAACATTTCATATGCATTTTCTAGATTTGCAATAGATGGCACAAGATGATCTTTAACACTATCAACAATTATCCTCATTGCTTTATTGTTGTTTTTGTTCCATTCCTTCTTTTCATCATCGTCCATGTTTTCTTTAAGAGGACCTTCAATGACTGAATTAATTTCTAATTCTCTTAGAATGATTAATAACCTCATTTTCCAAGATGTGAAGTTAACATCTCCCTCTAGCCTATCTTCGGGTCTAATTCCGGAAGACATGATTACTAGCTTAGTCGAAAGTTTTTAGCTTGAATTCCTAAGTCTGAAATAGATCTTTTCTCTACCGTAGCTCTGATACCATGTTAGTATTTTTCAAATTTACCTAGGAAAGAACAAACTATAGAAGACTTTCAAATGCTAAGCATAGAATAAAGTATAATATGTACTAGCAGGGTGAGATAGTACCCGGATTTAGGTTCTAATATAACCCTCAAATCTGATCCAGCTAGGGCTTCCCTGAAGTCTTCAATCTGGTCTAATTCTGTCTTGAATTTTGCTACAGGATTCTGCTCTTATGCTGCAATTTAGGGCATGAACTTGCTGTGATGATGCTGCCCTCTAATAAAGAGAATGCTGCTCTTCAAGGAAGATTCACTCCAGCCCTAGATGAGATCGTAGCTGCCTTGTATATGTACTGCTGCCTTATGCGATTCTTGAAGAGGGAAGAACATGTTATGTCTTGTGTGTCTTCCCTCAATAATTGATCTCCTATATGTAGGAGCCATAGGGACAAAACTCAAAGAGAGGGCCGACCTGAATCATAGTTCCAAGAAGGCCGACCCTTGCCCTTAACCAAATAATATAATACAAAATTCGAATTTTATAAACAATAGATTTAAATATATAAGATATTTAACATCATTATTTATATATCGGTATATCTATTATTTGGCGGGATTGATATTTGCCCTCAAGGCCATAATATCAACAATTCTGACCATTGTGTTTACTTTAAGAGGTTGGATGATGATAACTACATTATTTTATGCCTATATGTTGATGATATGCTTGTAGCTGGGTCTAACATGAATCACATTAAGGGATTGAAACAACAGTTAGCACATTCTTTTGCTATGAAGGATTTGGGGGCAGCAAAACAAATCCTTGTTATGAAAATTTGCAAAGATAGGAAAAATAGGAAGTTGACTTTATCTCAGGCTGATTATATTGAGAAGGTGTTGCAACATTTCTCTATGGAGAATGCCAAAGTTGTCAGCACACCTTTGCCTGGTCATTTGAAATTGACTAAGGAGATGTGTCCTAAGACATCAAAAGAGGAGGCTAAAATGTCTAAGGTACCTTATGCTTCAGCTGTAGGGAGCTTAATGTATGCTATGGTATGTACTAGGTCAGATATTGCACACGCAGTGGGAGTCGTTAGCCGATATATGAGTCACCCTGGTATTGAGTATTGGAATGCAGTCAAATGGATTCTCAGATATTTGAGAGGTACATCCAGTAAGTGTTTACACTTTGGGAGATCTACTACTACTGTACAAGGCTATGTTGACTCAGATTTGGCAGGAGATATAGATAGCAGGCGGAGTACTACAGGCTATGTATTTACTGTTGGCGGGACAACAGTGAGTTGGATTTTTTGACTACAAAAGGTGGTTGCTTTATCCACTACAGAGGCAGAGTATGTTGTTGCTACAGAGGCAGCCAAGGAGATGATATGGCTTCAATTCTTCATGGAAGAATTGGGACATCCACAGACGGATAATTTTCTGCATATAGATAGCCAAAGTGCCATTCATCTTGCGAAGAATTCTGCTTTGCACTCAAAGACAAAAAACATACAGTTGCGGTACCATTTCATTCGGTCAATTTTGGATGATGGGAAGTTAAAGCTGGAAAAGATTCATACAGATGATAATCTAGCAGATATGTTTACAAAGGTAGAAACAAGAGAGAAGTTGAACTCATGTTCAGCTTCAATTGGTCTTCTAGACTGAACAGAATAAAGGAACAGCTGAGTCCAAGGTGGTTCGATCCAGTGGGAGCCTCATATGGTAGCAGTATTGCTACAGGATCAGTCTCCAAGTGGGAGGTTTTTTTAGTGTGGATACTGATCAGTCACCAAGTGGGAGATTGTTAACTTGTGGTGACTGATCAAGAAAGTACTATACACTTTTCCTCCTACCCTCGCCGAGGTTCGGGCTATTTTTGAGGCCGACATATATTCAGCTATTTTTGGGCCGACATGTTGTAACTCATACTAACCCTAAAGCGGCAAAATATTGTATAATATGGGTTAGGGTTAGGGATTTCATAATGTATGGTTTTAGTACTTGCGGCGAAATTGAGCTGTAAGGGATTACGGATTGTAATCAGGTTGTAATCACTGGATAATAATAATATTGGACTCGTTGTTGGTGGACGTAGCCCAGGGATTGGGTGAACCACATTAAATCTGTGTCTTCTGTGTGGTTTATGTTTTTTCTGATATTGGTTATTTTTGCATGTAATTGTTATTTCTACCTTGTTAATCCTAACACTATTAATTTCCAAGATAGTGAAACATTCCAAAATTCCAAGACATATCCATCTGATAGCAAATTGTTTTCCCAATTTGGACCAGTGCAATCCCCACATATAAGCAATTTGGTAAGACATCCTCCAAATTATCTTTTTAAAGGGTTTGTACACTAAGCCAAGTCAAAAAATCGTATTGGCCTATAGCCATATTAATCAATAGTCATTACATTGTATATTAATATTATGCTATGTGAACATATTTACACATTGTTTAGGTTTAACAATTAAGGGCACAACATAATATTATAAGCTTAAGAAAATTAGAAAATGATCCAACTGTCACATATCTGGAGTTCTATTGAGAATCAGGGCATGTGACAAATGCTCAAAAGAACTTGGGATAGATAAGACCATAGTTTGCAGACTCGGACTTAGAGGAAAAACTTGACAAAAACTCAGGAAAAACTTGGCAACTTAGAATGTACTAAAAATTAAAATCTCTTAAAGAAACATATATTTTTGTGAAATTAAATTACAAAATGTATTAAATTAAAAATCAACATCAAAAAAAAAAGAAAATGCAAGGCTTTATAGCAAAAACATGTGAAAAATGTATGTTAACCAGCATTTTACCTGTGTCAACATTTTTACCCATGTTTTTTTGCATCTATAAAAATGCGAGAGTTAAATTTGTGAAAACTCACCCAGCTAAAAAAAAATAGAGAGTACTCAGTAACTCGGAGAATACTCGCAGCCTCACAGAGTTTGCAAACAATTGATAAGAACAAAATAATAGGCTACTCTAGGATACCCAGTCTAATGTAAAGAGAGAGAGAGAGAGAGAGAGAGAGAGAGAGAGTCCAAACAAGCTCAAGATAGTGAAGGAAATGGAACATACTTTTCTGATATTGCTCGTAAATGCTGTGCTTCTAAAATCTTCAATCTCACCTGCAATTTCAAGTGTGAACTCAACCCAAAGTTTAGTCAACTTCATGTCTAATTCTCTGTGCATTTAAAACTAAGAAAAGAGGAAACATTGTTCAATTTCCAAGCACAACTACCAGTTCTTACATGACATCACCTTGGGGTTTTGCATAGCTTGCTTGGTCCTCTCCTTGATACGCTCTAGTGTCTCTGCAAACAAGAAAAGTGAAAGATTGGTGTTGGATGGCATCAAATTCCAGCTAAAATTTTTCTATGCTATGCTGAGTCTGATACAGCCAAAATGAGAATAAAAAATACCTTCAATTCTCCTTGTGATAAAATCTTAAACGTAAACCTATTCATCAACACCAGCCTGGATTAGGACCAGGTCTGGTTTTAAATAACTTATGCATATATTAAAATAGGTTGTGCAAAAAAGTTTAAGATTTTATTTTGGTGACTGTAATCAATCAATGAAAGTTTTACGCACCATGAACACCGGGAGAAACAAATTAATATGCATACTTCAAAATGCTGATTGATTGACATGGTTGGAAATAGGACGACTTGGTTGAACTCTGAACCCAATGTCTTACCAAGTTAGATAAATCATAAATATAAAAAATAGGGAGTCAAACAAAAACAAGTATGCTGCTGGCCAGATTGGGAAGAAAACATTTATATTTCAGAACCCGGGCTTGACTTATACTAGGAAATATGCTATAGATGGCGAGGCTATTGAAGTGGATAAAGAATGATTAGTCATTAATTACAGGAAATGCCATTTCTGATTACTTCCAGCCCCTTTTAGACAGCAATATTTGGGTTATGTACAAGGTCTCCAATAAACATGCACATAGATTGCTCTTCCTTGCTGCCAACTTCCCAGTCTTAGACTTGTGACAAGGACTGTTACATACTGTCCATCAGTGAAGACTTATTAAAATGCAACATGAGCTGCTTTCCAAAGCCAACAGAAGATAATTTTAATTAGTCTTTTATGGATTTTTCTTCCTTGCTTCGCATGTCACACCAAGAACATTCTTCAAATACAAATCAAACCTAGAACCAGATGGTACCTACTGTCATCATAAAAAAATAAGGTAAATACAGCATTTAATAGACAAAATAGCAGTATGGTCCACCTAACAGGACAGGTTTAAAAAAAAATCATGATTCAGAACTGATATGTTCCCATTTCGTGCAGTGTTGTGTTATAGAGGTCAGCTAGGGTTAGCTAAAGCTTAATAAAGTCAATCTTCCATGCCATTTATTTTCAAATAATTTTAATTTTAATTCTTGAAATTTTTGATGGAGAAAAGATAAAGAATTTGCTGAGATAAATGAGATGTAGCTTCACTGAAAATTATGTGATTTCCAGTTCCCATTCCTAAAGTGATCAATAATCTACTTTGACCCATGCCCTAAGGCCTTACCATAAGTTTATCGCAGTATATTGTTTACTATGCTATTGTTCAGAAATATTTAGCATAAATTATTTCAAGTATATGGCCACTGAAAAACAACCTAATTATAATTATTCGCAAATTTCTTTTATCTTTGGATTAGGAAGGTTTTTGGGTCTGCAACTTGCCCTCTGCAAGTCAGACCCAGGACACGTCCAGAGGCCTTCCCCATATGAGGGAGGCCACCCTCCTCCACTTACCCCCCCTTGCATTATTTTCTATCATTTTCGCACAGTTTATGGGTGAACTGATTTTTTGCCTGGCAATGGCTCTCAGTTGCCCTGCCATTCGCAACTGGCTGAATCCCTAACGAAAGAGGCTGCGGGCAAGAACTTCAAGCAGGCAGTAAAGGGTGCTCGGACGCTGCTGAAGGGTGCTTTGTTCGTGGTCCAGAAGGAGGTTGCAACAGAGGATATTCCATGCAATGGCAGAAGAGGAGGTAAGAACTGCTCTCCCGCTTCTATTGTCGTTAAGCCCAATGCACAAATGGCCATGGCCATTGATGAGCAAAAGTGTAGATTAAAGAATGTTGCAATATTTCTTGTGGCACAAGATGTAAATAGAATGCCTTCCTGAAATTTCTTGAATGATTGGCCTCACAATTTTGGGGGGAAAAAATTAGGGTTTCAGTTTTCTTATTGCGGAATGTTACAAAAAGGGTTGTTTCTTATTTTTTCAGCAACCCTAGTAGTCAGATGGAGGTTGTTAGAAAGCAATTTTGGACTATTGGTCATTGTTGTTTCAAAATTGTGTCTTGGTCTCCCAAGGCCGTCCAAAATGAGGTGTTGGCACTTTTGTGCCCTAGGTGGTTAACCTTCGTAAATGCGCCGCCCTTTCTTTGGAAACTTATTCGCAAGGCCCTGGAACCTCTTGGAAATGTGATCAAAATGGATGAATCCGATGCTCTACTTTAGCATACGAATGCTAGGGTTTTAATTTCACAACCCGAGAATTGATTTGCCCAATGAGATACAGTTTGATTTGGATGATGGCCCAATTCTATGCCCCATTGTGTTTTTAGGAGGCATTAATGCATGCTTTTTATGTAGGAAGGAGGGCCACAAGAGGCACAATTGTCTTCTCAAAAGTAAAAGTAAATTGCCCCCCCATAAATCTAAGAATAAAACTTTGGACTCTCATAAAGTTGTATCTGAGCCCTTAGCCTAGACCAATTATCTCAAATCCAATGTTTGCATTAAAAAGCTTTTGGATGGGCTGAACGAAGCCATCCATGAGGCAAAGATACCTAAGGAGGATACATCAACCTCCAATGTGACTACTAAGATAGACACACTCCCTAACTTGGGAACAATACTAGATGTTGCAAATATGACTTTGGACCAAAGGATCAATCTACCCGCCCTAGGCATTGGAAATTAAATGCTCAACAGCTTGTGTTGGAGAGACTCAAAAATCACTTAGGCAAGAACCCGAAGAAAAGAAATGTGTTCATTTTCGGTGCTTATTCAGATTTTAATCCTAAAAAGAGTTTTGATACTCCTATGAATCTCAATCCCATCCTCCCCATGCCCAAGGGCAAAAGTGGTGATCATTGTAGTGAAGCTCATGACCCTAACAGTGAACTAGGAAATCTTGAGAGTGGGGTGGGCAAAGGAAATTATTTGGAGGATATCCCACCAGAATTTGACTCTATCGATGAGGCTATTGATGATTTAAAATTGGCCTATATGTCAGAGGACTACTTATCCAACTATTCATTGGTTGTGATACCTGTTGCCCCCCCCCCCAAACCTATCCATTTCGCAAGGAGGGCCATTGACCTCATTGCTATGGAAAATACTCCTACCTTTGGAGGTGTGGAAGATGAGATGGAGGTTGAGTTGAATAAAGAGTTGGAGGAAGGGGAGATTAATGATTGGGCCATTGTTCCCTACAACAAGGATCAAGAGGTTAAGAATGAGAATGTTTTGATTGTCCAAAAAGCAAGGAGGAAATACATAAAGAAAAAGGGGGAGAGTGGAGGTAGGAAAGATGCCTCCCCTGATGGAGGTGAACAAACTTCTAAAATCATTGCCAAGAGGAAAAGGGGAAGACCTATTGGATCTGTCTCAAGGAGAAAAAGTACCAAGATGCGTAGGACACAGTTACATGATTACTATACGAGCCTTACGGCTCCCAATGACTCCAAATCTTGATTTTTATGGAGTGCAAGTGTGCCTCGTGGAACATTAGGGGGCTTGAATTCCCTGATAGAAAAGACATCATTAAGAGATACCTTTTGATGAACAAGAATATTAATATGCTATTACTTCAGGAAATCAAGGTTGTTCGATTTAACCTGGACATTAACATGAAGTGTATTTGGAGGGATGCAAGGTATTACAATACCAATCATAAAAAAGGTAGAGGTGGGGCTGCAATTCTGGTGGACCCCAGATGGGCTAAGTATATCACTAGATGGGGTTGTTCACCGTGCAACAGATTGGTGTGGGTTACATTCAATTTTGAGGGATTTGTTTTTGGGGTGAGTTCAATGTATGCTCCTAATGACTATAGAGACACATTAGAGCTGTGGAAATGGATGTGTCAGTTGGAAGAAGTCCCCTGCATACTAGGGGTGATTTCAAAATTGTAGAAAGGCCTCAGGACAAATCGGGAGGGTGCAGGTTTGAGTGGAAGGGATGTGAAAAAAATTTATGGCATAAGATTGATGGGTCTAAATAAATGTCTTTTTGATACATAGTTTGAACCATAAAAACTGATCACATTTTCATAATTAACTAACGTGATGATATATATGCTATTATATACTCTATTTAGATGACATGTTAGATTAATTCTAGACTTATGATCAAATTGGTACACTGTGATAAATGCATAACTTTTTGGTTTGAATATATGAATATAAATGATTATCTTGTGATTAATTCCTGAGATCTCATGGTATTAACGAAGTTCTGTTTCAAAATGTGAATACTCCACATTGATGAGCCTTGTTCCTTGATTGCATTAATGAAGTTCTAGTTTGAAGATCTGCATTTCAAATGGAATGAATTAGTTGTTGTGATTAATTTCTTAACTGAAGATCTTGATGGTTCCAAACATTATGAAGGAGTGCTATCACAAGTTCGTTGACACATGTTGAACCCTCTTGTCCATGTTTAGTTTAGTGTTTTGCTGATTCAACAGAACCTTCAGTTCTGTTTGAACTTTGTTGGCATTACCTGATTAGTGGGAAACGTTGTAGATTTGAATTCAAATAAAGCATATGTCTATATATCCCAGCAGATAGTTAGAATAGGAGTCGATCATTATTTGGTCATCGTAGGAGTGATTTTTTCAATTTGTAATCAAAAACCTTGTTTTACGTCCTCGTGGGGGCCAATTTTATGCAAATATCTAGTTGATCTAAGCTTGTGATAAGATCCCACCCGAGGAAGAGCAGGGCCCGCTCGACCGGAGGGAGGTGATCTTGTGTTCATTTGTTTTCAGAATTTCATTTCATGATTCATGCAATTGGTTATCTGATAATTTATTCAATTAGAATCTTGAAAGAAAATGTGATCTTAACTTAGTTTAAATTACAATTCCGGAGATATTAGTAGTTAACTTTCATAAAGTTATTTCCATGGTTTTAATCTTTCAAATCAGTAAGATAGAATGGTGAAGAATGTTGGGTGTAACCATGTTGAATAGAAATTCATTAAACATAATAGATAGATTTCTGATTTCCTGCAAACATAACTAGATTATTTTCTAGCAAATTTAGAATAGATTGAATTATATGCAATTAACATAGTTTGATCTCTTAAAAATTCAATAGTTCATTCCTGTTACTGTTTAGTTGTTTCATTTCTTTATTAGAATTCCACAGGAAGTCTCAGTCAAATGATGTTCAATCTGTTCTACAACTTGATGTTTCTGAATCAATAGATGTTTTAGCAAGAAGATCCATTACAATTTCGAGCAGGACTTAGAAGTCGAATAGCATTTAAGTTGTTCTGAGTCAGTAGGAAGGAACTCTTCAACACTCCTGACGGAACATGACCTACAAACCAGTCACTGTTTTGCAGTGCAAAAACCCCAAACAAAAAGCAATCCTTATCCCAGACAGCCTTAGGACGCGCCATGTTCGATAAATTGAGAAACTAAATGATGCAAGTTGTGACAACAAAGACCTTGCCCATCATTTTTGGCGTCGCTGTGGGGGATTAAAAGATCTGGTTGCTAAAAGTTGAAGCCTTAGTGTTGATAAGGACTGTAGTTTGAACCATTGATGAGACAAGCCATAGATTCATTTGGTAGATTTCTTTCAAGACAATTTGCAAATCATTTGGATAATCAAGAATCTGATACATCAGAAGAACAACAAGAAAATATTGAAGAAGAGATAGAACAAGAAATTGAACAAGAACAACAATTTGAACAAGAGGGACCTTTACAACAAGGAAACAAGGGTGATAAATGCTTATAGGAACCCTCCTGATGGGACATTTCAGTATCCTATTAATCTTAATAGGAGAAATGATGAGCCTCCTATGAAAAATATTTCACTCTCCGTTTTACCTACTTTTAGAGGAAAAACTTCTGAAGATCCTGACCAATTCCTGTTTGAATTCAAGGTCTTGTGTCAGACTTATGATTACTCTGCTAATAATCAAAAGTTAAAATTGTTCCCTTCCACTCTAAAAGAGTCAACTTTGAGATGGTTTATGGGATTAGGAGCAGCGTTAATTTCAACTTGGGCTGAGATGGAAATTGCATTCCTTGATAAGTATAAAGATGATTGTCGAGTTAGAGATAGAAAAGAGGAATTGTTTCGAATGAGACAAATGGAAGATGAGAGTCTTGAGGATTATGCTGATAGGTTTTAATTTGTCCATAGGAGATGTGCTAATGGTTTGGATGAGGAGATTAGTAAGACAATTTTTTTAAAAGGCATTGATGAGGAGTCTAGGGAAGCCCTTAACCTTATGGGAAAAGGGGATATTAACAAACTTCCCTTGGATGATATTGTTGAGATCTGTAGGAACTATTCTAGAACCAGATTAGGAGCTAGGAGTTCCAGAAGGAAAGCTTTGACACCTGATGTGTCACAAGTTATGAGGGAAATGGCAAACCTGAAAACTGATATACTCCTTCACCTCAGTAGTCAGCTTGATAAGAAAAACACCAAACCATTAGCTATCTATTGCTCCAAGTGTAGAGGAAAACACCCTTTAAGAGAATGTCCATTAAATCAGGTTGACCTCTTTGCAATTTGTGAAAAGCCTCATGCCACTAGTACCCATAATCTCTTGTCTGAAATCAAAAGCCGGTTGAATAAACCACTTGTTGTAGAAGAAGACCTTAACTATATAGGGCAGAGATCCCAAAATCCTGGATTTAATTCTTATCAAGGATAGTATGCGCCTAGGAACAACTAGAATCAGAACTCTTGGAATAACTCAAATCAGTGGAATCCTCAATATCTTGCCCAACCTCCAAACATGTCATGGGGAACACCTTGGGGAACACCTTGGGGACTTCCTAAGTGGGTAAATCCACAGTGGCAACAAAATCAGCCGCAGTGGCAGCAGAACCAGCCACAGTGGCAACAAAATCAAAACCAATTTCAACCATGGCAAAATCAAGGCATAAAAAGACCTTGGGAACAATCCCCACCTCTTCTCACTGGACCTAACCAACCCAATGATCAAATTAACCAACCTCATATACCAGCACAACCTGTTTCAAATCCGAAAAACAATAGGATGCAACAAACTAATAATGTTTGTCATGCCTGACCCTATTTCATTCAGTTTTTATCAGAAGTACTCTTGATGTCTTATTTGTTGTTAGTTGAGACTGGAAAACATTAATTCTGTGATAGTTGATTATACTTTGTTAGTTAGTAAATTTGTTAAATTCAGTTCCTTATGTTTTAAGATCTGTATGTGTGGGTATGTTAGTTACTGTCAAAAGATTCAATAATATAATCTGTTTCTATTATGGATTTATTTTGAGTGTTTAGTTTTCAGATCTTAGTGGTTTTCTGATCATGCCCATTCTGTAATTCTGTTATGAAATGAAAGCTCCATTTGTTCACGTATAATGTTATTCAATGTGATTCTGAAATCTGAGTTAAATAGCTCTGTTTATATGAAATCATGTATTTTGTCTATTAAATTAGTGCTCAGTTAATATTAACTTCTGTTCTATTTGTTTCGTTAGATATATGTATATATATATGCATATATATATATATATATATATTAATATATATATATAGCATATATATAGATGTATGAATATATATAAATATATAAACATATATATAACATATATATATGTATATATTTATATATGTGCCATGTTAATGGACTATATCTTTTATTGGAACATCTTCTCATATGAATAAGAGGCGATCATATTACATATAAACATGTTTATACATATAAGATAAATGTATTATGACCACCCCATATTCATAGGAGAAGATGCATTGGCGTGGTGGCGGTTTTGTGAAGTTATGTTTTGATATCGGCATATGTGTTGGCTTTGATGCCGAGCTTTGGGAATTGGCAAAGGTAAGGTGGCATTTGATACGTTATGGGAGTTAATTCTGCACGCGCTAGTTCAGTGCATTGGGGTGTGTGGACTGCGAGTTGGTACCATACTTGGCTCGCAGCTTGCCAAGTGTGGGAGGCCGTTCGCGGTTAGTAAGGAGCAGTTAATGAATGTTATCTTCTTTCTGAAGTTCTTGTTTGCCATTGTTGCGATGGTTTTGGAGGAAGGGATGCATGTTGTGGGGGTTTCTTCCTCTGTTTATTGCAGAGGTTAATATGGCGATTTTCGGGGCTGTGAGTGCGGCCATTATGAGGATGCCATTTATTTATCTCGATGGCAGTATAGCTTCTTCGTATTCCATTCTCGAGTTGCTATTGTCTGCTGGTTTGAAGGCTTCTGTGGTGACCAGAGCTTGGATTTTGTTTCAGAGGGTATTGTGCAGGTCAGGGCCAGCATCTAACCCTATTCTCCTCTATACTATGTTGTTTTTCGTTTACTCTGTTAAATGCATGTATTGTTTTGTGATATGTCGTGTTTGAGATGATGAAATATTTAAGTAGAAGTGTATATAGATAGTTGGTTTCGAAACTCTGTGAAATCATTAGATAGATATTCTTAAGAGATCTCAGTTTGAATGTGTAATGAACGTTTTCAAGTATTTGTCGAGGGTTTTAGTGCAATAAAATATAGGGGAAATTTTTATGTCAGTACTATGTGTATTGGATGCATTCATTTCGAGGGTTAATGTGAATGAGATTTAGGGAAAATGAAACACCAGACATGGTCGTGTATCGTATGTCATTCTGTTTTTTTTTTGTTTTTTTTTTGTAGTGTGAAACAAGAAATTGTATCAGTTTTTAACTGTAGACCGCAGATATGCGAAGGTATTTGGAGTAATCATAGTCTTATAAAATGTGGATTCTGTTTGAGGGTTTTTTTTCGTTGGTGTCTGTTCGTAGTTTAAAGTTCTGCTAGATAGTGTTGTCAGCTTGTATTGTTATTATTGAAGTGTCGAACACTAGGGGTTAAGTTATTAGCTTTGCAAGAATGCGTATCGTGAACGATACTAGGATTGGAGGTTTTAGGTTGTGGTTAAACGGTTATTGGGAAAACACGGTATTATAAACACAGTTGTAACCGAGCAATGATATAGTGAATGGTTTCGAAATGAATGATGTTTAATGTGTTGACTATGTAGAGTTGATTGCTCTCGGGTATTTGGGCATTTTCTTAACTGAGTTATTGATGTCGAGGTGCTTGAGATTTGTTTACATAGTTGTTAAGCAACTCTGTTTTTATTGTCGATTGTTAAACGCATCAGATGGTCATTTAACCAGTCACTGTATTAGTGCTCTGTCTCTTCAGCGAATACTATGGTTGTCGTTGTTGAAAATATTGAAGTTGTAAATGTATTCGATAATGTTACATGAGGTAAACAGAGGATACATATATATATATCGTAGCTGTTTTGTGTTATGCAATAAAGAATTCTGAGTGTCGATTTATTCGTATAGGAATAAGATTATTCACTGGTTAACTATAGCAAGTCGATGTGAATAATGATTTGTATAGGAACAGTTCTTTTTAAAAAAGAAGAAGAGAAAATCTCTGAACGTAGAAATATCTTCTGTTACTGTTATAATGTTTCTTTAATGTAGAAATGTTGTTGTCATTGGTCTGTAAATGGAAAATGATGTTAAATTCAACTTGTGATTAAAACGGTTTGTTAAATGGAGAATGATATCCATATTGTAAGATGTTGGAATCTGTTTTATTCTTTTGAGTGGTGTCATTACATCTTGTGGAATTCGGTGGGTTATTAGTTATATTTTAAAAGAAGTTAGTGTAATTTTGTTCAACGTTTCATTGAAAGTAATTGTGGAACTTAGTTGTGGATGTCTATTAAGATGTGTCTGTGCTAGTTATGTATTCGAGTTTCACTGTCAATAGACACTTTAGGCAATTTGATTTATCATTATTTCAGTTAAGTGTTTAATTGTGTTACTTTTTGGACTGAATATGTTCACAGTTCTATTTTATTGTCTTATGGGTGACAATTGTACTTTATCTTACAAGTTGTGAATAAGATGTTTAAGCTGGAATCTTTCTTAGTTCTGCTATTGTGAATAGCTGGATGGAAAAGAAATATGAAATGGAATTGTAAGATAAAATGTATATCTTTGTACTGTTCCATTACCAGGCTGAATGTATCATGTGGTTAAATAGATAGATTTCTATTTGCATGATGGTTTCTGGTTATTTTAGTTAGCATGTGTTTGTGAAGAATTTCAGAAGATGATCACATGTGGAGATGGCTGAATTGGGAGAACCAATTCAGTGAACAAGTGATAACCTTTAAAATTTATTGGGTTGGGTTTTAATTTAAAAAGATAATTGGCCTCCCCTATGTCTATGATTTGCGTGATCTAGAACGGAGTATGGGGCATAAGGTACTGTTACGTTATTAAACGGATTAACAGATAGCTGTGTGCACTGTTAAGTTTATTAACGGGAGTACAGATTACCTTGCACTGTAAGATATGTCATGGGCACAACCATGGGTGCAGAATCTTGACTCTTCAGTGTTTAAACATCTCAGTGGATATGTGCATCATCTTTCTGGAATTCTGACTGCGAGTTATTTCGTCATAACATGTTGTCTTGTCTTCTATATTATGTGACTGTTGTAATGAAATAATAATGTTTTGGTTCAAATGAGTTTTATGGTATATGAAATATGTTCATTATGATGCTTATGATTGCAGGTTTATCATGGAGGTTTATGTGTATTGTATTTATGCTGAGCCCTATTTGTTTTGTGGTGTTGTGTTCTTATTTGTTATTTCAGGAACCTACATGGATAAAACTATGAATCTGGGTCAGTGGTTGGCCGCTGTTAAAATTTATGGGAAACAGATTGTAACAATAATGTTGATCATTAGGGCAGTTTATAGATCTTATAGGGAAACTTAGGCAGATTTCCTACATTTGTATTTGAATCATTTCAATTAAGAGTACTGATGTAACTCTTTGTAATCAGAAGTTTGTATGAACAACTTTGTAAGACAGTTTGTAAACTTATATATTCAGTTTTATGGAAGTTAAATGAAAAAAAAATTTGTTATCTCCTTTTGGTGTATGTTTTTGGATGATTTTTTTTTGGTTTCGTCACCTAGTTATTGGGTGGTGTTACAATGTTGATACTAATCAAGCTGGTTTGAACTTGATTGAGGTTAATGACATTCAGTTAAGAAATCAGAATATTCCTTCTCAACCGGATGTCATAGGCCAAGAAGGGGAGAGGGATGGTAAAACATCAAAAGGAGCTCAAAATCTAGATAAAACTGAAAATATGCCTGATAAAGCCCCATTTCCAAAGCGTTTTAAAAAGGATGTGGAAGCTCTTGACAGCTCCCAGACAGATCATGATAAGTCATGGATTCACAACTTCTTAGGGAATTGAAGAAAATTAACATTGAAATTCCTTTACTTCAAGCTATCAAAGATATCCCAGAGATAAATCAATTGATCAAATCACTTTGTATCAAAACACCAGGAAGAAAAAGGAAAATGCCCCCAACCATTCAAGTTGAAGTTAAGCTTACTGATGTTTTATCAGGGAAATTGCTTCCACAAAAATATAGTGACCCTAGAAGCCCAGTGATTACCTAAAATATAAGGGGTCTAGAGATACCTAACATGTTGATAGATTTGGGAGCAGCTATTAATGTCATTACTGCTGATACAACTGAAAAATTGGGATTCTCCAGTCTTCAATCAACTACAACTGTACTTCAGTTGGCAGATCAATATAACACCAAACCTGAAGGTGTTTTGAAAAATATCACAGTTACTATTGAGACTTGGGATTATCTTGTGGATTTCCTAGTGCTGAAAGAAAGGAAAAAAGAAATAGGTTATCCAATCGTTCTGGGAAGACCTTGGTTAGCAACAGCTGCAGCCTTGATAGACTGTAGGTTGGGGAGTATGACAATATCAAATGGTTTTAATCAAAAAGAACTCTCCTTATATCCTCCAGCAAAACCGACATTGCACACACATGCCTCGCCTTGGATAGATGAGGAAATGGATATAGAGGGGGATGGAGTAGTAGAGTTAGCAATGGTAACATTAATAGACCACGTTGATGAATTTCAAGAATTTGTTGAAAGTGAAGAAGATTTTGAGGCAAATTTACAGGAATGTGTACCTCAGAGAGATATTGTGACTGATGAAACTATAAAACAAAATGGAATTGCTACAACAAGCGTGCATCTATATCCACATCTCATCATTGTCCTTTAAATACACTCATAGGGGAACCAACTAAACAATCCAGTGTAACAAAGAAAATCTTGTTGGATGGTGATAAACCTCTCTTTATAAGTTCAACTTTGTAGCCCAAACAAGAGAAGAAGTTAAAACAAGTGTTAGGGAAACATACCGAAGCATTTGCTTGGGACTACAAAGATATGAGAGGGATTCATCCAGACATGTGTACCCACTACATATATACTAAGGATGTTAAACCAATAAGACAAGGACAGAGAAGAATCAACCCAGCTCTTAGAGATTTTGTGGCACAAGAAATAGAAAAGTTGCTGAAAGTAGGATTCATTTATCCTATTTCTGATAGTCAGTGGGTTTCCCCATTGGTTATAGTACCTAAGAAAAATGGTAAGTGGCAAGTATGTGTGGACTGCAGAGAACTGAATAAAGCCACTAAAGGAGATTACTTCCCTTTGTCGTTTATTGATCAGGTACTTGATAATCTTGTTGGAAGCAGTTATTTCTCATTTCTTGATGGATTTAGTGGATATAATCAGATCCAGGTGGCTCCTAAAGACCAAGACAAGACCACACACACTTGCCCTTGAGGCACTTATGCTTATAGGGTCTTGCCTTTTGGCTTTTGCAATGCACCTGCTAATTTTCAGAGAGCAGTTTTAGCTATTTTTAAAGATCTCACTACTTCATGTGTTGAGGTATATATGGATGACTTCACAATTCATGGGAAACATTTGAGGAAGCCTTAGAGAGTCTACAAAAAGTTCTTCAAAGGTGTAAAGACAACAGACTCTCCCTTAATCATGAGAAATGTTCTTTGATGATGAAAGAAGGAATATTTTTAGGACATCATATATCTAAGGATGGAATCAAAGTTGATCTAGAGAAGGTGGAAATCATTAAAAATATCATTGTTCCAAAAACTCAAACTGATGTTAGAAGTTTTGTTAGAATTTAATCTTTTATTGGTTATTTATGTATTTAATAAGATAAACCAAGGTATCCTAATGTATTTTGTCCTCTAGTCCAAGTGGGAGGACATGTCTTTTTTGTAATTCCTTTAATAAGGAAAATAGATATTCCTCCTTATGAGGAATCCTAAACTTGTCTCACACACAAGTATGAATGTGGCACTCTTTCACATAGGGAGTTACATGCAAACTCTCTCACTCATCTCTACTTATAAAGATTTTTCTCCACACACTCAACACCAATTTTCTCACATTTCTCTCACACAATTTGTCTCCTCTTGTAGTTCTATCATATTGTATTGAGCTCCTTGCTCATCTTCCTTCTCTCTCTCTCTAGGCTTTTCATGCCTCATTCATAATTCACAAGGGGTTTTCTTTGCTTTCCCCTTTCAAATTCTTGTCTCCTCCTTGCTTATTTTTTGGTGTATGCTCCTAGTTCTTGTGCTAATTCATGGTAATTTTCCTTATTCCTCGCTCTTAGATTAAACAATTTCTTGCAATTTCATGTTTTGTTCTTTATCATTTTAACATAGTATCAGAGCAGGTTGGTTTTATCTCGTTTTGAGTGTACAAGTGTAGGAGCTACCATATTTTGGAGCACTCCAAATTGGAGACTCTTGAGAGAGATTTTACTAATATTTTTTGTCTAATCTATTTAAGTAAAAAAATAAAATAAAAATTTAGTTTTGGTTGGTTTACCGCCAAAACCCATTTATCTATTGGTCTCTTGTTTGTTCTAACTTGTGCAGGTTTCGATACAAAACATTATTCAAATTTATTTGTTTTCAAGATCTTCGTTTCATCATATTAAAATTTGTTTATAATATTAAATTTTGTTTTAATATTAAATTTTTTATATTCCAAATAGATTTAACGTATTTAAAGCTTCTCATAATACTATAATATTATATTACTTTAAAACCTTTTTTATTCTATTAAAAGTTTTAAATTTTTTTAGGTTCCCCTTGTTTATGTTTATTCAAACTGCAATTTAGCAGTTTCTAATTCCGGACTGCACCCTGAATAGCTTTTTTTGCAATAATTATTTGTGCACTCATTATAGAATCTTTTCTCTGTAGCGGGTTTGGTTCATCATTGTTTTTTTTTCCGTTAACCCTTGCATGTATCTGTTAGGATAGTGTTGTTGAATAACGTTGCAATATATATATATATATATATATATATATATATATATATATATAGCTCGGTTTATTCTCTGTTATCTCTGTAATATTATTCTAGGTTCGGTTGCTTGAGTTTTTTAGTTCTCGCAGCTTTAATTAATTTAGAATTTTTTCTTCGTATTCTTTTTTTTGCTAGAGCTCTGTGTTTATAGCAGGAGAGATTTCTTTAGCATCGATTGTTTATATATCATTCATGCGCATCCTTACCTTAAAAATCTGCTTCGATTTACATGCGTTGAAGCTCATTTTTTGGGTCTTTTGGGTTGAAGCCATACTTCATTACATGCATTAATCGTATTGCATCTTTTCATTTGCATGCTAGTATTTTTGTTTCCTTAATATATTTATATTTGAGAGTTCTATCTTCTATAGCTGGGGTGAAGCCTTCAATAAGATCATTCCTTGCATTAACGGTGTTTACCGTTTTATAGATCTTGCTTGTTGTATGTTTATCTAATACGGTCTTTACTGTTTTTTTAACTTTTAGCACTTATATATTTTCTCTGGTATTCTTTTGAACGGCCTCTGAATCGGTGTTTTGAATCAGCAATATACTTCACAAATCTACGTACTGTAGTTTGCCCTTGCACGTTTCCTCATTGAAACCTTCATCTGGTTTTTTCATATTGGACAGAGACCATTTTTTTGGAAATATCTTTCTGAAGCTGTACCACGGTATCATTTCTGGTGACTGATATAGATTGTGGTATCGTTTTTTTTAATTTGTTAAAGGCGTCCCTAAATATTTAGGGTTCTTTGCTCTTAGCAAGCTTTTTCAGCTTTGTTTCCTAATCGCATTCAGAGAAGTGTTAAGAGGTTCCAAAAGCTCCGAAAATTCCATTTCCTCAAGGGCCTTAAGGACATCTTCTGCATTTTTTTTTCCTTGTCTTCTCGACGCTTTGCATATATCATTTGCTGTTGCCGAGAGGTAATCTTTTTATCATTATACCGCCTCCATTAACAACAAGGGCGTTGTTTCTCTGTTCTCGCTGCATACTTATGTTGTAACATTATCACATCTCGGCAAATCAATTATGTTTGATTGAAGATTGTTTATTCTCTTTTATAAAAGGTGTTAGAAGAGCGGTATAGTTTTTTAGCTCTGTTTATTTACTATTCTATTCATAGTTAAAAGATCGGTTTGTTCACATTTGCTGATACGTTTATTGTAAGCTGTTTAGGTTTTTAGTTTTTTTACCTTTGTTTCAAATCAAAACCGGTAGCAATCAAATTGAGGCGGGTTCTTTGTTAAGGCATCTGTGTTTAAGAATTCCATACTCTTCTAAATTCATTTTCTTTAGCCTTTTCCGTTCAGGTTTGTTTCTTTATTGCATGCGTGTTAAGCTGATATATTTCATTGCATGTGTATTTCCTGTTATTTTTATACGCCTATTAAGCTGTTTTAATCCAGCATTGCATGGGGTTTTTTAAAGCTTTGCATGTATAGATTCGGTTAAAGCTTTGCATGTATAGATTCGGTTAAAAGCTTTGCATGTTTAGTGTAGTATAATTTCATTTCTTGCTTTTCATTTAGTGTGGTGTAAAATCGTTAAAAACCGCATCGTTAAAAGCTTTGCATGTTAAGTTCAATCTTCTATCATTATCTTCTATTGTCAAAAGTTTTTTCATATGGGGTCGCTGTTGTACGATTTTGTCATTTCTGTATAAGCTTTGCTGTTTCCTTTCATTAACGTGGCCTTCCTGTGTATTTGCGTAAAAGGAGAAAAATACTATCTACGTTCGGATTCCTATTCATTGGTAAACTTTCATTTATTCTCTTAGATACTAATTTCAAAAATTCCTATTCAAAATTCCATTCGATTTTTTTTAAGTTTTCAAAGTTTTTTTAAAATAAAAATAATTTTTTTAATTTAACCTTGTTGAATCTAATATTATTCATGTTCCTTACATAAGGAGTTTATTTCAAATTTCACTTTAATTTCATATTCAGTTTGTTAATTTACCTAGATATTTTTTTATTGCAGGTTTAGTTTGTTACTTTCTAAAATTAAAACTAAGTTTTTTAATTAGATTTAGTTTTAATTAGATTTAGTTTGTTAGCTCAGTTTTTTTATAAAAATTTTAAGTCTTTTTTGCTTAGATTCTTGTTTTATTCTAATTTCTATCCTAGTATCTTCTTTATCGCTTACTTGTAGGTTTGAACTCTATTAAGTTTCCTAACATCTGTTTTGCAGGTTCGTTGTTTTTTTTACTTGCATTAGTTTTCGAGCAACTCTCATTGTTATCTGTTAATCCATAACAGATTAACCGGGATCTATTTGCTCTTGTAGGTTTTAAGTTAATTCTTTTTAAGTTCTTTTGCCTTTTTTTCTTGCAAGTCTCTGTGGCAAAAGCTGATATAGCTTTCTGCTATTTGCATGCAAGATCAATTAGTTTAAATCTTGTTCTTTCTGTTTCTGTTCTGCTATAGTTAAGTTTTTCCATTTCAAGTTTCCCTGTCCTTTACGTTATATTCTTGTTTCATCATGACTATCCTAATGCCAGAAATGAAATTAACCAGTACTAATTATCATGCCTGGAAAACACACATGACCTTCATCTTTAGATTCCGTCATCTGTTAGACATTGCTACTGATGCCAGTTCTAAACCTGCTACCACTGCTCCTCAAGCTGACCAAACTGCTTGGCAGACAAAAAATGAGGAAGCACTTGGCTTAATCAGAATTTCCCTCAGTCCCGAATTGTATGTCTTAATTTCTACTTGTACAGAAGCCCATCAGGCTTGGGACATCCTGAAAAATACTTATGATAGTGCAAATGAAACTCGAAAAATCCAACTTCAAGACCAACTTGAAGACCTCAAGTATACTGATTTCAACTCTGTTGATGACTTCTTGCTTAAGTTTGATTCCATTAAAGTTTTGCTCACTGGGTTACAAGTTCCTCTTTCTGATTTAAGAATCATTCATATTATTATTCGTAAATGTTTGCCTAAACAGTTCCAACAGTTCATTACTAACATTTATTCTTAGTTAGCTATTCCCTCTTTAGCAACTCAATTAACTTATGTTATTTTTCAAAATATGTTGCGTCAAGAGGAAGCTAAATTGATTCAGTTTGGCATTCTTAAAACTCATGAACATGCATATGTCTCTCAATCTCATAATAATAATAGATCTAATAATAATAATTCAAATAACAATCAAAATCATCAAAGATCTAACAATTCAAATAATAATCAAAATCATCAAAGACCTAACAATACTAATACTTCAAATAATAACCACAATTATCAAAGATCTAATACTAATAATAATTCCAATAACTATCATTATAATAATAATCATTCTAATAGGCCTTATTGCACATATTGTGGTAAAGATGGTCATTTAATTCACAACTGTTTTAAGAAACAAAAAGATGATCAACGTAATTCTCAAAATTACTCAAATAACAAACCTAATGGTAATCAATCCCGTTCTGCTTTTACTGTCAATTTTAATGCTTCTAAACCTCTTGAATGGATTGTAGATAGTGGTGCATCTCAACATGTTACATCTCATAAGGAAGTCTTTGATTCTTTGCAACCTGATTCTTTGAATATTCCCGTTTCCTTAGCTGATAATCATTGCTGTCAAGTTGAAGGAACTGGTAATGTTTCTGTTCCAAATGGTAAATTACATGATGTGCTTTATGTTCTTGATTTGAAAGCTAACCTTACTTTTGTTCCTCAATTATGTCAAGATTATAAGGTTGAGTTTCATAAAAAGAATTGTCGTATCATTGATCCTAACACTGATCAAATAGTTGCTAATGCTAAATTAGATACTGATAATCTCTTTAAATTTCATCAATTTTCCTCTCCTAGATACTCTCTACTTACTACTATTGATTTTCATATTTGGCATGAGAGGCTAGGACATTTAAATTCTGATTATATCTCGTTAATGTAAAAAGAAAATATGGTAGATGGACTACCTAAATTTACTACTTCTAAGTTTGATTGCAATGGATGTATGAGTGGTAAAATGCATAGAGAATCTTTTCCTCATAAATCATCTTGGAGAGCTAATAATAAGTTAGTTTTGATTCATAGTGATCTTTTAGGTCCTATGGAAAATATTTCTCTATTAGGCTCTAAATATGCTTTAACTTTTGTTGATGATTATTCTCGTAGAACTTGGATTTATTTCTTACATAGTAAAGATCAAGTCCTTGATACTTTTGCTGAATTTCATGTTTTTGTAGAAAGACAAAGTGGTTGTAAAATTTAGATTCTTAGGATTGATAATGGTACTGAATTTGTGAATCATGCTTTTCATTCTTACTTAAGATCTTTTGGTATCAAACATGAGCTTATTGTTCCTTATACACCAGAACAGAATGGTGTGGCAGAACGGAAGCATAGAACAATAGTAGAAATGGCTAGATGTTTTTTACATGCTAGAAATATAGATTATAAATTTTGGGCTGAATATATGGCATGTGCTACCTATATTCTTAATAGAACTCCTACTAAGGCCCTTCCCAATAAAACTCCTGAAGAAGTTTGGTCAGGAAGAAAACCTAATTTGTCTCATTTACGAATTTTTGGTTCCACTGCTTATGTTCACACACCTAAACAGAAAAGGAAAAAGTTAGATCCTAAATCCTCACCTCATATTTTTGTTGGCTATTCTGAAAATACTAAAGGTTATAGAGTTTATGATCCTCTTACTAATAAAGTTCAAATAGCTAGAGATGTTTGCATTGCTGAAAATGGTGTCCATGACTATTCTCAAATTTCAGATTCTAATTTTACTCACAGCAACATTGTTCTTGTGGAGGACCAACCTCCATCCCTCAACCCTATTCCTAAAGTTTATGTTCCTTCTGTTTCTGCTCCTAAAGTTTATGTTCCTTCTGTTTCAGCTCCTGACACTAATGATAATACTAATAAACAGGATAATGATGAACACATAGATAGTAATGATACTCCTAATGATTTTGTTCCTGCTAGTAGTAGTAGTGATGATGATGATGATGGTCATAATCTGTTTACTCCTCCTAGTAATATTTCTGTTAATTCTAGAAGAAATCCTAAATGGTTTAAAGATTTACTTAATGAAGGTGATGATTACATTGCTAGAATGGGTGGACTTAAACCTAGAAGGATAAATTATTGCAATTATGCTCTTATGTCTTCTCTATCTAATTCTAATGATCCTCAAACTTTTACTCAAGCTAAAAATCAACCTCATTGGCAAACTGCTATGCAAGAAGAATATGACTCTTTAATTTCTAATAATACTTGGGATTTAGTTACTCTCCCTCATGGTAAGAACCTGGTTTCTTGTAAATGGTTATATAAAACTAAGTTAAACTCCAATAATGAAATTAGTAAATTTAAGGCTAGATTAGTTGCACGTGGTTTTTCTCAAATTGAAAAAATAGACTATAATGAAACATTTGCTCCTGTTGCTAAAATGTCTACCATTAAAGTTGTCCTTGCTTTAGCTACTAAAATGAACTGGCCTATTCACCAAATGGATGTTAAAAGTGTCTTTTTGAATGGTGATTTGCATGAAGAGATCTATATGTCTCAACCTCCTGGTTTTATTCAACAAGGTAATGAACATTTAGTCTGCAAACTAAAGAAGTCTATTTATGGTTTAAAACAATCTCCTAGAGAGTGGTATTCCAAAATTAATGCTTTCTTTATTTCTCAAGGTTTTGAAAGAAGTAAAAATGATCCTAACTTGTATATTAAGCATAGTGAAGATAACATTATTATTATCATTCTATATGTTGATGATTTGATTCTTACTTCTAGCTCTAACCATTTAATTTCTGATATTAAATTTCGACTCAATCAAAAATTTCAAATGACAGATTTAGGATTGTTACATTATTTCTTAAGAATGCAAATTTGGCAAACCTCTAAAGGTATTTTTATTTCTCAAAGTAAATATGCTAAAGATCTTCTAGATAGATTTCATATGAATGATGCTAATCCTGTTTCAATTCCATGTGATTTAGAAACTAAATTATTGGTAGATATGGAATCTCCTTTTATTGATGCTACTCCTTATAGAGAACTTGTAGGTAGTCTAATTTATTTAACTCTCACTAGACCTGATTTATCTTTTAGTGTTGGTTTAGTTTCAAGATTCATGTCCAAACCCCAACAAACTCATTTCAAGATTGCTAAAAGAATATTACGTTATATTAAAGGTACTATTAACTTAGGATTGTTTTATGATGCAAATTCTGATTTTTCTTTAAAAGGTTTTACTGATTCAAATCTAGGTGGAGACCCCAATGATGGGAAATCTACTTTTGGGTATTGTTTTTCTCTTGGTTCAGGTTCTATCTCTTGGAAAAGTAAAAAAGAACAATCTGTGTCTCTATGTTCTACTGAAGCAGAATATAAAAGTTGTACTCATGCCTCTAAAGAAGCTCTATGGCTGAGAAGAATACTTGAAGATTTGGGTCTACCTCAACAAGAACCTACACCATTGTATTGTGACAATCAAAGTGCAATAGCCTTGGCAAAAAATCCAGTTTATCATGCAAAGTCAAAGCACATTTCTCTCCACCACCACTTCATTAGAGAGCACATTGCAGAAAAGAAAATTTCCCTTATTCATTGCAAAGGTGAAGATCAAGTTGCAGATATTCTGACAAAGCCTCTTTCTAGAGAGAAATTTGAATTTCATTGTAATAATTTGGGTTTGATACCCCTTGATGTAATTACCCCAAGTAAAGATTAAAGGGGGTGTTAGAATTTAATCTTTCCTTAGTTATTTATGTATTTAATAAAATAAACCAAGGTATCCTAATGTATTTTGTCCTTTAGTCCAAGTGGGAGGACATGTCTTTTTTGTAATTCCTTTAATAAGGAAAATAGATATTCCTCCTTATGAGGAATCCTACACTTGTCTCACACACAAGTATGAATGTGGCACTCTTTCACATAAGGAGTTACATGCAAACTCTCTCACTCATCTCTACTTATAGAGATTTTTCTCCCCACACTCCACACCAATTTTCTCACATTTCTCTCACACAATTTCTCTCCTCTTGTAGTTCTATCATATTGTATTGAGCTCCTTGCTCATCTTCCTTCTCTCTCTAGGCTTTTCATGCCTCATTCATAATTCACAAAGGGTTTTCTTTGCTTTCCCCTTTCAAATTCTTGTATCCTCCTTGCTTATTTTTTAGTGTATGCTCCTAGTTCTTGTGCTAATTTATGGTAATTTTCCTTACTCCTCGCTCTTGGATTAAACAATTTCCTGCAATTTCATGTTTTGTTCTTTATCATTTTAACAAGTTTTCTTGGTCATACATGATATTGTAGAAGGTTCATAGAAGGATTTAGTAAAATTGTTGAGCCTTTGTTCACTTTGCTCAAAAAAGATATTGAATTTGATTGGACAGAGGATTGTTAAAAGTCATTTGAAGCCATTAAACAAGCTTTGGCAACATCCCTTGTTATCAAAGGACTTGTGTGGGGAGAACCATTTCACATACATACTGATGCTTCCAATTTTGTTGTTGGAGCAGTCTTAGGACAAAAAGATGAAAATGGAGCAATGCATGCTATCTACTATATTAGTAAGAATCTAAGCTCTATAGAGAGGACCTATACTACCACTGAAAAAGAATTCTTAGTTGTTGTGTAGGCAATCAATAAGTTTAGGCATTATATCACCGGCTACAAAGTGTTTGTTCATATTGATAATTCTGCAATAAGATACTTAATGAATAAAGTTGTTGTAGGAGGAAGAATAGTCAGATGGCTTCTTTTGTTACAAGAATTTGATGTAACTATTGTGGATAAACCAGGGAAAGATAATGTTATTGCAGATTTTTTGTCAAGAATGGTGATGCAGGGTAATAATGAACCAGTGGATGATAAGTTTTCAGATGAGCATTTATTTGCTATTTCTATTAAGTCACCATGGTTTACTGACCATGCTAATTACCTTGTTATAGGGAATTGTCCAAGTTATTTCAATTCAAAAGAAAAGAAAAGATTGATAAGAGAAAGCTCAAGGTTTAAATGGATTGATGGCATTTGGTTTAGAAATTGTCCAGATCATATTTTTTGCAGGCGTGTGCAGGAAGTAGAAGTGTATGACATTATTCACTCATGTCATAGTACACCTGAAGGACATTATTCAACAATCAGAACTGTGCACAAGATTCTTGGAGCAGGCTACTTTTGGCCAACAATGACAAAAGATGTTTCATTTTATGTGAAACACTGTGATGAATGTCGGTGCATAAGAAGGCCTACACCAACAATGGAGATGCCCCTATAGCCCCAGATAGCTCTGGAACCATTTGAAAAGTGGGGGATCAATTTCATAGGACCTATTGATCCACCATCACAAGGGAACCACCACATCCTAGTTATCACTAATTATGTTACCAAATGGGCAGAAGTTAAAGCTTTGGCAGTAGCAAGAGAAGACAAGGTAGTTGATTTTCTGTATAAACACATATTTCAAAGATTTGGAGCACCTAGGGAAATTGTATATGATCAAGGACCTCATTTTATGTCTAAGATGATGGATGCATTTATGATAAGATATCAAGTAACACATAGAAAGTCTTCACCTTATCACCCTCAAGCCAATGGCCAAGTTGAGGTGACAAATAGAGAACTTGAGAACATCTTGACAAAGATTGTGTTATCAAAAAGATCAGATTGGACAAAAACAATGGGTGTAGTATGGGCATACAACACTACATGGAAGACTACTACTGGGTTTTCCCCATATGAACTTGTATATGGAAAAACATCAATTATGCCAATTGAATTTGAGTAGCATTAGAAATAGGCATTGATCTTTTTGAGGCAGAGAGAGCAAGAATTCAAAATTTGAACTGGTTGGATGAGATGAGAATAGAAGCTTTGAATCGCAAAGAAGTAATTCAAAAACGGAGGAAAGACTAGCATGATAAGCATATTATGAGCATACATTTCCAATCAGGAAATTGGGCATTATTATTTGACTCAAGGTTCTAAGAATTTAAGGGTAAATTTCACACCAGATGGCAAGGACCTTATGAGATTGATCAAGTATTTGATAATGGTGCTCTCCAATTAATACCAATTGATGGGGAAAAGAAGACTATGCTGGTTAATGGGACAACGATTAAAGTTATATCATAGACCAGCATCCAAGGAAGAACTCATCTCAGATTTTCAATCACGAGTTGAGCATTTTATTGTGGAAAAAATTTCTTCCATGATAGATTGTTCTTCTTAGTTCATGCAGACGATAAGAATAAAGAGAGAAGGCTGAAAACCAGAAATGGAAGTTTGATCTCCAAAAAAACAACAAGAGGACTGATTGAAAACCAGAAATGGCGGTCAACCCAAGAGTGAATTGAAAACCAGAAATGGTGATTCATGCCTTCGGGTAAGTTGAAAACCAGTAATGGCAACTTACTCGGATCAACTTAAAGACAATCCTGACTGTTCTTGATTGTTCACAATAAATCTCTACATATCCAAAGACGTGTAACTCCTGATTGCTCTGAGTGGCTCCTGAAAGGTCGCAGAAGTTTTAAAAGCAGAAACAGCATGCAAACTCCCATCTCCTCCTGATTGGTCAAGGCATTAAATGCTTTGAAGAAAGAGAACTAGTGACTGACAGCTCATGATACAGCAATTCAAAGGGTGTGCATTAATTATAGTTATTAGTTTTAATCGTATTTCTTAATTAATTTAGCATGAAATCTAATGAGTAGTTGTATGGTGTCATCACCCGTTAATTAATTGTTAAAAAAAGTTAAAATTGTGTTTTCCAAAGGCATAAAGGGAAATGATTGCTAAATATTAATGATGAGGTGACGGAAGTATTGTCCTAATCGGTTGACAATACTTTCAAATTGGATGAGTCATCATTCTTGGAAATGATGTGCGGTAGAGGCGCCGCCAAAATCCACAAATGGGTATAAAAGTACACATTTCAGTCATATCAATTGTCCAGAGAAGAGGTAAGTGCAAATTGTGTGTGACAAGATGTGTTGCAGAGAAGGATCTGGAAATTGCGATGTGAGCGATAAATACATTAATTTTTCACACATTTGGACATCAAATATTCTTTTAAGTTATAATTGCTCGGAGAAATACAAGAGTTGTCTACTTGTTTCTGTTAAGTTTTCAAACCAGAATATAGATAAGCAACAATAGAAATCAAAAACACAAAAATGACAGATAACACATAAGAGTTATCCTGGGACAAACCCCCCTCTTCGAGGAAAACAACCCAGCCCAAAAAAACAATGATGCCTTTATTCAGATATCAAAACCAATTACAAAAATTCTTGCTCCTTATTGACATCTTCAGCCTGACAGTCAATAAGCCTGAGTTTGACTCGAACAAATTAATCACAAAGTCTGCTTATTGATCACAGTTCACACAATGATCGAATGCAATATAAACAACAGAGTATGTCTGTGTGTAAGCACGATACACAGATTTAAGCTATCGCGGGTTAAACACAATATACAAAAAACTCTTCAAAATGCTCACACACAGAGCAGAGCGTATATATTTGCAGAACTAAAACACTGACATTTTTCTCCTTCAAAAACACACCAAAACTGAATCACATACAATCTCCGGTGAGCTCCGTAAAAACTCGCATGCAAGAATGAATACAAACAAAATGAAAAGTCGCGGCATATAACAAATTGTCTTCCACACATGACAAGTCTTTGGTAGTTACAAACTTCCATCGCAGCATGGATATATGAAACAACACAACATAAAGAGTGTCGTAAATTAACACAATGAGAACCCTTGGCTTCATAAAGAGTATCGGCGACGTGAGCAGAAGAAGAAACATCTCCAGCAATAAACCACCAATATAATAAAGACAACCTTGACGATATCATAGTCAGCACCACATATGATGCCAAGTAGGAATCGCACAGCAAGATAAACTGCCAGCAAAATAGAGCAAGCACTCGAAGCCACATATGCATACGCACAAGAGGGATAAATAAATATTCGAAGATCTTCAAATTCCTTTACGCGACAATAGGAAGGAACAGAGCATAGACATCGCACAGCAGGAAACATAACGAAGACTATGAAGAGAAACAGAAGGCTCGTCATGAGCCCAGCGGTGATGAAGACAACAACAGGAACCAAAAAGGAGCATCACTGAATAGGAACATTATTTGGCAATCATCAGAGGTAATAAGATCTCTATCGCAGCTACAAAATTCTACAATTTCAATTGAGTTTTTGCATAAAACTTTCAAGTTCTATTACAAAGAAGTTGCAGAGAAGCTGTTTTGAGTTGTTTAAAATTATGGGGAAAAAGTGTTGGACTAACCGCCAACATCCCCCTTCGGGATTCGCGAAATCGTTTAACAGCCTCCTATGTCTTCTATAAGTCTAGTGGTTGTATCGAGCATTAATAGGTCAATCTCTTGGTGCAACGGAAACCACTAGTTATAACAAGTGGTATCAGAGCTTGGTCACAGGTTTGATGAAGGCAATGAGGAAGGAAGCAAGCCCCGTCAAGTTCATCGTTGTCCCCTCGCGTGACGCTAAGGGGGGATTGTTGGACTAACCGCCAACGTCCCCCTTCGGGATCCGTGACATGGTTTAACAGTCTCCTATGCCTTCTATAAGTCTAGTGGTTGTATCGGGCATTAATAGGTCGATCTCTTGGTGCAACAAAAACCACTAGTTGTAACAAAAAGAGGAAATTTGAGCCTGAACAGTTTAATCTTAATGCTAAGATAGAAGAATTGCTCAAAGAAGCAGGGTGGTTGAACTTCATTCAGATGTATAAAGGATACAATGAGGATATGGTAGAAGAGTTTATCAAAAACTTTAATGTGAATGCAACCCAGGTCAGGGGAGAAATTATCAAAGTAAATTCCCAGGTTATAATCAAACTCTCCCAAATTCCAGCAGAGGGAGAGCCAATTGCTAAAGGAAAAATGAACCTAGAGGATTTAATAGCTGCATTCCACCACCCAGATGACAAGAAAAGACCAGAGCTTCAGAAACATAAAGGAAACACCAAAGGCATTAGCAGACCTAGCTTGGAGGAGCCGTGGAAGACTTTGGTAACGTGGTTGATGAAATTCTTTACCGGCGAAGGCGGCCAGTATGGAATGGTCATGGGGCCTAGCATGAGGATGTTAACACACATTAGATATGGGCAGCAAAGACCAGAGGTAAGGGTAAATTTACCCGCATTCATATTTTAATTCATTTGATTATAAAGCATCATTTTATGAAGAA
This sequence comes from Chamaecyparis obtusa, assembly GCA_027943335.1. Classification (NCBI taxonomy): domain Eukaryota; kingdom Viridiplantae; phylum Streptophyta; class Pinopsida; order Cupressales; family Cupressaceae; genus Chamaecyparis; species Chamaecyparis obtusa. The sequence goes on from BSBK01001712.1 coordinate 409,855, forward strand.
GGAATCTAGGAAAGAAGGTTGCCTCGGGTTTCTTATGGGTGAGCATAAAACAAAAAGATTGAAATCAAAACAAACCCCTGCACATAAAAAGCTTAGGTTTGAAATAGGAGGAACCAGTCATCCTGTGGGAAAGAGGTCTAGTAGAAGGACTGGGGATAGGAAAGAAAAAAAAAATGGCAGAAACTTCTACTCATGTTCAATTAGAAAATGATTTGCCCGTATCATCATAACCACCAAAATTGACCACAGAAGAACCTCTTGATGCTCAAGAGCCCAATTCAAACCCTATTTCTCGGCCACAAACAAGTAATGAAGCCCCAAATTCTGAGATAGAACCAGATGTAGTTGAGAATCCACAAGAACCTCAGCATAAGAGTCCCAACAATGAAGAATTTGCTGCTAATGTCATTGAAAATGAAGAACATCAAATTGAGGAACATGAAACAGAGCCAATCTCAAACTGCATAACCTAGGGAAAAAGATGAAAATCCTAGGGAAACAGAGAAGAGTAAAAGCCCTCAAATGAAACTCATATTATTTACATCTCTAAGGATAGTTCATCATAGAATGAAGAAGCTACTAAAGAATTTGAGGGGGATACCTCAGTTTCTGCTTCTCAACCTAACCCTTCACATTACTCACCACCTCCTCCTAGTCTTCATAATGAGGAATCATCAGAACCATTTGTAATAAGGGAGGGAAAGGAACATATTGAGGAAGATAAAGAAACACCTGAGCAAATGGAAAAGAGGCTAAGGAAAGAAGAGGAAAAACAACTCGGGGAAACTTTAGAAAGGGCTAGAAGAGAAGCAGAGTTACAGGAAGAAATCAGAAGAGTAAGGGAATTTGATGCAAAACTTAAGAAAAGAGAGGCAGAATTAGAGAATATTGTTCATAGTGTTGAGACTGTAGTAGAACAATACATGAAACAATTGAAAAAAGTAAGGGAAGAGTTGGCTGAAACAGAAGAAACACTTAAAACAATCATCTTCTCATAAATCTGAATATGAAAAGGAAATTGATAGACTGAAAATGGAATTAAGGCATAAGGAAGAGAAACTGAGGAATACATATGATGAAGCATCCACATCCAATACTCCTCCTAGATATATATCATTGGTAGCTATACAATTTAAACAAAGAAACAAGGAACTGGAACAAGAGAAAGAAAAACTGCAAAAAGAGAAAGAGGAAGCTGACAAAAGGATAGAAACTATTGCAGAGATAGCATTTATGCTTATCTCTATGAGAAAATCAGCAGGTTTGTATGCCCTATTCCTTAGAGAACAATTTCTATTATGGAAAATCAATCAATTGGTCCTAAAGAGACAACTTGATTATGAGGATGATCATGAATTCATGAGTGACTACATCAAAAGTGTTCCAAGCATTCAAAATCAAATGTGTCAATTCTATCTCCATGGGTTTCTGATGGGGCACAATGTTGAGTAATTTCTGAACTTGTACGTAGGAGAATTACAGATAAGAGCTTTCTTGTCTTTAATGCAGAACCAAGTAGAATGGGAGGAAAAAGTGGACAGATATAGAGAAGCTCAGAGAAGATTAGGATTACCAATCAGAGATGAGTTTCCCGAAGCGCATATCTTCAAAGGTCATTTCAAATCTATAGCTCAATTGGAGAACATTGCACCAATTTATGAGAGAAATCTAAAAAACAATTAGAGCCTTTAGAGATGTACAGGGATCACTTCCATACACGGCATTGACAGCCAGTAGAGAGATTCAATTCCATACCAATACCTCTCTGGAGAAGGGAACCAATATCACCAACTAATGTTGCTTAAAGTATGCTAGGCACATAATCTTAATCATTGAGGATCAGCAGAGGGCGTGGATAGGAATGATATTTAGACACCCTTTGATTATAATGCCAGCACCTCGTCTTGCTGCACCATCTCAGTTTACCAGAGACCTACTTACAAGATGGAGGGACAGAGTAGTAGAGTTTGATGGTTATCACCCATTTAGATTGTATCAGGAGCACAAATTTCAGAGATTTGATCTAGTGAACTGGATTGAAGCCATTAATAGAAACATCCAGGACCAACCATGAGGACATGACTGAACATAGGAAGGAGAGAATGATGGGTCTAAATCAATGCCTTTTTGATACATAGTAGTAAGAATAAGCATAAAAGGAGTACCATATATGTAATCGATATCTGCAATCCTTCTACTTATACTTTCAATAAGTTTTCCTCTATTTGAGAGAAACTTGAGCTTTTCAACTATCAAATAATAAATAGTATATACGTATATCTATATAGTTTAATATATCTATATAGTGGTTCTGTAAGCCCAAACAAGTTCTGCATATATCTATATAGTGGTATATCAAATAATAAATAGTAAATAGTAAAACTAAATACCTCTATTAAGGCACGAAAATGGTGGAACTCCTCTGCAACTCCTACGCAACTCCTCTGCAACTCCTCTATGGTGGAACTCAGCTATGGTGGAACCCGTCTCTGCAACTCCTCTGGAGCTCGGCTTTGCAACTCCTTTGCGACTCATCTGTAGCTCACCAACCCGACAACGCCTCTAAAAGTCTGCAACTCGCAACTTTGCGTATTACAAAAGCCTTTGCAAATTGCAATGGAAAACGGCATCTAAATAGAAAAAGAACAAGGTTTTCTAGAGCGGTTCAGGTTTTCGTCGGCGCCATTTTCAATGCACGCTTAGTCAGGAGTAAAACATGATTTTTTCCTATTAATCATGATTTTTAACCTTATAAAATCGTTGAAAAAGTCAACGATTTTCTGCGGATTTGTTAGGGAATAAATCGGGGGGCATGCCTGACTGGCGATTAATCCCGATTAATCCCGACTAATCGGGGATTTTCGCTACACTAGACTTTGAACCATAAAAACTGATCACATTTTGATAATTAACTAATGTGGTGGTGATATATATGCTATTATATACTCTATTTTGATGACATGTTAGGTTAATTCGACTTATGATCAAATTGGTATACTGTGATAAATGCATAACTTTTTGGTTTGAATATATGAATATAAATGATTATCTTGTGATTAATTCCTTTGATCTCATGGTATTAACGAAGCTTTGTTTCAGAATGTGAATACTCTGCATTGATGAGCCTTGTTCCTTGATTGCATTAGTGAAGTTCTAGTTCGAAGATTTGCATTTCAAATGGAAGGAATTAGTTGCTGAGATTAATTTCTTAACTAAAGATCTTGATGGTTCCAAACATTATGAAGAAGTGTTGTCACAAGTTCGTTGACACATGTTGGACCCTGTTGTCCACATTTAGTTTAGTGTTTTGCTGATTCAACAAAATCTTCAGTTCTGTTTGAAGTTTGTTGGCATTACCTAATTAGCGGGAAACGTTGTAGATTTGAATTCAAATAAAGGATATGTCTATATATCCTAGAATAGGAATTAGTCATTACTCACTCATCGTAGGAGTGATTTTCATTTTCAATTTGTAATCAGGAACCCTATTTTACGTCCTCGCGGAGACCAATCTTATGCAAATATCCAGTTGATCTAAGATTGTGTTAAGATCCCACCAGAGGAAGAGCAAGGCCCGCTCAACCGAAGGGAGGTGATCTTGTGTTCATTTGTTTTCAGTATGTCATTTCATGATTCATGGAATTGGTTATCTGATAATTTATTGAATTAGAATCTTGAAAGCAGATGTGGCCTTAACTTAGTTTAAATTACAATTCCGGAGATGTTAGTAGTTAACTTTCATAAAGTTATTTCCATGATTTTAATCTTTCAAATCAGTAAGATAGAATGGTGAAGAATGTTGGGTGTAATCATGTTGAACAAAAATTCACTGAATAGAATGTGGAGTTTGGGAATAGGATGCAATAGATAGATTTCTGATTTTCTGCAAGCGTAACTAGATTCTTTTCCAGCAAATTTAGAATAGTTTGAATTATCTGCAGTTAAAATAGTTTGATCTCTTCAAAATTCAATAGTTCATTCCTGTTAGTGTTTAGTTGTTTCATTTCTTTAAAGTTAGAATTCCATAGGAAGTCTCAGTCAAAGGGCATTCAATCTATTTTACAACTTGATGTTTCTGAATCAATAGATGTTTTAGGAAGATATGTTACAATTTCGAGCAGGATTTAGAAGTTGAATAGCATTTAAGTTGTTCTAAGTCATAAGGAAGGAACTCTTGAATGCTCCAGACAAAGCATGACCTACAAACCAGTCACTGTTTTGCAGTGCAAAAGAACCAAACAAAAAGCAATCCTTATCATAGACAGCCTTAGGACACACCCGGTTCGATAAATTGAGAAACTAAATGATGCAAGTTGTGGCAACAACAACCTTGGCCATCAAAGATGATGAATAAGCATGTGTTGTTTGATCCTTTCGCTGGGATCAAAGCTGATAATAAAGGAGTTTGGTTTACATGGTGTAACTATCAGCAAGGGGAAAAGAGAATCTTTAGCAGACTTGATAGATTCTATGTACATAAGATATATTCAGTTTCAAGAAAGATCAGAATGGGTCTAGTGCAAAAGTGATTCCATACACACTCTCTAATCACCATCCTATCATTGCAGATATCTTCCATTCCAGTAATCCTCCTGCCCCTAGGGGTAAGAAAGAAGCCTTTGCACTTAACTTGAATCTGTTGGATGATGAGGATGTGAGAAGCCCCATCTGCATTATTAGCTAGTTTAATAAGTGCGAGGCAAATCGTAGCAGCGGTATTGATAGATGGGTACAAAATACTTGTAGTTGGAAGAGAATGTTTCAGGTGGTAGGAGGTAAAAGAGCCAAGGATGGGAAAAGACTGGAAACTGACTTGCATAATCAACTAATATTGACAGAAGACATGCTGAAGAATGATCCTGCCAACAAGGAAGCTAGGGAAGCCCTCACACGAGCCAAGGATGCCCTGAGACAACTTCAAAATTACAAAGTTCAAGGGGCTAAAACTAGGGCCAGAGTGAACTAGATCAATCATGGAGACCAAGGGTCCAATTTTTTTTTTCAAATGGTTAAGTGGAAAGAGGCCAAGGACAAAATTGATTTCCTATGGGAGGAAGGGGCCAAAATCACTGATCAGAATGATATCCTGAAGGCCTTTGCCTCCTTTTACCAAAAACTCTTCACTTCTGAAGAAAATGGGGAGATCATGAATAGTGCTAGAGATCAAATCCAGGGCATTTTACCTTGTAAGGTTAGCAAAGAGGAGGCTGAAGCACTTGACAAGAAAATATTGGTGGAGGAAATCAATAAGGCTACAGCCTCCTTGAACAACAATAAGACCTCAGGGCCTGATGATCTCCCAGTTGAATTTTACAAAAGCAACATTAAGTAAATCGGTGAAGAACTGCTATATGTTTATAGTTATACTAAAGCCATTGATAGAAGGTCTCTTGGGAGAGATATAAGCAGTGGATTGATAAAACTGATCCATAAGGATGGTGACAGGTCATTAATCAAGAATTGGAGGCCAATTACACTCCTTAATGTCTCCTATAAGATACTGGCTAAAATTTTGGCAAAGAGACTTGAAAATATTCTCCCCCAAGTGATCAACCCTACACAAACAGGGTTTGTTATAAAAATAATCATGAACAGAATATTTTTCTATTGATATATTTACAAGGAGCTCGACGGGCTCATATATACACTACTAAGGATACAAAGAATAGCAACTATCTAAAGATAGATTGAAGAAGAATCGCCATATCAGGATAGAGCATTAAAAAACTATCAAATATTAGAAACTTTCTAATACCCTCCCATAATGCTCAATCTATCAATAACACCAATAGCTTTCCTGAATTTTACAAATTTATCAGAACTGAGAGACTTGGTGAAGATATCAGTGAACTGCTCTAAGGTAGGAACATACAGCAGCTGAATAGATTTGTCTTCAACCAGCTGACGAATGTAATGACAATGTGTTTTGACATGCTTGGTTCGTTCATGGAAGACCGGATTCTTGGCCAGTTTGAGCACGCCCTGATTATCATAGAATAAAGGAGTTGGTCCTGACTGAGGAACATGCATATCTTCAAGCATCCGCCGAAGCCAAATGGCCTCACAAGCTGCTTTAACTGCTCCACGATACTCTGCTTCGATGGACGACAGAGCCACCGCCTGCTATTTCTTACTCGTCCATGCGACAACACCGGACCCCAAATTGAACACATATCCAGCGGTAGACTTACGATCATCAACACACCTGGCCCAATCTGAATCTGTATAGCCACATAGTGTAGGATCAAAACTCTGAGTGTACAGAAGACCATAGTCAAGAGTACCACCAACATAGCGCAGGACACGCTTTGCAGCTATCCAATGATCAGTCTTGGGCGCTATCATAAAACGGGATATGTAGCTTACCGCAAAACTAATGTCAGGTCTGGTGGTAGTAAGGAAAATGAGGCTGCCCACTAGTTGTCTAAACAAAGATTCATCCACAGCAGGTGAATCGGACTGAGCTGATAATTTGAGCCCGGGTTCCATAGGAGTGGGAACAAGTTTGCAATCCTGCATTCTGAACCTGTCCACAAGACTTCTAGCATACTTGGACTGAGAAAGAAAAATACTGTGCTCAGTCTACCAAACCTCAACTCCGAGCCAATAGTGCAAGAGTCCCAAATCTGTCATATCAAAAGTGTGACACAAATCTTGTTTGATTTCAGTGATCAAATTTGCTGAACTTCCAACGATGATCAAATCATCCACATAGACAACTATACACAATACATTATCACCTATATGTTTGATATACAGATTGGAATCCGATGGACTCCTCTGAAAACCATGATCAGTTAGGTATTTATCAATTTTCATGTACCAAGCCCTAGGAGCTTGTTTCAGACCATAGAGAGCTTTGACAAGTTTACAAACTTTGTGTTCCTGACCAGCAACCTTGAATCCAGAAGGTTGCGTCATGTAGACCTCTTCCTGTAAGTCACCATTCAAAAAAGCAATCGTAACATCCATCTGATGAACTTTCCAACCAAACTGAGCTGCTAATGCAAGAACAAGTCGTATGGTACTCATTTTAGTTGTGGGAGCAAAGGTCTCCTCATAGTCAATACCCTCCCTTTGTGAGAACCCTCGAGTAACAAGACGGGCCTTATACTTGTCTAAGGTTCCATCAACTTTGTAATTTACCTTGTATACCCATTTGCAGCTAACGGGCTTCTTCCTTGCAGGAAGATCAGAAAGGACCCAAGTGTGATTTTTCTGAATACTCTGAAATTCAGCTTCCATAGCCTGTTCCCACTCAGGGATACCTTTAGCCTCGGAATAAGTCTGGGGCTCATAAACACTATGAATATTAGCCGTAAGAGAAAAATTAATTGTAGGGTGTTGTTTGCTCTTATTTCTAGAAACTCTACCTTCGAGGAGCTCATCATCCCTGAGATCACTAATAGTTTTAACCCACCATTTGGGTCAGAGAGTAGACGAGCCAATCTCTGGAGGAGTTGGAGGAGGTTCAAGAGCAGCAACAAGGGCAGGGAGAGGATCATGTTCGGGGGCCTCAATAGGATCAGCATCAGGTACCCCAAGGCAAGCATTATCTGTATCATCCCTCCCATCAGGTGGTGCTAGAGGAAGAGGAATACTATGAGGCTATTCCTCAGAACACTGCTCAGAAAAAGGTCCTTGAGTTTCATCAAAAACAACATCACGACTAAAGATAAGATGATCAGTGTTGATATCTATCAATCTGTAGGCCTTATGGTTGTCACTGTACCCTGTCATCATGAGTCTCTGACTCTTGGAATCTAATTTGGAACGTTTAGCATCAGGAATCCAAACATAAGCAAGAGAGCCAAAAATCTTCAGGTGGCTGATCTTGGGCTTACGACCAGACCACAACTCTTCTGGAGTTTTATTTTTGACAGCCTGAGTAGGGGAAGGATTAAGAAGATAAACAGCAGTAAACACTGCTTCTGCCTAGTACATATTAGGAACACTCCTGTGTTGTAACATAGAACGAGCCATCTCAACAATCGTACGATTGCGAAGCTCAACAACACTGTTTTGCTGAGGAGTGTAGGGTGTGGTGAACTGGCGTTTGATGCCATGTTCAGCGCAAAAACCGGAAAATGCAATAGAACAAAATTCCCCTCCATTATTTATTCTAAGAGAAATGATACTGCAACCAGACTCGTTTTCAACCAACGACTTGAAGTTCTGAAATGTACTAAAAGCATTTGATTTTTGCTTAAGAAAGTACACCCACATCTTTCTACTAAAATCATCAACAATAAGCAAAAAAATATTTGCAACCAGTAACTGAAGATGTATTCATAGGACCACAAATATCAGCATGAAGTAACTGAAGTACCTAAGATGCACGCCAAGAATCGCCATCTTTGAAAGGAGTTTGATGTTGTTTGCCAGCTTGACAAGCATCACATACTCCAAGATGCTGTGTCTGAATCGGAGGCAGGCCAGAAACAAGTTCCTCCCGAGATAGCTGAGAGAGATACTGGATGTTGAGATGTCCATATCGCTGATGCCACAAAGTACTGAGAGATAAATCACGAGCTGCCATAGCTATTTCAGAAGAATCACCAGTGTCAGTAAGCCGATATAGGCCATGATCCTCTAGACCAAAAGCAACACTAAGACGAGTCGCGCGATCAATAATGGAACATTTGTGGGCACTGAACACCACATCCAACTAAGGAGAGTTTCTCATGATCTGACTCACAGAGAGCAGATTGAGGGCCATACCAGGAACGTAGCATACATTGAGAAAGATGAGCTGACACCCACCAGATTGTATCTGAAGATTTCCTCTGCCAATAATTTTAAACTCCTCTCCTCCACCAAACAAAACAGAATCACTGTAGGGATAGAAGTCTGTAAACCAGTCATGCCGATGAGAAAAATGACGTGAAGCACCAGAGTCGATATACCAAGCAGACGACCGGGCTAAATCTGACGGGCTTTTAGCCATAAAAGCATAGAAAGCAGACTCCTTTTGCTCAGAATGTTCAGCAACATTTGCCTCTTGATTTGACCCTCCCAGCTTCTTTTGTTTGGAAGCGAGCTGCTGACGGCAATCTTTCTTCATGTGGCCGTACTTATGACAGTAATGACACTGAACATTCTTCTGCTAAGAATTGCCTGAGAATTGATGTGAACTGCCCTGTTGTGATGACTGAGAAGACTGAAATTTTGCTGCAAAGGCTTGTTCTGACGAGGATGAGGAAGTACAATTACCAAACTGCTGCTCCCAGCGATCCTGCTGTAGGAGTTTGGTGCACAACTCTGGGAATTTCAGATCAACATTAGTTGAGGTAATGTTGAGAGTCTCGATGAAATGCTCATAAGATGATGGTAGCCTTTTCAGAGTAATAATGACCATATCTTCTTCCTCCATCGTTCGACCGATGGCTTCAAGCTGATCACGAATGTCCTTAATCTTCGTAAGATGTTCCTATAAGGGCATACGTTCATCCATCATAATGGAGAACAACTGATTCTTCAGAAAGAACGCACGACTTTTGTCAAATGTCTCATGCAACTCCTTCAAATATTTCCAGATGTCTGCAGCAGACTTGCCAAAAAGAATCTGAGGCAACTGATCATCTGTGACAGAGAGCTTGAGAAGCATAACAGCTTCTCGATTCAGATCATCGAACTTATCCTGATCTACTTGGACGGAGGTCGAACGAGTCTCTGTACCTAGAACAAACGCATCCAGACGACGGTACTCGAAGATGGTCAACATTTGCTGCTTCCAGGTGTCATAATTGCTGCCACTAAACCGTTGACTGATTTCTAGCATCAAGTTGGTCAAAGATGTCATTTGCACGGATTTCGAGACAATTTTTTGAACCAACCCAAAAAATCTGACAAGAACCTAGAAGAGCAGACAAAAAACCCAGAAATAATTTGAAACCGAAATTCAAATCTACGGGCTTGAAAAATGAGGAACGAAAAACGAGGTACCCAAAAAAATTTGACAAAGACCCAGATAGGATCTCGTAAAACCCACCATGAATATCTATTAAAAAAAAATTTGGATCCTGAAAATTAGGGTTTTAGCAAAAAACCGGCTCTGGTTTCGAAAAAAACACAAACAGAAGCCACGAAATTGCAAAGACACAAGCAGTGATAGGTCGTGTAGACACGACAACCAGTTTGCACGAAAAATATAGGTCGCGCCGGAAGAGAAATAGGTCGCCGAAAGAGAAACAGGTTGCGTGCAAAAGAGAGTTGCAGACACGGCAAAACATGAACACCCAGAGTCGCGTGTTCGAGTCACAAATCACGCACGATTAGGTCGCGGATGACCAGATTGCAGACAAGGCAAAGCTTGCGGACGAAGCACAGGGCTCAGAAAGAAATACGAAGCAAAGAGAAAAATGAAAATATTGCACCGATAATTTCAAAAAGAAATTATAATATTTTCTGAAGAAATTAAATCTTGCTCTGATACCATAAAAATAATCATGAACAGAATATTTTTGTATTGATATATTTACAAGGAGCTCGACGGGCTCATATATACACTACTAAGGATACAAAGAATAGCAACTATCTAAAGATAGATTGCAGAAGAATCGCCATATCAGGATAGAGCATTAAAAAACTATCAAATATTATAAACTTTCTAATATGTTAAAGGCAGATATATCCTGGAGAATCTTATCACTTGCTAGGAGGCCATGAATTGGGCCAAGGAATCTAGACAGAAGATCAGTATGATGGTGTTAGACTACGAGAAGGCAAATGATAGGATTGAATGGAAATTCCTGTTTATGATGTTGGAAAGCTTCAATTTTCCAAAATACTTTTGTCAAATGGTATAAACCTTGATGAGGGATGCCAATGCTCGGGTGGAAGTCAATGGGAAGAGGTCTGAATCTCTTGACCTATCTAGATCTATCAAGCAAGGATGCCTGTTGCCCCAGCCTTGTTTGTCATTGATGTTAATGCTCTTTACTACCTATTGAGAGATAATAGTCTCTCTCCCTAGGTCAGAGGTGTTAATCTACCTAATGGGGATGAACTGACTAATATTCAATTTGTTGATGACACAGCCATATTGATTGAACTTGAGGAGAACAGTGTTAAATTCCTGATGAGCAAATTGGATATATTTTGTGTTGCTTCAGGTAGCAAGGTGTCCCTCCCCAAGTCCATTATGTTGGGTTTGGATGATCTCCCACCAGTGTGGTGTGGCAAACACTCTTTATCCTGGGGTGGTCCCAACCATCAAGTGAGATACCTAGGCATCCCCTTTTCTATCAACCCTGATTTGAAGGAGATGTGAGAATCGATAAAAGGGAAAATTGATGGTCTAAACAAGTGGAATAATCACTACTTGACCTTGGCTGGTAGATTCCAGGTCTGCCAAAAGATTCCCTCCTCATATATGGTCTATTATGCATTTGCATGGCTATTTTGCCATTATCAATTCAACTATATTCAGAAGCAGATCAGATAGTTCCTGTGGTTGGATGGGAAAGGAAATAAAAAGAGACACGCAGTTAGTTGGAGGTGATGCACAATGAGTAAGGGCAAAGGAAGGCTGGGGCTCAAGGACTTGAGGATGCAAGGTCAAGCACTCGCAATTAAATGGATTATTAATGTGATCCAAGGAGATGAGCCATGGAAAATTCTGGTGAGAAACAATATTTCCAAAGCTGTACCAGTGAGAGAATCTGCATGGAAGGGACCTAATCTTGGAGATCTGTTGACTGGTTCCTTTTCAATCAAAGTTTCAGGTTCTAATGTCTTCAAGGCCATATGGAAAGGATGGGAAAGCATTAGGCACCTCATCTCTAATAACAGGATTGTTACAAACAATGGTATGGTGTGTGGGGAAAGATCGGTTTGGTAGAATTTGATGCATGGCAACAAACCATTGGCTCTGTTACAAGGATGCTCGGCCAAGAGTTGGGCAGTCAAGGGCATTAAGCAGTTTTCAGTATTATCAAAGAGGGGAGTTTGGTGATCTGGCAGGAGTTGTGGCAGAAATATAACATCCCCCAATCACAGTGAAGGACCTTCTCAATCCTGAGAGAAGCCTGCTCTTCCCTTTCCCTACCCAGACAGTGTGACCCCAATATCTCTAGCATTGCAATGAGCAAGTGGCCTGATGGCTCTCCCCTTCATATTATCAAAGCTAAATATGCATACAGCCTCCTTGTTGACAGCTCTAAGATCTTCAACTACTTAAACTCTTGTTGGAACCTGAGCCTGGATGACTCCGAGTGGAATAAGATCTGTACTGAACTTTGGTGCAGACCAGTTGAACCAAAAAAGAAAACCTTCATGTGGCACCTCCTTCTACATAGACTGCCACTTAAAATGCCGAATGGTGATCCAAATATTTGTTTGTTCTGTAGACTTCCTGAATCCATTCATTATATCTTCTTTGACTGTTTGTTTGCCAAAGGAGTCTGGGCTCTTTTGGGGTTCAAAATGAATGAGAATATTAATTTGTTAAATGTGTTATCTAGGCATATCTTGAACCTCAAAAAACACTGCAATCTGTTTTGGTCTATTATTTCTATTGAAATGCTATGGCTTATTTGGAAAATGCAAAACGACAATATTTTTGCTGGCAGGGACAGGTATCTTACTGAGTCTCTGTGTAGGCTCATATTTCACAATATTTCTATGCAGGTGACAGTGGTGATGAGAATGAATAGGAAGAAGTTTGGAGACCTCGTGCAGGCTGGCACCACAAGAGTTTTCAAATGGGAAGTGTCTCAAGGTTACGCATGGACAAAAAGAACCCCTGAGCACTCACCGTTTGAAATTGTATTGGAGAATTTTATGGCTGCTATCTACAGGCAGAGAGCTGAAGACAGACAGAGGGCTGCAGAGGTGCCTTTGGATGCAGTTCCCATGGCTATGGATCCAGTAGTACCTGTTGTAGATATCTTGGAGCACCCCTACAAGCAGTTTATACTTGAAGATAAGGTCTTACAGTGGATGGAGGGTCCAGGTGGTTGGACTGCCTGGATGGAAAGAAAACCATGTGATGTAGAATCTGATTGATACTAGTGCATATCCCTGTTTAATGTATTTACAGTTATATGTATATGATGTAACTGAACATGAGCGAACAATTTTGTAGTGAGTAAACTGACTGCTATCAGAATAACTGTATATGTTTCATAGGATCTTGGTAACTGGTCAGACAGTACCAATTTTTGTACAGATTTCAGCACTACTGATCAGGTGATTGATATGTAAGTTTTCCTAAATGATACTTCATAGAAAAAAAAATTCTTTTAGCAAATAAGATTCATTTTTTAAGATAAGGCAATTTAGCACTTAAAACTACTAGGAAAACCACATTTCAATTTTACTTTAATATTCTGTATTAAAAGTGGCCATCAGCTATACGAATTTGTCAGTTAGGGCTTCACATACTTTTTCATCTTTCAAAGTTATTTGGATTTGTCTCTAATATAGGATCTTCCAACAGAAATCACTACTAAGGTTCAAACAAAAGTAAAACCAAAAAGAATCTGCTCTCCCAACCAGGTAGAGAAAATCCTCTTGTTTGAGAAGAAGCCCAATTCATAGGGAAAATCTTCTTGTTCAAGCAGAAGACCAATCGGGGAAGGCAAATTCTCTTTTCAAGTATGCCAAGATGAGACTGTTTGGATTTCACCACTTGTGGAGCTGGGGAGATTCCTCTAGCAAATATGTGTAACTTTCTTTTGATACTGATTAACTGGCCTCCAGAAACCAGTGCAGATCTCCTGCTAGATAGTTCTCTGGAGCCAAAGTACACACTCAGACATCCTAAAAAGCATGAACTAGCATTTGAGCCTAGAGCCTCACTAAATAAAAATCAATTTAAATGTTTCATGTGATTTAACAGCAATACAAAGAGTGAACCTTACCTAGTCCACTGCTAACAGGTGTTTCTTAAAGTAGCTTTGACGTACATGAACAAACTTGGTCAAATATATTCTGAATTCATTTGAAAGATATTGCTTGATCTGATATATTAAATCATGCCAATTAAACTCTCATTTATAGTTTACAGTTTATTAAATGTTTAGTATTCAAGGGTTTATCGTGTCCTGTTATCTGTTTATTTTTATTATTGTATGCTAATCTTACATTACCTTTGGCAAGACATAGAAGTTGATACCACTGACAAGGCTATCACCGCATGACATGTGATTAATCCTGGAAATGCAGAAGTCGGAGAGGTTACTGTTCAAATGAGGCATTGCCAGCAGCTACGGCAGTGGGATCGAAAGTTTACAGCACTAACTTGACAAATTTTATTGCTGACTGCCTGAATTTTGTTTAAATCTTTTGATATTCTCCTCCCAAATTATTTAATGGTAATTTTTATAAGACTCAAAATATATGCAGCAGAGTAGAAATTACAGTTCATACTTTCTGCTGGCTCAAGTCATAGGATAAGTATATTGGTATCAAACACCCTAAACAAGACCAGTGAAAAAATGCCCATCTCAGCTGCAATGTAAAGGATCCATATGAAGCCCGTCATCAATTTTTTCTAGACTTGAACAGTTCGAGAATAGTTGCTTCACACAGGTTTGGGAAGCATTGCATATGCTACTCCATGTTTTTGTTTCTTTGGATTGTCTTTCTTCAAGAACTTCATATTCTTTATTTAGAAACACAGTATTAATTCTCATTGCATTCTTTTTCAGCCATGTAGTCTTTTACAGTCGCATGGCCAATTCTTGACCACTTATGGACATTATTGCGTGATTTGGATCTAACCATATTCAATGGAAAATAATAAAATATTTACTGCAAAAGGCTTACTGGCAGGTGCTGGTAATATAAAAGAAGCCCCGCTTCGTTGGACTGCCTCCTCAAAACACATTCAATTCATTTAATGCTGTGAATTCGGTAGGATATCAGATTCAGTTTCCAGATTCATATAGGTCTATGGTAATTTAAGTTTACTAATCAATGCCAATCCCCTTCTGGGAGTTTTGGAAAGTTTATAAAGGTTAGTCATTTGGCAATTTCATAAGTGCTCTACAGAATATAGCTAAGTATTTGTCAGGTATCCATGACTAACAGAAGCCTTAACCGGATGCAGTATGTATTCACTCCAAATTGTTCGTGGATACAAAACTTGTGAAATGAAGCACTAAACGCTTGTCCTAACCCCTGCCAAACCATTGCCGACCAACGAAATTTTAAAAAGAGGGAACCATTCTTGTTAGGAAATACCTGGACTATGCTTCCTACCCTTGTTCCAAGGCACATTTCCCTTGTTGGCTTTACTAATATTCATTCTCCTTCGAGCCTCCTTTGGGTCAAGTTCTTTATCATTCTCGCTGTAACCATACCCACAGTCATCCTGCACATCACCTCTCAAATTCTGTCCTTCAAAGGTGATTTCAGATAGCGCGGTAGCGGTCTGGGCTGCTGCAAGAGAATACCCGTTCACTTTTGAAGCGTGCTTCCATTGAAAACAAATTTTGGTTTTCTTCAAGTGAGTAAAGTTTCCAAAAGGGGGAGTAATGGACATTGCACCTGTTTGCAGCTGCACAAACCCACTTAAAGATTTATAGCAATAGAATAGTATTACTCTTCGCACAACAAACACCCTAAAATCAGGGGAACAAAATGACTAATGCAAATGTGTAATTAATTTTTATTAAGAATGAATGTAAAAGAAGTAGAATACCTGGGGAAAGCATGAGTAATTGACACCAAATGCATAGCCAGAGACACTCCATGCTTTTACCATACTCTGTTTGATGCAGAAGCTAGAACATACTCTGTGTTCTGTGAGACCAATCAATTTGTATGTTTTCAATGTTTTGACTTGAGGCTCAGCTAAGTTTTGTAGGTATGTGGCCGTGAGTTTTTAAGTATCCAGTTTATTTTCACCTTCGCAGGGTTCAAGGGATTATTAAATTATTTAACCTTTAAAAACTGGATGAATATTCCCCGATGGTTTAGTGCACCTAACGCGTATTATTATTATCAGATGAATCTCGCGTTCTCAAACATCAATTTTACCTGATGTGAATACTTGTCCATATCCTAAAATCGTCGGCATCGTTGCAGACTGCGGACTTGAAGCAAATTGATAGCAAATGCAGTTAACACCACGCTAGACAGCATGAGAATGGGGTTTTACGGAGGAGGCTTCCCTTAAAAATGAGTAGTAAATAAATAAATATAATAAAAATAATTAATAAAAGCTTAAACATATATTTGATGTGGTACCAAAAAAAATTAGTTGGTAAGATCATTTTTAATTATAAATTCTAATTAGTTATGTAGTATTTTTTAACTTTATAAAATTCGTACTTATTTAATGAAGTGTACATAAATTTTGATTAGAGAAACTAAAATATATTGTTGTTTACGTGTGATTTCATCTCTTTTTTACATTTATCATTATTTGGATTTGAAATCCTAAAAAGTAAGCTGATAGAAAGATCGACTATCAAATGTAAGCCTAGGATTGTATTAAGTTCAAGTTCTCTAATTTAATTCTAAATCCATGGTTACTAACTCATTATTAAGATAGAAATTATTCTTGTATTCAAGTTTTAAGTATGTAATTGTTATAAATCTCATGCCATCCACTTTTTTCTTCATGTTTTGGGTTCATTTGGATTATAGTATCCTTTAAAGTCTATAAGTACTTATAATCACATATCCTTAGGAACCAACTTTGATTCCTAAATTTTTCATTCACTAATTGGTAATTGACATAGGTCACTTAAGTGCACTTATTTGTGCATCAAACTTTTAAATTTTAAATTTTAAATTAAACTTTGTTGACTTATTCCTACGAACCATTATGGGCCAACCTAACATTGTGGATGTGTGTTGCAAAATGTTGTATTTAAAGGACACTCATTATTATTTTTAAATCATACAAGAAAACTAGAGAGAACATTCACATGAAAGTATCATTAGAACATTCTAATTACACTATCATCTTACATCGTCATTGAGGCATATAACATGCATGCTTGTATAAGTGAAACAAATATTCATTGTTCATGTGTTTGAAGTTCCACATTCATTCATCTAAAAAAAATTAATTTTCTAGTGCCTTGGTTAATCAATTCTCAACATCTTTAACAACATATTCCTCCATATTTTAGAATTATCCTTTTCAACTCAATTTGTGAGTTTTTCTTCAAGCTCCTCACTCTCGTATTAAAGTCTCTCCTCCATAAAGGGTCTCTCAACTATAATGGATTTGATATTGGTAGGCAAATTTCAGATGTTTTCTCAGCACCCATAAGAGCCTCCACTCAATGAATAAAAGCAAGAAATTTGGTATGATTCTTAAACATGATATCTTTAATTTATATGATAAGGCTTATTGGGAGTTTTCATTTATTGTTATGAAAATATTTGAGCTTGGAGGTAAATTGCTCCAACTAATTCAAGAATGTTTCATCACACCAAAATTCCATAGTACAGTCAATGGAAGCCCTAAAAAAAAATCAACAGTGGAAGAGGGTTAAGGAAAGGGGATCCCCTCTCTCCCTACCTATTCATTATGGTGGCTTGAGTTATTAGAAGAAACATTAGCAAGTCGGTTGCCTCCCAAGAGTTGATTTATTCCAAATCCACCTTATTGAAACCCTCAGCTCATTATCAATTAGCCAATGACTCTATCTTGTTTTAAACTTCTCATGAAGCCAAGGACTTGAAAAGAAATGCTTAATCAATATGTTGGTGCCTTTGAGCATATATATTACAAGAATGTGTCTTATACTTCATATATACTAGATAGGATCTATTGGAAAATAACATTGTTGATGTTTTGGTATGTGTTAAAAATAACTTGTGTGTTATTTATTTAGGGATTCCTCTTTCTATCAAAAAGATTTACCTTAAGTATTGATATGATATTGTGAAAAGAATTCAAAATAAAATTGGCTAGATGGAAAGGTAAATTATTAAGTTAGATTTGTAAGCTCCAACTTCTCAAGTATTCTCTCCAAACTATTCCAATCTATTTTTAATCCATGTTGAATATTTCCTCTAAATAGGCAGAAAAGAGAAATAAGCTCTAGAGTTGGTCATTTGAAATATAGCTTATGAAAAAAAGATTGATTGTGTGGGTCTTACGAGCATTCAAAATTCCAAGGCTCTTTTAGCCAAGATTAGTTAGAATTTAACCAAGGAAGACAAGGATTGGACCTTAATTATGATATTCAAATACCTCCACAATCTAGAGGTGGTCCAATTTTTTAGGTCTAGCTACCCCTTAGGGGGTATGTCTTTTGGAACATCTAATAAAAATCTAGAGGGTTGCTAAAAATGGGATAAGTAGGAGAGTTGGCTCAAGATAGAGAATCAAATTTTGAGGGGATTTTTGGATAGACACTAAAGCTCTCTCTACTCATCAAACTTTTTATTGTTTGAATCAACCTCTTTGAAATTTCTTTGGTATTTTCTTAGAAGGATAATAAAAGATGACCACAACAACAACAACAAAAAATAAAATAAAATAAATACTATGTGACTACATCAAGGTTAGCAATGTTCTTGTTGACACTATAGAGGAATTCTGAATTTAATAAATAAAAAATGTTTTTTTGAAAGATGACATCGTTTGGACCAACAACTCTTCAAGAAACTATTGTTTTTCTTCTAGGTATAATCACATGCTTAGCCTCCCATTAGCTAATATTGATTGGATATCTATTTACAACCACATGATAATACCTAAAATTACATTTTTTTCTAGTGAATGGTAAATCATAATAGAATTCTCACTCAAGATAACCTTCTAAAATGACATTTTTAATTTCCTAAGAGGTGGAACTTATTTCTTGCTCATTAAGACTTTGTTAGCCATTTATTCCCCCATAACAATTTCTCAAGGGGCATTTGGGAATAAATTATTATTATTTGAGATCTAATTGGTTATGTTAGATCTCTAATGTCATTTATGTCTTGTAAATAAAAATAATAGTTAAGAATCTAATAATTAAGGAGACCTAGCAACAAACTTCCCCCATGTCACTTGGGCAGTTTGAAAAGAAAATAATAAATAAATAAAAATTTACAAACACAAAAAGGATGTCATGAATATGTTCACATTGTTTTATCTTCAATCATGAAAAACTATCACATGGAACCCCACAAAACCACCTTTGATGTAGGAAATAAAAATAAGCTAGAACTATGTTTAATTAAATAACTTGTATAATATAGATTTCAAAAAGGATCTACTTAGGAAACACACTAATTCAGAATCCCCCTAGCCAAATAGGTCAGATTTAACTTTGATGGTTGTTTAAATTGTTGGATTAGAAGGAATATATTTAGATAAATAAAATGCAAAATAATTAAAATTTCTCCTTTTACTGTCAAAATAAAAACATGCAATGAAGCATAGGCTATTGTTTCTTGGTATGGTATTTAAAAAGTCACTAACAATAACATTCAATATATCTTTATATATTGAAGATGATTCCAAAAAATTTATTGACTTAATAAACAATAATGTTTTCTCATCATGTAAGATCAATGATTAAATGTGGGCTATTAAATCTATGATTAAAAATTGTCAAAAAATTTAAATCTAACCACGTCTACTAGGATGTTAACATGGTGACAGATAGTCTTCTAAATGACGGTCTTGAAATGAATGCTTAGGTTAATTACACATTTTTTTAGTAAGGTGTCAAACTTAGTCATTGCTAATATCACCAAATATGGTTTGGATAATCATCTCTAGCAAATATTGTTAGAGTAATAAGTTATTTTCCTTATTAATTAAATTATGTTGATTTAATTACTAAGTCACTTATTAGATCTCTTTATTACTTAAGCTAAACTTTGGCATATAATAATTAATTACTTTATTAATTATTATAATGCAACCTAGGTTTCTCCACCCTTTTAGGGTTTTAGATCTCCTTTATAAGGATTGATCTCCTTTGTATTCTTTACATCATTCAACATAATAATATTTCATTTTGATTGTTGTAACTTTTGTTTTTGCACATCAAGGATGTCTCCTCTCTCGTGGATCAATGTGTTCAGGCCTATGTAGCTTCTTGCTTCTCTCTTTCTGTGACATTTATTTTCATGTAGGTGTTATTGGGAGCTATGGGTTGTTTTATCATCAACTCCAACATGGTATCAGAGCTTCATATTTGTTTTCCCCTATCCTCTTCTTGAGAGATTCAGTCATTTTCATGAGATATGTGTTTTAGAGGTTTTTTGTCAGATCTGGGGGGACCTCTTTTTCTAGTCACCTTGGGCTCAAACGGACCTCACTGTTGCGTTTAGAGTGCCCAAGAACCCTTATTTCTATAATAAATTTGTCCAATTTGGACGAAGTTGCATTCCATGGCAAAAATAATTTGCACTAGGGTCGTTCGACCCTAGCACACATCCTGAGGTGATCACTATTTTTGGAGCACTTTAGCCTCAAACGAACCTCACCATTGAGCTCGCAGCATCCAAGAACCCCTATTTCGATATAAAATTTGTTCAATTTGGACAACGTTGCAGAGAGACGCAAAAAAATTTTATGTGTCAGGTCGTACGACCTTGGCACACAATCTAATGCAAACATGCAGGTCGCAAGCCCCCTAACGGCACCCACCAGCAAATTGCTAATGACCATCGCCAGTGGTAGCCTCCACGGTACCCACCGCGATGACCGTCGCAGTGACTGCCAGCAGTCACCGTCGGCTTCGCTAGCAAGGTCAGGATTTCAGTCCCCAACCGTGTAGCATCTAGTCACATG
Organism: Chamaecyparis obtusa; assembly: GCA_027943335.1. NCBI lineage: Eukaryota > Viridiplantae > Streptophyta > Pinopsida > Cupressales > Cupressaceae > Chamaecyparis > Chamaecyparis obtusa. The sequence continues at coordinate 430,562 of BSBK01001712.1, forward strand.
GGGACCATCCCCCAATGCCAATGCTTTGGAGCCAGCCCCTGCTCACCCAGGTGATGAGGGCCAAATATTTTCAGCCCTTGGCTCTTTTTTGCGATGAAGGCCATTTGGTCGTCAAATTTAAGCATGTAGTTTTCTGACGTTAGTACTGCATCAACATTTTCAGACACCCTTTTGGGCCCTCCAATGCAGCTATTGTTTTTTTGCTCATAACTTGAGAATATAGTGTTGAAATTGGGCAAATAAGATATCATCAGAAAGCTCTTTTTGAGCTCTATCCAGATATGGAGGTTTGAATTTTTTATTTTTCTTTTTTGATCGTGTTTTTTCTATCAAAGCCAGAGGTTCATTTTTGCACTCTAGGAGCCATATCTTGTGCATTCAAACTCCGTTTTGGGAAAATGATATATTGTTGGAAAGCTTGTTATGTGAACTTTCCAATGTTGTGAGTCATTTTTATAGATTCTACTTCAGGTATATTTTATTCATTTTTTTGCATTTTTACACTGTGGTGAATATCTTGGATGTTTCAAGTCTTGGGATCTCTTCCTTTTGTGGAATGGCTCTTCTATGGTTGTTCTTTCCTTTCATAATCCTTTCGCTCTTCTTTGAGTAGTGTATACATCATTTTGTAGCATTCTTTTATGCACACGCACTAAGATAAAGTGTCATTCTATTTCATGTATGGGATCTTGCACATGTTTGTGCTCTTTGTACTCGCACTCAATTATAAAGTGTCATGGGGGGTTTGATGTTTTGTCTATGTTTGCCATCTACCTTTTTCACGTAAGTTTTTCGAACAATGACATTAGTCTCAGGTATCTCTATTTTTGTTTGTACTCTCTCTACACCTTCGATGTTCCTGGTTCTTCTTCATCATCCAGTTCATATTGGACGTTATTTTTAGTGTACCTGTCATTTCTCCCTTGTCATCATTATGGGGGGGTTTCTACTGTTGGTTCTTCTACTTCCTTGGTTCGATAGTGTGAGCTATGTATTCAGTATTTGATCCTATGTACTATGAGAATGCAGTGGCTGAGTACCTATGCGTTATGGTGAGAAGGATCATTTACCATATGGACACTCTTTCTTTCCTATTTTTGGAGGCACCCTTCCATCTTTGATTGATCATCTCTTCGGACTTTGGTATTTTTATCCCATCTATATCTTCAAGTTCAGGTGTTTGCCTTTGTTTGCCTCCTGATTCGAGTAGTTTCATTTGAGGGCACACATGCACATTATAGTATTATGTATCTTTGGCTTCATTTGTTTGCCTCCTTATTCGAGTAGTGTCATTTGAGGGCACTCACATAGATTACAATATTCTTTACCTGGTCGTATTTCAGTGGAGGATCTTTAGATCAACAGTTACTTCTTGACAGAGTTTGCAGCTTCTTGCTTCAATGATGTTCTACATGTTCATCCTTGTTCCTATTTTCTGGAACATTCCCTAGTTTTGGAGACTTCTTCAATCCTTCAGACTAGTCTTTGTCTCTTTTTGGAGTGGATTTTTTCCCATGTAGTTTTCTCTATTTCTCTGCTTTATAAAGACTCTCTTTTATACTTGGGTACCTAATCAGGCCTTTTATTGTCAGGACCCTTTTGCTTTCAATTTATTTTTTCTAGATTTTTAGCTTCTCCCAAATTTCATCTTAAGGGGTGGTGTTAGAGTAATAAGTTGTTTTACTTATTAATTAAATACAAAAACTATCCAAAGGACTCTTGAAGCTAGTGAGAAGTTTTATAAAATCAACTATAACAATTGAGTTGCTAATTTTGTTGCCAAGAACAAATTGAACATGGCCTTTGTCACTTGGGAATCCTACGATTAGGTACCTTTAACCTTCATTCTTCTTTAAAATCACTCATCATTTCCTCATCTTTAATCACTTCTTTCTTCATCCACATTACAAAATATTAGGAGCATTAATAAAAACCTTAGACTTTAAATCAAAATCAAATCAATCCATCTTTCACACCTTAATTAAGCAATAGGGTGAAAGAATCAATCAAACAGTGTCACATAGACCTTTAATCAAAGCAAACATTAATCCCTTGATACTTTGGGAACTGAGTCTTTCTCTAGTAGTTTTAATCCAATCCTATTTTGTTTGGGGATCATCAGTCTATCATCCAAATAAGAGAAGATTTTACATCAAATCCAATCCTTTGTTTGTACAATCACAAGGTCTTGTTTCACCTAGGTTTGTTCTAAACCTTTAAATCAAATCAATCTTTGAGGCTTAGTTCCTCTTTAATCCAATCAGTCATATCACTCCCAAATCAAATCAAATCAATCATTGAGGCTTAGCTCCTCTCAAATCAAATCCAACCAATCCTCAAGGCTTAGCCCTCTTAATCCAATCCAAATCCTAGTCCAAGTTGCTCCTAATTCATCAATTCATTTCCATCCCTCATCATCTTCCATCAATCTTTCAACACTCTTCAAATCCAACCCAAGGTCACTCATGCATGGTACTTACCCGATCTCAAGCCAAGATAAGACAAGAATCTATCACCATGGATAATGATCAAGAAACTATCTACCATGAAGACATTAATGAATATGAAGAACCACATATGGAATCTGACACGATCATACTTGAAAGTGTCAATGAAAATCTATGAGCTAAAGAGTTCTTCGATGTGTTAGAGATAGGAAATATTGAGAGGGGGGTGAATTGGTATTTTACAAAAATTTTCTTTTGCCCAAGTATGGATATATTTAATTAACTTGTAACTTGCATAAGAAACTAAATTGAATAAACTAAATAAAAAACACAACCATTAAATAAAAGAACTCATAAAACCATATTTGTTCTTGAGGAAACCTTGGCCAAGGGAAAACCCTAGTGGGGATGGTTCCCATAAATGATCCACTAATCAAAAGTATCTTGTTAAAGATATTGACCTTGTTAGGAGTCTATTACATCCGTATAGTGTCTCGGCCCTTGTTAGAGGACTTAGGTCTTGTTAGAAGCCTCAACCCTGTTAGGAGTTGGTATTAAAAAATATGAATGTATGAAAGATGAGCCCACTTCTGAAAAATGCAATATACAATTATAATATTCAATACAAAAGATAGAATACAAAAACCTTGTACTATTGTTGAATATCTTCAATATTCTAATCTAGCTTTAGGCTCTTCACAAAACTTTCTATCAATTCACACTATTCTGATCATACATTAGATTTTGCATAATATTACATTTTACATCAATATCTTATCATTCTTACAACTTTGGATAAGTATTGCAACTTCGCATTACAAAATACTTTCCTTTATACAAGCTATAACAAACATAGCTTTCCAGTCGGCTTGCACATTTCCAAAACATAATATTAATTCTTTTTTCCTTAGGGTTAACATCTAGGATGTTGTCCCTAATTAGTTAAGTCATTATTTTGATAAACAAAATAATCCCTTAACCCAAAACATTCATTTACTAGTCGATGCCCTATTCTGGTGGGCTCAACACTATTTTTGTAAAACATTAATAACTCTGTATGTAAATATCGTATAGTCTTGTGCTCTTAGATATAGCTTCATCATAACTCATATAATATGTTCTCAAGTTTTCTTGTGCTTGAAATACTTCTATGAACTTCGCTAATCAAAATAGTATCTGTCCAGATAGATAAACACTGTTATACTTAGACAATTTTCTAAGTTCCCATCCATAACTTTATCCTTGAATTATGTTTTCTTAATACTGAATATATGTTTCCATAATGACAACATCATGATGTCCTACTTAGCCAAATTTCCAACATGATGATCCTAACAATTTGAGCCTGGTGGAAGATCTAATTCAAGCCAATAGTTCTAACATATTCCTGAACCTCATTCAAAGGGGTGTCATGCTCCCTAAAAATTTTGATGAAACCTTGCTCGAAAATAATCTGATTCGAACCAAAAAAGGAAAATCCATTCCCATTATGCCTTCAACATCTGATAACATAAATAAACATTCACATGATATGCTTGAACAAATATGACAGCTTCTAAATGGGCCCAACACCAATGATAACAACAATGTCAATGGAGTGAACAATAATGAATTGAATGGAGGTCACTGACCTGAACATCAACCAGGGTCATCAGGATGATGCTCCACTTCGATCTTCTCAAAGCCTAATGGAGTCTTTAAGAATTAAAATTCTTCACACATGAATAACACCAACCACATTCGTGATAGACATAACATACACCCCCCACCTCTCGGAGGACATACCACATCATTTGGAGGAGGAAAGAATCAAGGCCATAAAATAATCAACAATAATCCTCCTGAGATAGTGCAACAAATAAATGAGCTTAAGAGCATGATGATGACTATGCGGAAAGGTGGGAAGAAGGAATTTTCTTTTTCAGAGATATGTCCTTATCCATTTGATAAGTCAATCAGTGTTCAACCATTCCACACAAATTTTGAGATTCTTAAATTTGACAAATACAAGGGAGAATCATGCCCTATGCAACATCTCAAATAATTTTATGTAGAAGCTCAAGAAGTCACGCATATTGATAACTTCCTTCAAAGACTCTTCGCCAGGAGTCTTGGTGACCTTGCCCTTGAATGGCTAATAAATATTGCTCTCGGCTCTATATCAACATTCCCTGATCTCGCTGAGAAGTTTTTTGTATAATACTCTTACAACATCGAACACCAAGTGTCACTTAGTGACTTAAGTAATGCAAAGAAAAGAAATGGGGAAGCCTCTACTAGTTTCCTTCAAAGATGGTGACATCTTGCAAACCAAATGCCTTGGAAAATTCTAGATTCTCACCTTGTAGATATCTTCAATAAGAATTTGGTTACATAAATGTCATTCCAAATGAAAATAGCTGCCCCAAACTCATTTGAGGCACTCATTAAAAAGGGAAAATCTATTGAAGATGGACTTTTGATGAAAGGGGCCATTAAACATTATCCCTCTAATTCATCTAATAACACTAACGATAAACCCAAATTCTGGTCCAAAAACAAGGGTGTTGTTAATAAAAAAAGTGATAGATGCTAAGCATGTCCAAAATGTTCAAGCATCCAACAAAAACAATCAAGGTAATCATAATAACAATGATCAAAATAACCACAATCAAAACAATAACTAGCATAATCAAGGTAATCAAACCAATCAAAATAATCAAAATCAAAATCAAAATCAAGGATCTAGTTATCGTGGTTCCCTATTCTCACATTATAATGGCAACAACAACAACAACAATAGACCACAACAACAAAGATAATTCACCCAGCTAGCAGACTCCCTTGATGTCATCTCTCTATGTTTAGTCGATCAAGGGACGGTGGTCTATCCTAACACAAGACCTTTTGATGATAATCAACCAAAACCAAACTAGTATAAGGATAACGAATACTACAATTATCATCTCATCAAAGGGAAAGAAATCAAGAAATGCATGAAATTTCATCATTTTGTTCAGGATTTGATTGACGATGGCAAAATTGAGGTAGAAGGTCAAAATGCCTCTACCTCTAATGCCCAATTAAAAATGTATTCTAAACCTTTTCCATAGCACAATCATAATAATGCCTCATCGTTCAAAGTCTTTTCTTATGATTACACTACAAACAATATCTCAAGAGATGAATGCACTTGTGATAGCCTAGAAGAAAATGATGTTTGTGGTTTTGACTCATTGTGTGGCAACATTGAACAAATTGAAGCTCATGTGAACACATTGAATCTAAAGAGTGTTTATTGCAATGTCACCACCTATTATCCTCGAGCCACTATACAAGCTGCTAAAAATCCACATGTTAGAGATCTACATGATGCACCATCTACATCAACATGACCTACATCACATTATGACCTACTTTCTTAGTTAAAGAAGACTCCTGTGAAAATATCCATCCTAGAGATTCTATGTACATCCCCTATCCACAAAGAGGTCCTTGAAAATGCCTTGACTAAGTCTCGTGTCCCTGAAAATATTAATGCATCTGAGATTCAAGAAATGATAAAAAACTTAGCTTCCCAACAACACTTGGTATTTTCTGACAAAGATTTCCAAGGTCCTGATCCTCACCACAATAAACCCCTCCATATCCAAGTAACCATCAATAATATCCAAATCAAAAGAGTCCTCATAGAAAATGGATCTAGTCTGAATTTGTGTACTTTAAGTATGATCTGCAACATAGGTCTTTCTCAAGACCTTACTAATGTAAATAAAAAAATCATAATAAAAGCATATGATGATAGAGAAAAGGTCAATAAAGGTCTCATTGCATTCCCCTTACAAGTGGGACCAACCCTTATTGAAATAGTCTATCAAGTACTCAATCTAGATCTACCCTATAACATTCTCTTGGGTAGACCATGGATACATGCTATCTCATGTGTCCCATCCACATTTCATCAATGTTTAAAATTCCCACACCGTGGAGCTGAAATAACAATCCCTAGAGACCATGAACCCTTTCAGTATTGCAAAAGGATGGAAGGTAAGCAATCAAACTATTTCCCACTAAATGAGTATGTTCATCCTTTCACACAAGAAACTCCTATCCAGTGCACTTCTTTTGAAGACAAAGAAAAGATGTCTAACCAGTCTGAAGGAAAGGAAAAGGTTACTGAGTTTGAAAAGAAGGTTAGATTCACAAATCATGGTATGGAGGAGTATAAGTTCACAAATTTCATGTGTATTGGTCAGCTCCCCCTCTCCCCCAAATCTTATGATAAACCTTCACAAATCTTCCCTAAGGGAGATAAAGAAACCATGAAATGCAAGAAGACTACATTTGCACATTGGGGATCCCTCTCAGATGAACACATGGGGCATAATGTCCTATCCTGATGATGAGGAAGATAAACCTATGGATATCCCTAAGGGAAAATATATTAAGGCCACTCCCATTATTGAAAGCATGGGATATCATGGTACTAGCCTTGGGGCAAAAGAAATTAGAAGGAAAGCTCTCATCAAAGCAACTGGATACCCCCTTGGAAAAGGATTGGGTTCTGTAGAGAATAAGAAATTTTTTTGCAAGGACTATTGTTTGGTTGAATCTGATCCAGATACTAAGGAAGACTTCTTTTAAGTCCCTTTTTAGTACATTGAAGATGATATTGACACCCACATCCTCCATATCACCCAATTAGACCTTTCCTCACCTGAACTTCCCCTTACCTATCCTGAGCTTATTAATTGGGACCAACAAGATTCACCACCTACCTTAGACATATGCAATTTGGATGAGGCAATTCTAGCACTTTTCAAACTAAGAAATCTCCAAGAAAATGAGCATCAGATCCACTATAATGAGAAATCCTATTTCGATAGCCAAGTCAACTCCCTTAGTCACAAAAGTGAAGAAGAAAATCCAAAAAATGATAAAACATCCTTGGGTGAAAACATTTATGAGGAAACCTTGGATGAAGAAAAAGATAAAATAAACAATGTGTCCTCTAGTGAAAACCTTTCTGAGATGCTAGAGGAGGGGGAAGTTTGATGAACTACAACTAATTGAATACCTGAATGACTTGAAGACCAGTGATTATAGGTCACCGAGTTACTGAAATGATATGTAAGATAATTAAATCAGTCATTATGTTGTCATTGATGTCAACTAGTTTTGACAGTACTCATCATGTTAGTTACAAACATCTAAACATCTAGAAAAGAGAGAAAAAGATGAAGAACTGAGATATCTACATGGATAAAGATGGATATTGCATATAAGGATAATGAATACTTTGGGTAACTTATTGATGAGTTTATGATCTCATATTGTTGACTTGATTATGTTGCATTAATCTTTTATGAAGAAGGAAGCAACATTGTATAAGGCAATGTGGTCGGTAAATGAAGACTTTAGCATATATCAAGCCAGTGTTGTGTATACTAAGTGACAGTATTAACCGAGCTTGTATTCACTGATGCATTTCTTTGTTAACCAAGTATGGACGAAAGTATTAAATGCTAAGAACAATCGACAAAAATTGATGAGCTGGATATTGTTATGATTTTGAGATTGAGGATAAAGTTTTTTATGAGATCCATGGCTGAAAAAATTCAAAGAAGATCTAAAGGATGGAATTGAAACATGTTTCTAACACAACTATTGAGGAAAGTTTAAGAGGCAAAATCAACGAAGATGATTAAGCAACAAAATCTGATGGTTGATATGAAAATGGTTTATTTGTCTATATAAGAGATATGAGTTTTTTTATTGAAACATGCCGAAAGAAAGAAGATTGCAGAGATTTCACATGAATACAGTTTCATGCATGCCTAATCAGACTGGTTGAAGGAGAACCAAACTGTAGAACATTACTGAGCATCACAGAGCTATTACTGAGTGAAAGTAAGTTGAGGAAGTGAATTGAAATATTGATCAAAGGATTTGTATGGGCTTAGAATAGATCTAAACATATGAAAATTAAGTTGTATTGTAATCAGATCAACTAATGTTTTAGTTTAACCATTGATACATAAAATCTCCTAACCGAGTGGACTTAACCATCTTATGTTATGCCCCTATGTCATTCAAGGAATGTACATTGTTATCTAATTGACCCCATAGTGAATACTGGTTGAAAGATAACTATTAGTCTTAAATCCTCTAACAAGATCACACCTAATAATGTGTTTGTAACCTTTAATAGGGTTGGCTCTTCATCAAGCTCACTTCAGAAGAGTGAAAATTATTTTGGGTTACCAGTCCCAAGTGGTTTTTCCCTTAGCAGGGTTTCCATGTTAAATCACTATGTTATGTGTTTCTATGATGATTGTTTTATTGTCATACTTTACATACTGCATATTTTATTTGATCGGTAATCATAGTAAGTTAATTAATTGGTAATCGGTAAAAGGCACAGACAGTTTAATAGTTTATGTTACCGAGCTGCAGAATTTATTGAAATTATTTTGAGTGTTACATCTTTGTATTTGGGACTGTGGGATAATTGATCTAATTGATTCACCCCCCCTTAATTATTCTAACAATTGGTATCAGAGCATTAGTTTCTTGGAACAAAGTTTTAAGGACTTAAGCAGAAAGATTATAAGATGTATAAGAGGGAAGTGCCGAAGTTGAACAAGGACAACTTTAGTACATGGCAAAGTCAGATGAGACTTCATCTATCTAGAATTGGAGAATATGTTATACCTTTACTGGAGAATGGCTATTTATAACCACCTAGTCCTTTGACTCTTGATTAGTTAAGAGACCGACATGAACACAATATCACTATGATAGAGATAGATGCTGCTCTTATTGATGTTGAATTTTAAGACATCAAGGACTGCACTACTTCAAAGGAAATGTGGGAGAAACTTTCCCTAGTATATGGTGGTGATGCAAATGTGATGAGAGCCAGAGTTGAAAGCTTGAGAGGAAGATTTGATGACATGAAAATGAAGGAAGGAGAAAACATAGTCTAGTACTCAAACCAAATTAAAGAGGTTGTCAACACTATTTGTGGAGCTGGTGGTACAATTGAGGAGGATACTATGGTAAGTAAAATTTTGAGAACACTTTTGCCTATATATGCAATCAGAATATCTACTATTCATGAAATGAGGTTTGCACCTAATACCAAACTTACTCTTGATAGTCTGATTGGAAAGTTAACCACTTTTGAGCTGAACAATAATGATAACAGTGTTGTGCCAACTATTGAGTCTACTTTTATGTCTTCTCTTAAGATTGGTAAATCTAGTAGTAAGCACAATATAAGGAATGAAAGTGATAGCAATATTGATGACAAGCTTGATGAACTAGAAGCAATATTGGAGAGAAGTTGTTAGCACAACTGTATATGTCCTGAACTGAGTACAACTAAAGAAAGACACAAACAAGACATCCTACGAGTTATGGTTTGGATACACACTGAGTGTAAGTTACTTCAGAATTTTTGGTAGAAAATGTTTTATTTTGAAAGATGATAGGAATGAGAAATTTGACTCTAAAGGTGGTGAGGGAATATTCCTTGGATATTCTACTAAAAGTAAAGCTTACAAGTGTCTAAATAAGGTTACTAATAAGATGATTGAAAGTACTAATGTTAGATTTGATGAATTTGTTGATAAAAATGGTGAGAAAAGCAATAAGGAGTCAGAATACTATGGTAGGTTTGTTTATGTTGAACATCCAGAGTACCTACCGAAGCCACAAGCTGAGTCAACCGAGCATCAAGAAAATAACACCGAGGAACAATAAAGGGAAACCGAGGAATAAGAAGAAGTTGTCGAGCAAGGAAATGAACCTGAATAGAATGAAGAACAAAGAAGAGATCAAGTGCTAGCAAGATTTGTTAGAAGACATCATCCTGAGAATCAAATCATTGGTGATAAGAAAGCAGGCATGATGACAATAAGTAAGTTAAGACAAAATGTATACTTAGTTTGTGAGTTTGAACCTAAGAATGTTAAGGTTGCACTTGAGAATGATGAATGGATCAATGCTATGAATGAAGAGATTGAAAAAATTGAGAAAAATAAGCCATGGACTTTAGTACCTAGGATGAAAGATAAAAATTTTATTGGTACTAAATGGATTTTTCAGAAATAAAATAAATGAAAATGGAGAGGTTACAAGGAATAAGGCTAGACTTGTCTGCAAGGGATATGCACAAGAAGAATGTATTGATTATGGTGAAACTTTTGCACCTATTGCTAGACTAGAAGGAGTCCGCATGTTACTTGCATATGCTACACATAAGAAATTTAAGGTATATCAAATGGATGTTAAGTCATCTTTTCTAAATGGAATACTAGAAGAGGAGGTTTACATAGAACAACTTGAAGGGTTTGTTGATCCGAGTCAAAAAGCCATGGTATGTAGACTGCATAAAGCTTTATATGGATTGAAGCAGGCACCAAGAGCATGGTATGAAAGGTTACATACTTATATTTTAAGTATTGGTTTTGTAAGTACTAGTGAAAACAATAATTTTCAAATGAAAGGAGGATCTGATGATACTATTTTGATTGCTGAAATATTTGTGGATGATATAATCTTTGGAGGACAAGATCATATTTGTAAATATTTTGCTGATGAGATGAAAAAGGAATTTGAAATGTCAATGTTTGGAGAGATTAAATTCTTTCTAGACTTGTAGGTTATTCAACAGAATGATGGAATTTTCATCACACAATCAAAGTACATTAAGGAAGTATTGAGAACATTTGGCATGGAAGATGCTAAACTAGTAGGAACACCGATGGTTATAGGCTGCAAATTGACTAAATATGATGAATCTATAGAGGTAAATCAAATGTTGTACTAATCTATGATTGGTAAACTGATGTATGTAGTACACAGTAGGCCTAATATTGCACATGCAGTGGGGATTGTGGCTAGATTTTCTGCCAATCCTAAGGATTCACATATGATTGCAGTGAAAAGAATCTTGAGATACCTAAAGAAAATAGAAAATGATGGTTTATGGTATCCTAAGGAAGGCAAATTTGAACTGAGAGTTTACACCGACACAAATTGGGGTGGAAATATAGATGATAGAAAAAGCACAACCAGAGGAGCATTTTTCTTTGGTGAAAGACTTGTGACTTGAACAAGTAAGAAACAACCTTGTATTTCTCAGTCTACTGCTGAAGCAAAGTATGTTGTTGCTGCTACAAATTGTTCAAACATTGCTTATATCAAACAAGTGTTGGAAGGGATGAATGAGGTAATCACTGAGCCGGTGATTATAAACTGTGACAACACTAGTGCTATAAACATTTCTAAGAATATTGTAATGCATTCAAAGACAAAGAATATATCTATTAAGTATCATTACTTAAGAGAACAAGTACAAGAGAAGCAAGTCAAATTGGAATACATTACATCAAAGGAGCAACTTGCTTATATTTTTACCAAGCCTCTACCGAAGGACACTTTTGAATACTTGAGGCTAGACTTGGGGTCTGTCCCCTGTCTATCGATCACTAATGTGATCTGGAGGTTGCATCAACCTATTCTTATTAGAAGATCATTCATGTTGATGCAACATAGCTCACACTTTGGATTATGTATAAGGTTGTGAAATATTTAAGGAGCTAGAATAGAGAATTTGCATATCAGTATACAAAGATACATTATCTGCACTGAACAACAGAGAACTACTTGGCTATTGCAGAGTTGTATATTTTATGTTTTTCTTTGGCATTGTTGTCAAAGGGAGAGATAAACAGTGGAGAGATAGTGGAAAGAACAGTGGAGAGAAAATCAGATTGGAGAGGAATCAGAGAAAGGGAGAGTTTGAATATCTGTTGCTGAGAACAAGACCCTATGGATGTAGGGAGAGCTTGCAAGTAAATATCTATTATGTAACATAGTGATTAAACATATCAAGATATGGAGAGCTTACCGAACTACAACATTTACTTACATATTTGTGGAATACATGTTTGGTATGTGTATGGCCTAGTTCATATTGCTTGTGTTGCCATCAATGCCAAAGGGAGAGATTGATGAACTACAACTGATTGAATACCCGAATGACTTGAAGATCAGTGATTAGAGATCACCGAGTTACTGAAATGATATGTAAGATAATTAAATCAGTCATTATGTTGTCATTGATGTCAACTAGTTTTGACAGTACTCATCATGTTAGTTACAAACATCTAAACGTCTGGAAAAGAGAGAAAAAGATGAAGAACTGAGATATCTACATGGAGAAAGATGGATATGACAGATGAGGATAAGGAATACTTTGGGTAACTTATTGATGAGTCTATGATCTCGTATTGTTGACTTGATTATGTTGCATTAATCTTTTATGAATAATGAAGCAAAATTGTACAAGGTAATGTGGTTGGTAAATGAAGACTTCAGTATACATCGAGCCAGTGTTGTGTATACTGAGTGACAGTATTAACCGAGCTTGTATTCACCAATACATTTCTTTGTTAACCGAGTATGGATGAAAGTATTAAATGCTAAGAACAACCGACATAAATTTATGAGTTGGATATTGTTATGATTTTGAGATTGAGGATAAAGTTTTTTATGAGATCCACGTTTGAAAAAATTTGAAGAAGATCTAAAGGATGGAATTGAAACATGTTTTTGACACAACTGTCAAGGAAATTTTAAGAGGCAAAATCAATGAAGATGATTAAGGGTAAAAATCTGATGGTTGATATGAAAACTGTTTGTCTGTCTATATAAGATATATGAGTTTCTTTATTGAAACATGCTAGAAGAAAGAAGAATGCAGAGATTTCACGTGAATATAGTTTCATGCATGCCTGATCAAACTGGTTGAAGGAGAACCAAACTACAGAATATTATCGAGCGTTAGAGAGTTGTTACCAAGTGAAAGTAAGTTGAGGAAGTGAATTGAAATATTTATCAGAGGATTTGTATGGGTTTAGAATAGATCTGAACATTTGCAAATTAAGTTGTATTGTAATCAGATCAACTACTGTTTCATTTTAACCATTGATACAAAAAATCTCCTAACCGAGTGGACTTAACCGTCTTATGTTATGCCCCTATGTCATTCAAGGAATTTACATTGTTATCTAATTGACCCCATAGTGAATGCTAGTTGAAAGATAACTTTCAATCTTAAATCCTCTAACAAGATCACACCTAATAGTATGTTTGTAACCTTTAACAGGGTTGGCTCTTCACCGAGCTCACTTCAAAAGAGTGAAAATTATTTTGGGTTACCGGTCCCAGGTGGTTTTTCCCTTAGTAGGGTTTCCATGTTAAATTAGTGTGTTATGTGTTTCTATGATGATTGCTTTATTGTCATACTTTACATACTGCATATTTGATTTGATTGGTAATCACAGTAAGTTAATTAACTGGTAATCGGTTTAACTGGTAATCGGTAAAAGGCATAGAAAATTTAATAGTTTATGTTACCGAGCTGTGGAATTTATTGAAATTGTTTTGAGTGTTACATCTTTGTATTTGGGACTGTGGGATACCTGATCTAACTGATTCACCCCCCCTCTCAGTTATTCTAATAAATTTGGCTTTCCTTTCATGTCATTGTCTCTAGAGAAATCTTTTATCCTCATAAAAGATACAATCAAAGTCAATCTTGGTACTAAATAAGATCCAAAGATCACCTACATTGTAACTTCCCTTGATGAGAAAGAAAAATAAGCCATGATTACATTTCTAAAGAAAGTACACATCAACTTTGCATGGACTTATAAAGATATGCTTGGGCTCGATACTGATCTAGTCGTACACCACCTTGCCATAGATCCAAAAGTCAAATCTGTGAAACAAAAATTATGCAAGATGCATCCACAATTGGCACTCTTGGTCAAAAGTTGAACTAAAAAATATGCTCAAAGAAGAATTCATCAGACCTGATGCAGGGGCATTCTTGTTGGAGATTCGCTAGCAAGCCAGTGCTAACTGTATGTTTATCATTGATGATAATATATGGTAAGAAGCATGCATGGAAGACTTATGTAGTAATATTTGAGTATATGTGGAATGGATATGTTATCAACATGATATCATGGACACAGAGGTTAATTGTTTATATAGACAGTTATGTAGCAACTTGTGTTAGCAGTGTTCTTAACAGAGTTACAGGCAATGTTCTGTGAGTGATTGGCTGTACAATTATCATGGAGCCTTGCACCCTTGGATATGTGATGGAGACATGTTAATGTTGCTCCATTCATGGATGTAGAGTTTGATGTGTAGTAGAAGTAAAGTTATGCAATCGCTATTCACTAGTTGTAGTTTCCTGTGTTTATCCAAAAGAGCCAATATATATCATACTGGTACAGGAGTTGCACCTATCATTTCGGTATGCATGCTTGGATTAGTGATTAGAGAAGAGTTTAGAATATTTGGTTAAGAGTGAATGATGTAATTCAGCTTGAGGAGAAAGTATCAATAAATTTGGTAGAGCCGACAGTGTGTAGCGTGCATCTACACTTATTGATTTGGACAGGTCCCAATTTGTGTTGTGTGCTCAGTAGAGCCGACAAAGATATTATTGGAGAGTGTTATTGTTTCTCTAATATGATTTCAAGGTGGTTCTAATAGGATGACTTGATTAAATCATTTAGAGGAAAGATACTTATAGCTGGTCATTTGTGATCGCTAGTAGTATGGCATGAGATAAGAGCAGAGCAGAGAGTGAAGTGTTGTGTCATCAAGAAGAGGTCTACTTGATAGAGAATATTGACTATGCTATTCATTGGAACTGATCAAGATAGTAGGTCTACCTTGCAATTCACCAAGATTCAGATATAGTGTGTATCTGTTATTTAGAAGGTTGCAGCCTTCACCCCTTTGAGCAATGAGCTCTCAGACAGTGCATCCTCACCCCTAATAGGGTCAATCATAAAAGACTCCTAACATGGTCCAACCTTTGACCAGGTCATTGTACTTATTGCATTATAAAGATCAACTCCTAACAGGTTTGTAAGATCTTCTAACAAGGATCATTATACACTAGTATAGTTCATTAGTGGGTGTCAATTCCCACCGGGGTTTTTACCTCTTTGGGTTTCCCCGTAACCAAAATATTGGTGTTGTGTTCAAGTGTTCTTTCATTGTGTTTATGCTTAATGTTTAAGTATGCTTAATTGGATAAAGAATTGAAACTTGTAGATAATTGATTCACCCCCCCCCCCCCCCCTCTTAGTTATCTCTTGGGACTATTCCTAACAATTGGTATCAGAGCCAAGTGCCTCAGAGAAAAAATTTAATAGCTTGAGGTTGATCAGATGGCATTCTTTAGAAAAGACAATCCTAAGTTTGATGGAGAGAACTATCCTGATTGGAAGAACAAAATGGTGACACATTTGCAGTGCATTGCTTTTGAAGTGGCTATCAAAGAAGTTAAGATCCCCTCTCTAGAAGATCTTGCAAAGGATGATGCTACTAGCAAGAAAAAGGATTTGTTCCATCAAAATGCAATAGTCAAAGAAGCCCTCATCAGTGCCTTATCTGATAGTGAGTTTTCAGAGATAAAGAAAGTAGACACAATTTACAAGATATGGAAGCACCTAAAAGACATGTTTGAAGGAGATACACAAGCAAAGAATGCACATAGAAAGACTTGGAAGAAAAGATACAATGCATTAGAGATGCTACCAGAAGAAGACATTAGAGCTTACAACCAAAGGATCAATGAAGCAGTTGTTGGAATCAGGAACAATCGTGGAGAGATCTTAGAGGAAGATATTATGGATAAGTTGATGACTAATCTCACAACAAAGAATGAAAACAAGATCAACATCCTTGATGAGACCATGCAGCTTACAACAAATTTCAAGAGAGAGACCTTGATCAACAAAATTTCATCTTTTGAGATTTCAAGATTGAAGACAGAGCCTAAAAGTGAGACAACCTTTAAAGCATCAGTCCATGGTAAGAAATCTTTGAACACTTCTGGTAATTTTGATGATGGAGATGAAGATAAAGAGATAGATGATATTATTGCTATGATTGATAAGAAAGAAAGAAAAGGAAAAGGAAAGTATGAAGGTCAGTTACCATTCAAATGTTTCTCATGTAATAAGATTAATCACTTTGCATCTAAGTGTCCTACAAGATTTAAGAAATTCAATACTAACTACAAGCCTAAGTATACAAAAGAATGTTACTATGCTGGTGATGGAGTTTTTGATGATGATTCAGTTGAAGATGAAATTAGATTCATTGCTATCATGGAGAAGATGTATGATTAGATGGATCATGAAGATGAGAAAAAGGAACAAGAGCTAGCATTGATTTCACAAGAAGACATAAGGACAAATTGGATTATAGATAGCGGTTGTTCACATCGCATGATAGGTGATAAAGATAGATTTGTTCATCTGAACAAATACAAAGGTGGCATGGTTAGATTTGGAGACAACACTCAACCTATCATTGGTAGAGGAGCTATCACATTGGATGGAAAGAACAACATAGATGATGTTCTTTATGTAAATGGTTTGCAGCATAACCTTCTTAGTGTTGGTCAATTGCTTGAAAAAGGTTATAGATTGGAGTTCAAAGACAACAAGTGCATCATTAACAAGGATTGCATCAGGTTCAAAGACTAAATGTAATGTTTTTCAGCTTAATTCAAAAGCAAGTTGTTTTGTTGCTAAAGTAGATGATAGTTGGCTATGGCATAAAAGACTATGTCATATCAATTTTGATAACATAGTAAAGATAAGCAATGTAAAGGCATTAAGAGATCTACCTATAATAGCAAAGCCAATTGATACTATTTGTAGGGAATGTGTGATGGGAAAGCATGTAAGGAATTCATTCAGAAAAAGGCTTAATTCAGTAGAGAATAAGTTGGATCTGATTCATATAGACCTATGTGGACCAACTCAAACAATATCATACTATGGTGAAAGGTATTTCATGATGAACTACAACTAATTGAGAACCTGATTGATGAAGAACAAGTGATTAGAGATCACCGAGCACTGAATTGTTATGTAAGATAATTGAATCAGTCTTTATGTTGTCATTGATGTCAACTAGTTTGATAGTACTTATCATGGTAGTTGCAAATATCTACACATCTGTAAAAGAGGAGAGAAAAGATGAAGAACTGAGATATCTACATGGAGGAAGATGGATATGAAAGATGAGGATAAGGAATACTCTTGGTAACTTATTAATGAGTCTATGACTTCATATTGTTGACTTGATTATGTTGCATTAATTTGTTATGAAGATAGAAACAAAATGTTACAAAGTAGTGTGGTCTGTTAATGAAGCATTCCAGTATACATCGAGCCAGTGTAGTGTATACCAAGTGACAGTATCAACCGAACTTGTGTTCACTGACGCATTTCTTTGTTAATCAAGTATGGGCAAAAGAACTAAATGATTAGTTTAGCCGATAGAAATTGATGAGCTGTAAAGTGTACGATTACGAGGTGAAAAGATAAAGTTTGTTGTAAGATCTATGGCTAACAAAATTCAGAGAAGATCTAAAGGATAGAATTGAAACATGTTACTGACACATCAGCCGAGGAAGGTTTAAGAAAAAAAATCAATGAAGAAGATTAAGCGACAAAATTTGATGGATGAAAAGAAAATGGTTTACTTGTCTATTTAAGAGACTAGGGTTTCACAGTGAAACTTATGCCGAAAGAAGGAGACTGCAGAGATATCATGTGAACAAGCTTCATGCATGCCTAATCATATTGGTTTAAGAAGAATTGAATTGTAGAACAGTACCGAGCGTCAGAGAGTTTTACCGAGGAATAGTAGGTTATTGAACGTTGATGAACTAAATAAGAAATATTGATCAGAGGATTTTTATGGACTTAAGATAGATGTAATAATATGAAAATCAAGTTGTATTGTAATCAGATCACCTACTGTTTTAGTTTAACCATTGTAAACAAATAAAATCTCTTAACTGAGTGGACTTGAAAGTCTTATTATGTCATTCATATAATGTACATTGTTATCTTGTCAACCCCATAGTGAATGCTGCCTGGATGATAACTGTTAGTGTTAAATCCTCTAACAAGGTCACACCTTACAATGTGTTTTGTAACCTTTAACAAGCTTGGTTCTTCACTGAGCTCACTTCAGAAGAGTGAAAAGTTTTTGGGTTACGGGTCCCAGGTGGTTTTTTCCTTTGCAAGGTTTCCACGTAATTTTTTTGTCTTATGTGCTTATGTGGTGATTGTTTGGATATCATACTTTACATATTGCATGTTATATTTGGTCAGTAATCACTATGAGCAATTAACTGGTAATCGGTAATTTCACAGACAGTTAGTATTTTATTTTTACTGAGCTGCAGAATTAGCTAAATTTGTTTTGTGATATACATTTTGTATTTGGGACTGTGGATAACTGATTCACCCCCTCTCAATTATTCTAACATTTCATTTTGTTTGTTAATGATTATTCTATAATGATGTGGGTTATGTTCTTAAAAGATAAGTTAGAAGCATTTGAGAAGTTCAAAATATTCAAAGCTAAGGTGGAGAATGAATCTAGACTAAAGATAAAGTGTCTAAGATCGGATAGAGGAGGAGAATTCACCTTTGACAGATTTTATGAATACTGCGAAGAACATGGAATAAAGAGATAGTTGAGTGCACCTAGAACCCCTTAGTAGAATGGGATTACAGAAAGAAGGAATAGGATCATCCTTGATATAGCGCGCACCATCATGATTGAAGGAAAAGTTGCACACACCTATTGGAGAGATGTAGTCAATACAATAGTCTATAGCACCAATAGAATACAATTGAGGCCTGGCACATACAAGACACCTTATGAGCTATGGTTTGGTAATGTTCCCACAATGAAATACTTCAGAATCTTTGGAAGCAAGTGCTACATCAAGAGGGATGAAGCAATAGGCAAGTTTGGTGCAAGAAATGATGAAGGTATTTTCCTTGGTTACTCTACTAAAAGAAAAGCTTATAGATGTTTTAATTTGAGATTGAAGAAGATCATTGAAAGTGCTCATGTTAAGATTGATGAAAAATTTATGGTTCAAGAAAGATATCATGATTATGCACCTATGATTGAAGAAGAACCCAATCCTTCCACTAGTGAGACAGTTGTTGAAGAAATGTTTGATAGTATTGATGTATTATTCAATGTCCCTGAAACAAGTGAAGAAGAAACTCAAAAGGCAAATGAGTCAGTATCACCTAAAGTTTCAAAGTTTACATCTAGATATCACTCTAAGGATGACATCATTGGTGATCAGAGTGAGAAATTCACAACAAGATCAAAAGCAAAGAGTTCAATAGACAATGAAGTGGTATGTTTACTATCTCAAATTGAACCTTTAAGTGTTGAAGATGCATGTAATAATTCAGATTGGCATGATGCTATGAAAGAAAAACTAGATTAGATTATTAAGAATGATACTTGGGTAATTGGTCCCAAGACCCAGTGATAAGAATGTGATTGGAACAAAGTGGATATTCAGAAACAAGATGAATGAAGATGGTACAGTAGTAAGGAATAAAGCAAGGTTAGTATGTAACGGATATGCACAAAGAGAAGGTATTGATTATTCAGACATATTTTCACCTGTGAGTAGATTAGAATCCATTAAGTTGTTTCCAGCTTATGCAACATTCAAAAAATTCAAAGTTTATCAGATGGATGTTAAGTCAACATTATTGAATGGAGAGTTAAAGGAAGAAGTATACATTGAGTAGTCAGAAGGATTCACCTTATCAGACAAGCCTAATATGGTATGCAAATTGAAGAAAGCCCTCTATTGACTTAAGAAAGCCCCTAGAGCTTGGTAAGAGAGACTTGATGGATATCTAACAAAAATTGGATTCAAGAAAGGAGCAACAGATTGTAATCTGTTTATCAGAGAGACATCTGAAGGTTTACTACTTGTAGCTATATTTGTTGATGACATTATTCTTGGGGGTAATGACAAACTTAGTGCATAATTTGCTAAGGAGCTACATAGCAAGTTTGAGATGAGCATGATTGGACCTATCAAATACTTTTTGGGATTAAATGTGCAGCAAACAGAGAAAGGTATTTTCATTAATCAGTCTAAGTATGTGAAAGAAATATTGAAGAAGTTCAAGATGGATGATTGCAAGCTAGTGGGTACACCTATGATAACAAGATGCAAACTTACAAAAGAAGATGATTCTCCAGTAGTAGATATAACATTTTACAAGTCTATGATTGGTAAACTCATATATTTTACTCAAACTAGACCTGATATTTCTAATGCAGTTGGCATAGTTGGAAGATTTGTAGTAGAGCCTAAACAAAGTCACCTCATGGTAGTAAAGAGAATATTCAGATATTTGCAAGGCACTATAGATTATGGTCTATGGTATCCTAATTTAGATAATGTTGAGCTTTATGTATATACAGATGCAGATTGGGCAAGATGCGTGGATGATAGAAAGAGTACATCAGGAGGAGCAATATTTCTTGGTGATAGACTAGTCACTTGGACAAGCAAGAAGCAAAATTGTATTTCTCAGTCAACAACAGAAGCAGAGTATGTTGCAGCAGCCTTGAATTGTTCTACAATTATTTGGATCAAATAGATAATAAAGGATTTTGGAATTCAGATTGATTATCCTATTGTTATTCATTGTGATAACACTAGCACTATCGACATGTCAAAGAATCTTGTGATGCATGCAAAGACAAAGCACATAGAGATTAAGTATCACTTCCTAAGAGAGAATGTAGCATAAAAAGAAGTTAAGTTGGATTTTGTGAGTACTAAAGATCAGTTAGCAGACATATTCACAAAGCCTTTACCAAAGAATACTTTTGAGTATCTCAGGGAGAAGCTGGGAGTAATTCCCTTCCCTAATTCTTCTTAGAGAAAGAGGAAAGAGCATCAGTCCTCAGTGATTGATGGATGATTGACTACTCTACTTCAGGAGTAGAACGAATGCTTAAATGTTTGGCGCCCTTTTCCATTGATGTCAAAGGGGGAGTAGTCTATAGTCATGAAAAATAGTAGTAAAGGGGGAGTACATACAAAATTAAGAAGGATTAATATGTAGCAGCAAGGGGTATTAGTATTCAGTCATGGAAGAAGTTCAGTTGAGGAAATGGAGAATATTGAAGAATATTGCAGTAGATGGAGGGTTCATCCTTGGGGGAGTTTTATAAAAGAATTGGTCATTTGGATTGGTAGTGTTTTTCATTCCATATGTTGCCATCAATGCCAAAGGGGGAGATCGTTAGAGATTTGCTAGCAAGCCAGTGCTGACTGTATGTTTGTCATTGATGACAACATACGGTAAGCAACATGCATGGAAGACTTATGTAGTAAGCTTTGATTATATGTGGCTTGGACATGTTATTAGCATGATATCATGGACGTAGAGGTTAATTGTTTGTACAAATAATTATGTAGCAACTTGTGTCAGTAGTTTTCCTGACAGAGTTACAGGCAGTGTTCTGTGAGTGATTGTTCGTACAGTTATCATGGAGCCTTGTGCCCTTGGATATGTGATGGATACATGTTAGTGTTGCTTCATTCATGGAGATAGAGTTTGATGTGCAGTAGAAGTAAAGTTATGCAGTCGCTATTCACCAGTTGCAGTTTCCTATGTTTACCAGAAGAGCCGACATAGACCATATTGGTACAGGAGTTGCACCTATCATTTCGGTATGCGTGCTTAGATTAGTGATTAGAGAAGAATTTAGAATGTTTGGTTAAGAGTGCATGATGTAATTCAGCTTGAGGAGAAAGTATCAGTAAATTTGGTAGAGCCAACAGTGTGTAGCGTGCGTCTACACTTATTAATTTGGACATGTCCCAGTTTGTATTGCGTGCTCAGTAGAGCCATTAGAGATATTATTGGAGAGTGTTATTGTTTCTCTAATATGATTTCAAGGTGGTTCTAATAGGCTAACTTGATTAAATCATTTAGAGGAAAGATACTTATAGCCAATCATTTGTGATCACTAGTAGTATGGCATGAGATAAGAGCAGAGAAGAGAGAGCGAAGTGTTGTGTCATTAAGAAGAGGTCTATGTGATAGAGAAGATTGATTGTGCTATTCATTGGAACTGATCAAGACAACAAGTCTACCTTGCAGTTCGCCAAGATCCAGATATAGTGTGTATCTGTTATTCATAAGGTTGCAGCCTTCACCCCTTTGAGTAGTGAGCTCTCGGACAGTGCATCCTCACCCCTAATAGGGTCAATCATAAAAAGACTCCTAACAGGGTCCGACCTTTGACCAGGTCACTATACTTATTGTATTGTAAAGATCAACTCCTAATAGGGTTGTAAGATCTTCTAACAAGGATCATTATACACTAGTACAGTTCATTAGTGGGTGCCAATTCCCACCGGGGTTTTTACCTATTTGGGTTTCCCCGTAACTAAAATATTGGTGTTGTGTTCAAGTGTTCTTTCATTGTGTTTATGCTTAATGTTTAATTATACTTAATTGGATAAATAATTGAAACTTGTAGATAATTGATTCACCCCCCTCTCAGTTATCTCTTGGGACTATTCCTAACAATTCTAGGGTACTCGGTGAATCTGCATGGAGGTGTGTTGTATTGGTTTTGTGGTACTCGGTTGCAGTTTTAACCAGCAGTCTCAGTTATTGAAGGAAGCTTGGTTGCTGAAGGAACTCAGTGGAACCTTTGGTGCTCAGTGGAACTTGTGCTCGGTGATGCTTGTGTTGCTTAGTGTTGCTTGGCTTGGTTGGTTGTTTCACCGGTGCTCGGTTGTTTCTTTGGTGCTCGATAGTTCCAGTTTACTGACTGGAATTCTTGGTGATTTGGTTGGCCGACTTGGTGCCTTTAATGTTGGTATCTTTTGTTGTATTCTCCTTTGTAGATCCAGAGGCTGACATGGAGAATTAAATAATTGTAAGGCTATTTGTGAGCTGACTTGTATTGCATTTAATATTTATTTGTAGGAGTTAATTATGTTATCCAACTGACTTGTGGCTGAAGATTAGTATTTAAGGAGTGTTTGGGTAGTTGTTTAGGGTAAGTCTGGAGTGGTAGATAAAAAGTGAAGTTGTGGAAAAGATAGTGTAGACTTGGATCCTGTGAGATCTAGCAGATCAAATTGAATTTTGATAATTTTCATAGAAGAGCTAGTGGTTTGCATGCTTGGAGACAAGGAGATTACTTGGTCACTTGTGAGCACAAGTTTAGATCTACCTTAGGGTTTCCATTAGTTACTGATCTATTTCAGAACTAGACTAGTTGGAATTATATTGGATCTAGTTGATCTTGCAGAATTACTATTTCTGATTGTAATTGGCCCTAACCTAGAAGGCCTTACAGCTGGGCATGTTAATGGAAATTGAGTTGAATCATTTTCTTGTGTTGTGTTATTCCACTATGTTGGTAATTGGCTGCAAAGGTTGGACTGTTCTTCATTGGATCCACCATCCTTGACTGCATCAGGTGGTATCAAAGCTAAGTTGATCTTGTTGTGTGAAGGTTGACCTAGCAAGGCTGATCTTGCGAAGTTGATCTTATTGGAAAAGAAATCATATGATTTGAGTTGCAGATCCATGGCATTGAACTTGTGAAATCTTGACCTGGTTGTTCATGCAAGGTGGCAGGCTGATCTGACTTGCATACAACTTGGAGGTTGTCACAAGGTGGTCAGTGTAGGGTTTTGTTTCTTTGGATTTTCTTATCTTTAAGGATACCTCCGAGAAGATTAGACCCTAGAGAGATTGCAGATATCTGTGATGCTATGGAATTGAAGATTATAGAGAAGGTGAAATCTAATTTTAGATCTGAGATGGAGTTGATAAAGAATGACATGGTTGCTGAGATCATGAGAGTTGTTGCTAGTGTACCTTAGAAAGTTGGTACTAAAGATGGTTATGAGGAAGCTACTATAGAGTTTGAAGCTGCTGGATCTAGTGGTGATGACTAAAGGGATAGATTTAGTGAAGACAAAATTACTTGGTTACACAGATCTAGAGCTCAGTTGAGTAATAGTTACCGAATGGAAGTTTCTACTTTCTTTGGTACTTTGAAACCTAAGAACTTGATTGAATGGATTGGTGAATTAGAAGATTTATTTGAGCTAGAAGAAATTGAAGATCCTCTTCGAGTAAGGTTGGCACATACTAAGTTGAAAGGACATGCTGCTCTTTGGTGGAAAGAATTACAAAGAGATAGAGAAGATGAAGGTGAAATGAAGATCAATCGGTGGAGGTTGATGGTGACTAAATTGAAAGCTAAGTTCATACCTACTGACTATGAGCTTGACTTGTTTAAGAAATTGGAGAATCTAAAGTAGAAGGATCTAACTGTTGAAGGTTATACAGAGGAGTTCTACAAACTTACTATTCGGTTTGGACATAGAGAACTTGGTAAGGAAAAGGTAGCTCGGTATGTGAATGGTTTGAGATTCAATATTTAGGATGAGACTGGTATGCTAAAGATTGATTATGTTGAAGATGCTTATTAGTATGCTCTGAAGGCAGAAGATAAGTTGAAAAGGAAACAACATGGTAATCCCCGAGGGAAGGAAAAGATTGACAGAAACATGTAGAGCTGAAGAAGAAGATAGGTAGAGTTATCTTTAAGGGTACTTGCTATAAATATGGTGAAGAAGGACACCATTCTTTTGAGTATACATAGAAGAAGCTTGGTGATCGATGAACTACTATGGTGAATGAAAATGTTGAGAATGAACCTAAATCTAAGAACTTTCTGGTTTGACGAACATTGCTCGGTACAAAGGAGGAACCTTGTTAGAGGAGTAACTTGTTCAGAACTTGGTGCAAGTCTGGAGATAAACTTTGTGATGTTATTGTTGATAGTGGTAGTACTGATAACCTTGTTGTTGAGGACATGGTTTAGAAACTTGGTTTGAATAGAATGAAGCATCCTTGTCCTTATAGGATTGGCTGGTTACAAAATGATCATGCTCTGGAAGTGAGAGAACAATGCTTCATTGATATTCAGATTGGCCAGTATAAGGATCTTGTGTTATGTGATATTGTGGAGATGAATAGTTGTCATATATTGCTCAGTAGACCTTGGAAATATGATTGTAGAGCTATGTATGATTGTGTAAAGAATGTGTTTACTATTGAGAAGGATGATGGGAAGTTTTCCCTGATGCCTTTGCTGGATACAAAACTCAGTAGGAGGAGTCTGAGTATTGGTAGTCGAGTTGAGTTGGTGGATCCTGAAGGTATGGATGATCAGTATGGAGAATAAGCCTATGTGTTATCAAGGAAAGACTTGAAAAGATAGAGGAAGCTGAAGTGGAAGAGTATGAAAGCTGAAAAGTTGGAGGACTTATATGTGAAGAACCAGTTTGAGGTTTATGTGCTAAATCCCAGAAGATGTTCTTCTCACATATGAGAACATCTTTTTGAATCTGGGGTGTTTGATGCATGGGAATTCTAGTGTACTCAGTGAATTTGCATGGAGGTGTGTTGTTTTGGTTCTGTGGTACTTAGTTACAGCTTTAACCGGCAGTCTCAGTTATTGAAGGAATCTCGATCGCTGAAGGAACTAGGTGGAACCTCTGGTGCTCAATGGAACTTGTGCTCGATGATGCCTGTGTTGCTTAGTGTTGCTTTGCTTGGTCGATTGTTTCACTGGTGCTCGGATGTTTCTTTGGTGCTTGGTAGTTCTGGTTTATCGACTGGAGTTCTTGGTGATTTGGTTGGCCGACTTGGTGCCTTTAATATTGGTATCTTTTGTTGTATTCTCCTATGTAGATCTAGAGGCCGACATGGAGAATTAAATAATTGTAAGGCTATTTGTGACCTGACTTGTATTGCATTTAATATTTGTTTTTAGGAGTTAATTATGTCATTCAACCGACTTGTGGCTGAAGATTAGTATTTAAGGAGTGTTTAGGTAGTTGTTTAGGGTAACTCTGGAGTGGCAGATGAAAAGTGAAGTTATGAAAAGATAGTGTAGACTTGGATCCTACAAGATCTAACAGATCAGATTGAATTCTGATAGTTGTCATAATAGAGCTAGTGGTTTGCATGCTTGGAGACAAGGAGATTACTTGGTGACTTGCGAGCATAAGTTCAGATCTACCTTAGGGTTTCCATCAGTTGTTGATCTGTTTCAGAACTGGACTAGTTGGAGTTATATTGGATCTAGTTGATCTTGCAGAATTACTATTTTTTATTGTAATTGGCCCTAACTCGGAAGGCCTTACATGCGGCATGTTAATGGAAATTGAGTTGAAACATTTTCTTGTGTTGTGTTATTTCGTTGTGTTGGTAATTGGCTACAAGGTTGGACTATCCTTCATTGGATCCACCATCCTTGATTACATCAAGACCCATAGATTATCCTGAGTGGGTCTACAAAATTGTACCAATAGGTAAAACCTTTGGGGGCATCCAGATCTGTACTAATTTTAGATACCTTAATCTCACTTGTCTTAAGGATGATTTTCCACTTCCTAACATTGATATGATAGTGGATTTGACTGCTGGACACAAGATGATTTCCCTCATGGATGACTTTTGTGCATACAATTAGATTCACATAGAAATGGAGGACCAAAACAAAACTACATTCACCACACCTTGGGGTACGTTATGTTACTAGGTCATACCCTTTGGTCTCAAAAATTCAGGTGCCACCTATCAGAGAGCCATGCCAACTATCTTCCATGACCTCCTTCATGTGATTATAGAAGATTATGTGGATGATATATTAGGAAAATCCAAGACACAAGAATCATACATTGCTATCCTTACCACAATCTTTGACAGATTGGGGAAGTACAATGTTCAACTATATCCCAAGAAATGTGTCTTTGGTGTGTAATCAGGCAAGTTATTAGGCTACATTGTCTCTCACAGAGGAATATAAGTGGATCCTATGAAGGTTAAAGCCATTTTGGAGATGCCACCCCCAAGACCTTGAAAAAATTATGGAACTTGCAAGGCAGACTTCAATCCATCTAAAGATTTGTGTCACAATTGGCAGACAAAGTGCATCCTTTCTCCCACCTATTAAGAAAGGATATAAAATTCATTTGGGATTGCTTATGTCAAAAGGCCTTTGAACAACTCAAGCAATATATAAAAAATCCACTAGTGTTGGTCCCACCTATTCTAGGATGACCTTTGATCCTCTATATTTCAACAACTACCATAGCACTGAGTGCTCTCATAACACAACTAGCTGATAATGGAAAAGAGTGTGCCATATACTATTTTAGCATAAATTTGGTAGGTTATGAGATCAACTATACAACTATTGAGAGAGCTTTCCTGGCTGTAGTATTTTACATGCAAAAGATATGTCATTACACACTTAATCATAAAGTACAGTTGATAGAAAAGATTGACCCACTTAAGTATTTTTTTTTTAATCTAAAGCTGCTCTGACAAGCTGCATAATAAAATGGGTCATGATACTTAGTGAATTTGATATTGTGTACATAAAACATGAGGAAATCATAGGAAAATCAATCGATGATCAACTGGTAGAGGCTCTTATTCTAGGAGATCATCCTATTGTCACAAATTTTCCTAATGAAACCATCATGACTGTCACCCCTAGCATTCAGTGGAAGCTCTACTTTGATGGATCTTTCACTCATAAGGGATCAGGGGAAGGTATTTTTTTTTGTCACACCACATGAATATTTCATCCCTAAATCATACAAATTCACATTTGCATGTACCAATAACATAGCAAAATATGAGGCCTTGGTCATAGGGCTTCACCAAGTTGTTAGATGGAAGATCACAAGTTTCCTTGTTTTCAATGACTCCCAATTGGTTATCAAGCAAGTAAATGATGAATTTCACACAAAGGATGATAAGTTTCTCCCTTATCGATGCTTGGTCAAAGCTCTCAAGAAACATTTTGCAAGCATCATTTTCTAATAGATCCCTAGAGAAAATAATAAAGCGACCGATGTTATAGCTACCATCACTTCCTTGATATCTATGCTAGATATGAGTACACAATGAAAATTTCTTGTCGAGAATCTTATGGTCCTTGCCTATGACCATCCAGATTATGAAATGGTGTGTAAAATTGTTGGTCCCGAATCACCCTAGTATCAAGAAATCCTTTCCTATCTTCATGATAAGACCATTCCCCTCACTCTTATGCCTAACCAACAAAAAAACTTCATCCACCACACATCCCATTACATAATTCTCAAAGATACCCTATTTTGAAAACACTTTGATGGAACTCTTCTTCGATGTTTGAATTTAGAGGAAGCACACACAACCTTGGAAGAGGTACATCAAGGAATCTATGGAGCCCATTCTAGTGGCCTTACCTTAGAAAAGAAGTTGTTGTGCACTGGATACTATTGGATAATAATAGAGAAGGATTCTTATCATTTTGTAAAGAAATGTGTTCCCTGTTAGCAACATGATGATTTGATACACGCTCCTACTCAATCCCTCCAACCCACCATCACACCTTGGCCTTTCTCTCATTGGGGCTTTGACCTTATGGGCCAGATATTTCCTAACTTTGCCAGTGGTCAAAATTATATCCTAGCCACCACTGAGTACTTTACCAAGTGGGTTGACATAATCCCCCTCACCTACACTACTAGTAAGAAAATTTCCAAGTTTATCCTGAACTATATCATTTGTCACTGTGACATCCCAAAATATCTCTATACTAATAATGGAAGGCTCCTCAAGAATAAGGATGTCTTTGACCTTTGTAAGAAATTTGGCATTACCCAACATTGCTCATTTAAATACATCCTGCAAGGCAACAGTCAAGCTGAGGCTATGAATAAAACCATATTAAAAATCCTCAAGAAGACTGTCGATGATGTTGGTTGTGATTGGCACCTTCAATTCAATCCTACCCTCTGGGCCTACTGCACCTCCATCTGTAATCCCACTGGTGCCACTCTATTCACCCTTTTTTATGGTTCTAAGGTTGTCCTTCCCATTGAAATTGAGCTCTCTTCCCTCAGGATTTCTCTTAAAAACCTGATGTCTAAAGAAGAATATTGAGTTGCTTGCTTGCAAGAGTTGTAACTCCTTGATGAGAGATGATCAAATGCCCTTAACCACCTTTGCATGTATCAAAATTGCTTGCACTTATAGTTCAATAATAAGATCAAACCTCATGAGTTTGATGTTGGTGAT
Organism: Chamaecyparis obtusa; assembly: GCA_027943335.1. Lineage (NCBI taxonomy): Eukaryota > Viridiplantae > Streptophyta > Pinopsida > Cupressales > Cupressaceae > Chamaecyparis > Chamaecyparis obtusa. The sequence continues at coordinate 460,080 of BSBK01001712.1, forward strand.
TTGGTCCTACAACACAGCATGAAGAATCTCGATAGCCAAGAAAAGAAAGGAAAGTTTGAACCTAATTGGCTAGGTCCATTTGTTATTAATGCCAAGTTTGGTTCTGGGGCATATCAGATTCTGACATCTGAGGGAGATCCACTCCCTAATCATGTAAATATTCTTCATCTCAAGCATTTTTATGTGTAGATCAATATTTAGTTCGTGTACAATGTCTTTAGCAAAAAAATCCAAAAAATCCAAAAAAGTCCCGAAAAGCCTAAAAATCAAAAAAGTAGAAAAATATTAAACAACAAAAATCATTCTTGAAAAAATTATTGTCTTGGTGAAAACCTAGTAAACAGGCACCTTGCAAAAAAAAAGAGAAATAAATTCGTCCAATAGTGAAAACTTGGCAAACAAGCAGCCTGGGCAAGTACCATGGTGAAAACCTATTTTAGAAACTATGGTAGTAGATTTGGATCCATTTTCTTCTCCTACCAACTTTGCATATCCATCCTCATCTTGGTCCTAGCTTCCAGTCATTGTTCCCCGAATCACAATAAAAGTCCAAGAAAAATTCTCAGCAAGATGAACTTCACCCCATTACACTAAGCTTTTCTGAGACATAGTGATCACAAAAGTGCTTCTCATAATCAACATCGAGATTGAATCTCTGAGTTATTACTCCTTTCAAATCTATTGCTAGCGAATATCCACCTTAGTCAAGAAATATTTTCCCTGCAGGATGTGTCCTTCCTCAGTTGGCTCAAATCAAACCCATCAATCATACCCCATTCATGGCAAGAACTGCAGATTGAATGACTACTTGGTCAAGAGGTCTTCTTTGTTGATTTTATCTTTTTGTTTTAGTGGATCCTACTCATGATTGCCTAGATCTTGCATATCTTGGTATATTGTGAATGGTGAAATTTGATGCATGGGTCATTAGCAGTATGATCTATTTATTGATACTTTAAGAGCATTCTTGGTGGTTTCTCAGTTATGATTATGTGTATCTTACTGAGGGAAATAGGTTAGCATACTTATGTCCCTTCAAAGAGATAGGTGTGCCCAGACCTCTCCAATAGGCATATGCCATAGTTTCTATCATAATTAGGAAATCTACATCTATGTTCCTAAAGCTACCTAGTTCTTCTGAGAGTCTAGTCCACACAACGAAACAATGTCATTTGTTCTTTTATAACACATGATGCATATGTCCTATTGCCACATCAAACTAGGGTGTGCTCTCCAACATAAACACAAGTGATCCCACTAAAACATGTAGTCAGATTGCATTATAGCTCAATTGCATATTAGTTAGTTTCTTTTGTACATTTTTGTTTGAGGCAAGGGTCTTGTTTATTCACCTTCCCCTCCCCCTTCCTTATTGGTTAAGTTGATCCTATTGGTTATATTAGATACACAAAAACAACAAAACAAAACTAGTTCATACCATTTCATTCCACATCATATAGCTAATTTCATTTTAGTTACTATTGCATCACAATCATTAATCATTAAATATACATTGCATGTCAAATATATCTCATTAATCATTAATCATTAAATATCCATTGCATGTCAAATATATCTAATTAACCATTAATTATTAACTATACATTACATCATTAATAGGCATTGATAATTAAATATGTATTAATCACCATCAATCATTACATATCCATAAACATCACATATGCACAATAAATCATCACTTCATTACATATAAAAACTACATACTCCACATTGGACCTACATCATAAACAAATTAGCACATCATGTAGTATATCTTTCACATAATCACACATACCATGCATCACATATGTTAGTAACATAATCTAGCACTATGCATAATAAAGTCTTATAATCCATCAGATAAACTCATAAAATATCTCCAAAAAAATATTTGTATATATATCATGACATCATAGTACATCAATAAAATGATACATCAGGAATCTCAGTGTTGCTATACATATGCATCTCATCCAAACAAATCCACAAAATATGTATCCTATATAATCAAATGGATCCAATGGCCCCTAAGAAATATCACTACAATCCTACCCTCCCCCTGTGAACCTCATGAAGTCGGTCTCCCTACTCCTCCACCACTGTCACTTCCTATATCCTTGTCTCTCAGTGGCCTAGCTACTGAACTTGATGACACACCTTGGGTCCTCTCTGATACCCCTCACTCTAAATAAGGTGGATGTCTCTACTCTGGAGGTACCACCTGATGAGAGAGGTCCATATAATAGGTTACCTCTTGACCTACCCTCAATATATCTTAATGTGCATCCAACATGGCTATCAGTAATTGCCTTGAACCTATCATAGTCACTGCATGTCTTGCTACCTCCTGAGCCCCTCCATATGTCTCTACCATGTATCCTTGTCCTCTATCAGCTACTGGATGAGAAGGTATGTATGTCTTTGCATCTCATCTATCTATCCTGGTACTTAGGCTACCTCCCCTGATATCCCCTCTATACATGTGCCAACCTCTCTCATGTTAATCTCTCCTAAATCCACTTGAACCTCTAGTATGGCTAGCTCTCGCTATATTATCTTTTCCTGAGCCTCAACACCCTCTCTCTTTGGCACCCTAGCCACCTCATCCCTATCTTCCATGTCTCTTTTTTTTGCCTTGGTTTCCTCAAGCCTATCCATGACTACCTCATCCCTGTCTGCTATGTCCCTCTCTATTGCCACCAACACCTCTAGTCATGTCACCTATGCCTGTAGAATGACTACCTTCTCCTGATCCCCTGGTCTCTCATCTCCTCTTAGTCCTCCTAGACTCATATCCTTGTCCTTTGGTAGTGGCCTGTGGGCCACATCCTCTCTATCCCTCTTCACTATTCTCGAGTCATGCAAAAGACCCCCTCTGGATGGTCTATGCATTATCCCTCTCCTCCTCTCTATAGCCCACCTCTGTGCCCCCCATCTAACTCCTGGTGCTACTACTGGTCTCTCCTTCTCATCTCCCTCATCTCCCTCATCCTCATCCTCTAACTTTGTCTCTGACCATGTCTTCTCTTTGGCCTCTCTTACTCCTAGCTCTATTAGGCGTGATGGCCTATGCTTATCCCACCAGGTTGCACACTCATCTATCACCCCTACACATGTCACCTATCTCTATATTGATGTCCATGGTACTGGCTGTATGCCTCTCCAACTGCTCCTGGAATTATAGAGATCTACTCTGATTTCCCATACTGACCCAATCTCCCTAGAGACGATTAGATGTGGATAAATGTCTGGAATTAAACCCTTCCTCAGGCCAAACTATCTGCACACTCATGATGACATATACCTGGCTATTTGAAACATCATCCTCCTAATCAACCAATAATTTGTTTGCACATATCCTAGCTACTTTGCATCTAGAGCACCACCCTCTCTCGTTTCCTTCTCATCCTAGTATCCCCATGCCTTAGCCTCTATACAGTGTCCACTCAAACCATAGAAACTCATCCAATATCCTTCGTCAGGTCTCTACTACTCTCCATCTCCATATGACAATGGTGGACTATATCGACACACAAATGACTCATATCACTATCGCTGCCCCTCCTCTTAGTATGGTCATACCATTGCAATGTGATCCCATGCTCAAACAAGAAATAATGTCACTCCTGGTTCCATTGTCTGCTGGGTATGGTATGCAGACATGTAGATCATAGTATAATTGTGCTAGGATAGTATACCCCCAACAATAATCTATCATCTCCTCTTCCTGCCAGCATCTAGATCAAAACCCTTGTCCATCCGATCAGAAAATGATTCCCTGAATGGTCAAGCATTAACCTCCATCCTACCAATCTGAATAAATACAAAGCTATATGGGGCAATCCTTCCTCCATCCCACCTTGCCATGACATCCACTCGCAAAATCCTCCACACATTCAACAACGTCACAGTTGCCCCCCCGACTAAAAAGTGGAAACTCGATGTGTCTAAGTGCCACCTCTCAATCAACATTATCATGAGCACATTATGCACTCTCAAGTGTGGCCAATCATGCACATGTTGTAATCCGCATAAGGTCACTTGTTCCCATTCCACATTCATCATCTTTTCTCGCAATGCCATCATGTCTAGCCATCACTGCTTCAAGTGAATCCAATAATCTAGATCCTGCATCCATCCACCCAACACACTTCTTATCAGTCCTAGTTCTTACCCCCAAAAACACTATCCTCAAGCTACCCCCTAGAAAGATGGCAACAACCCTATCCCCATGTTTCCCCCAAACAGATGGCAAAAAACCCTTTCCTTGCACTTCCCCCTGATAGATCTAAACAACACAAAAAAATAAAAATTTATCTATCTTTTCCCCCCATCGTCACCATTTAGCCACGTCCTGCCTTCAGGCAAGTGGGGCAACTGCCCCTTCGCTTCCCTGCCCTGGGCTCAGCTCGCTTGTCCAATGCTGGGTGACTCAACCCACCCTTAGGTGATGGAGTTGCTCGCTCGAAGACAAGCGACTTAGCTTGCCCTTAGGCGGACAGAGCCATACCCATCGGCGGGCAAGCCGACCTCGCCTTGCCTATTGGTGGGTGGAGTCGCCCATTTCCTGATGGGTAGCTACACCCTACCTGTCTACAAACAGGTAGCTTAGTCCACCCGTCTGATGATAGGAGGATCCTTGTCATTTGTCATCGAGCGATAACCCCATCCTATCTATTGGTAGATAGCTATTGGCATCTCCACCCTCCCCCTTTCCCCTATGCCTACTTCCCACTCGTATGCACACAAATCTCTAAAAATATCAACACATGCTAAAATAAAAATGCAAAGTTAGATTTTGTGCACTCATCAAATCTCCCTTGTTCGTTGCCTGTCGATAGACTCACACCCTCTCGCCTAGTTGTAGTTTGTCTCATCATTCTGCCATCTTCTTCTCCTCTCCTCTCCTCTTTTTTCCTCTCTTGGGGTAAAAATGACTCCTTTTCACCCTTTTTTCCTTTTTATAAGGGGCTCTTTATTTTCTCTTTTTCAAAAAAGGTTTCTTTTTTGCCTTTTCTTTTCCCCCTTTTCTCCAAATAACTTATGCAAAGTCCTTTCCCCTTCTTTTTTCGTGAAAATTGGCCAAATATTTTATTTTGGCCTATTTTCTCGAGGGGGCACATCCTCCTATTGACTTTTCCTTTGTGCACCTTTTAGGTCTCATTTTTCCTCTGGGGCATCTATGTTTTCTTTTGTTTTATGTGATGTCATTTTTGACACCACATCAAAATGGGGCAAAATGTGGACACCTAAATTCGTCAATTTAACATTAATCAAATTTAATTTAATTAATGACCTCAAATAACATTATAGTTAATTTCATTTTCTGTGACAGATTGTTGTCTTTATGTGCTACAATGCTTATCTTTGCTTTGCTATGTTAAAGGGTTTCGAGGTTCCTTCAAAACCTACTGTTATCATAATAAAAAACATTATAGCTAATTTGTTAACTATATTCGTTTAATTAGTCTATTTATTTAATTAAATAAATTTAATAATTATAGTATTTTAATTAAATTTAAATACTACCCCTCCTAATGTATTAAATTAAATTTAATACATGTTTCTCCATATTCCCATTTTAAATAAATTTTTAATTTATTTATTCCATGTGTGAGCAAATTTCTAAAAAAACATCTTTTCAAAAATTGCTAAAAATTGCCTAAACAAGGCTTCTTACAATTTTTATGACACTTCTTACACTTACCCAAAGTATGAAAATGGATCTTTTCTAACACATCTCTTACACACACTTGCACATGTGTACTTAGAGTACACATTGATCCTTCACATCCCAAGTTGCTTACACATGTGTGAGCAAGTCTTACACTTTTCATGGCTTATGTGACTCCTTGGTGGCACCTATGTGGATTCCACATAGATGCCACCTCACCCCAACCCTCCAAAATCCAATAAATAGGACCCTTTCCTCAAGAAAATCATCCATCATTTGCATGTAGAATTATAATGTTAGTTTTCTTTCTTGCATTTAGAGCTTTTACTAACTATTTGGTAGTTGTTAGATTTTTATTGTAGATTTAGAACTTAGTTTCATTCCATGCTTTAGCTTCATTTATACTTGTTAGTTTCATGCCATTGAACTTGAGGGTTGCTTCCATAACTCCTCCTTGAGCCTCTTTGACTTGTATTGAGTACTTGAGGATTGCTTCTATAGCTCCTGCTTGAGTACTTCAATCCTTTTTTAGTTTATCTTGCATTCATAGTGAGATCTATACTTGTGTTGGGAGAGAACACCCACAACCTCTCTAAGATATTAAATCAAACAAGTCTTGAGTGCACTTCCTTCATGCTCATTCGAGGTTATGTGGAGAATAGTGTAGGAAGGAGTTTAAACATAATTTTCTTGTTAGTTTAAGATCTTTTATATGCACATGTACAACTAACATTTGAGTGTTTATGATTTCTCCATATAGGTCATTTTTCCACATATACACTAAGCACATGTATCACTCACATGGATCAAGGGAGAATGAATATCAACCACTCCTCTCAAATTGAATCTCAATCGTTGAATTCAATAATCTTTCTATAAAAGAAAATTTTGAAAGCTCACAAAGATATACTTAATTGTATTCATACTTACATGCTATCAATTTCACTTCCTATCTTAATAAAATTGTCAATTCATAGCTTAAATAATCTCAATTTGGTAATGAACTCATGAAATTCACTAGTTTAACTTCATTTGATCATGTCTACCTAATTGCATTTAAATATCTCATTCTAGTAGTGTAATGTCATTGGTTAGGGTCTCAATCTGAGAGTAAAATTGATTTGAATCATAATATTTCTAGTTAGAGAGCAATATGATGCTTTTGTATAGTTTATTTACTTCTAACTCAATTTTAGACTAACAATATAATGTCCTATTGAAGTGTTGTGATGTAGGTTGATGGTACAATAAAATACACACACACCTATATCATATCTATAATTTGCATCACTTCTCATAGCTATCTTTTACATATACTATTGACTCGTGTCTCAACTGACTCTCATTTAAAGAATAATTTTTTTTCTATCTCAAATTCCTTTAATGCTTTATAACCAGGTTGCTACATGCTTGTTCTATGATTTAATGAATGATATGTTCCAAATATTTTATAAGGCATCTATACTTGCATGACTTTCCATCACTTAGTTCCTTTGATATAATGATCTATTACTTTATTGAAACTTATGTTCTAATTTTTTTGATTCATGTAGTAGTTTGTTTGGTAACAAAACCATGATCCTTATACATACAACGAAGGATGAAAATAAGTTGATGAACATCATACCTATTATCTTTTGAATTAGAATGTGCACTCCATGTTACTATTTGTTTTGTTTTTTTTGTACTTCTGATTGTCCAATATGATGGGGTTTTGTTTTTATTATATATCAGAGATAATGGAAGAACTTTAAGATATTTTGTGTACTTACCACATTCTTTAGTTTCTTTCAATATATCTTGTTTTGATCTGTATCCTTATTTGGTACTCCATCTCTTATTTAACATGTACATTAAATTTCTCTATCTAGTTGTAGCAAGATCATTGTCATATATCCCTATAAGTGCATGCTTCCTTTGTAGTCTATCATTATCGTGTTGAGGCTCATTCTTGATTAACTTAAAATATCTTGATATGAATCTTTATGGTTTGAATTCTCACAAAAGAGAATCACAATTTATACCTATTTCTAATTATCATTATGACTATGATAGTGTTGCTCCTATTACTGTAACACCTCATCATTCTTTTGACCCCAATCTTCATGAATTTTATCAACCATTAGCTTTGTTGATACTTCTTGAAGCTCTATAATGTCATGATTGTTCAATGTTTTGTTACATGATAAGACCTTCAAACCACTACCATATACTTCCTATGTGAGGCCAATTTGATATCTTCTTTGATTATTTTCATTATTTCCTATGACCATATGGTAACTGTTGTTGTCATACTTGTAGTTGTATATCTTGTCACTGATATGTTAACACCTTTTTGTTGTTTGTGGCTATTAAAACAAAGATATTCCTTTTGATATGCTCCATGATTTAAGATTCAAAATATCTCTATATCCTTTGGTTTATGTTAAAATTTATCCTCATACTAAACATGATTTATATTGTTGTTAAAACCAAGGTTTCTTCATTGCACTTTTGCAAAATATTACTGCAGCATTCACTCATGTTCTACTCATTTTTTTCACCACCTGGAATGATCTCAATGCATCAATGTTTGATTTTGATTAATACAAGTTATAATATGTCTACTTGAATATGTTATCTTATATGGAGTGATGTTGTTTATGAAAAATGTTCTTACTTGATCCTTATCTGTACTCTATAGAATTTTTTTGATCTCCTATATTATAGCACACTATATGTTATGATAACACTACCTTGTAACTCATAGCAACTTGACATGAACCTATAATGATTATTGAACCTTTATTTCACATAACAATTCATCACTTTAGTTGTTCAATCAAATATTAAGGAAAATTTTATATGCATTGATTACTATGTTCTGCCTTGATGCATTTTACATGTATGCTGCATTCGATTATCATCCTTAAATAAATGACTTTGAACATTAATGATACACCATCAAATGACACCCTTAAGAGTTCATTGTTCATGTAGCTAACCCATGATTAAACAATATCCCTATGTGCTCATAATATTAGCCCATCTAATTGTATTGTGTAATAGCATATATTTTATTATGGTATCATATTTGAATTTTAACCTTTGAATGCATCCTTGACTAAATTGTTTTAGTACTTGTTCATTGTAACTGTTGATTTCTTGTTTCAACAACATGCCTTCAACTCTACAATACTAAACTAGAAGGTTTCAAAACAAATGATATGTTACTTCAATAGTTTATATCATTTATGCTTCCTTGAAACTTAGTAGTAATAACTAAAAGGTTTGAAATCTAAAATGGAATGTCCCTTTAATAACTAGATATTAATCTGCATTGTTACCTTCAACTACATCTTATTATTTGTTGGTATAGTGGTCTCAACCCTTGTAGGAGCCACATTTTATTCCATGTGCAACTTAATAATAAATGTGTACCTTCCCTTGCACACGAAACAAACTTGTTAAGTAAAACATGAAGTTCTAAATGTCTTCTTTCTGATGCTTTATTTTTGGTTCTTTGATGCATTTATATGAAGGTATGCATGTACTTAAAGATTAGTAGATATAGGAATGTGGCCTATCATTTATCTAACATCATTTTTACCACTCTCCAAGCCACTATTTGTCAAGATCACTCTAAAGATGAAGATAGAGACAAGGATGGAGGCCTCCTGAAGATGTGCATATATTCATCATTACACTAGGAAATGATTGGTCCCTCTCCTTTATCTACCATTTATCATTCATGGAATGTTCCATTTACTTCTATTTGTTTTAATAATTGTTGTACGACTTGTGTAGGTCATTTATACTTTACTTTTGCAAATGAAATGAAAGAACTCAAAATGAAAAGTGTAATTGTAATATTCATTTGTATCACTCTTGCATATCAATTGTAATTTTCCTTTCATAATAAAATAAAATGCTCTTTTATATCTACATTATTTGTCTTTGAGTTTAAACACTTAACCTAAAACTTAAATACTAAAATGAACCAAATTTACCTTTCACTTTAGTTGATCAACTACCTAAGATCTTCCTATTTGAGTTGGATATAAAAAATTGGTAACAATAAGCAATACAATTAGTACCATTTTCTTTAATTGTGATGTGGAAAGTCTTTCTCTAGATCACTTATCTATGATTTTCATTTCTAGTATTTGAATGCTATCTTGAATTCTCTTATGAAGAAATTGTTTACTACATAGAAATTTGAATATCTATAATCATTTGAGAAGTTGTTGTCTTGATGTTTCTTGTCTGATTGTTCTCTTCAAGTAGGAGTTAAATTCAATTAGACTGATTGAGGTGGCAGATATATTATTATTTAATATTGAGGGTTAGATACTTGATTGATTATCTATGAGGTGAATTTAAAAATTGTATCGGAGAGTTATATGTATATGTCTAGGAGGAAGGTGACTCTATTGCCTAAATGAGGAGAAGGAACTAGTGTTTCATACAAAACCTTGTTCAAAACATAACCAGATTACACTAGGAGAATTTAGAAAGATAGATAGAAGCAAGAATTAGTTCGAGATCAAGATAGTTATGAATACATATTGAAGTGGTAGTAAAAGTAAGATAAAATAAAACAAGACAATCAAGATATAGGATCAAGTACTTATATCAGTCTATTTTAAGAACTCATTCCACTCTGAAATAGATAAACTAGACACTAGAAGTAGAAGAGAAATAGAATATATAATATTCTATAAAAAGCATCAACTTGAAGAGCCAATTTGTGAATAGGTACACTTGCCTAGGTCTTATAGAGCCTAAAGTATAGTGGAAGTTTAACCATAATTTGGTTACTCCCGTTCATTGGGAAAGTCAATTGGAAGGTTTGAACATAGAGTTTGTAATACTCTTAGAACTTTCCAATCTATGGATTTGGGATCCAATAGATTGGTGACTCTGCTAGGAAGTTGAACATAAAAAATATTCAAAATATTTGGTGACATAAAATAATTGTACTCTACTAGAGATAAGGACCTATAAGGCCAATATAATAAATTCCTCATATAGAGGTGATGACTTTGATAGATAAATATAGTCACAGTAGTATATGAATGAAAATAAAGTGGCTTGTGAATCCAAAAGAACTAGTCAAAGACACCTAAGTTTTAAATTTTATAAATCTTATCCTTGTATGTTTGGTAGGAGGTCTTTGAGACAAGGACATCCTATTAATCATAGAGAATTAGATCATAGAAAAAGCATAACTAGACAAAAAAAAAAGAGAATCAAAAGATTGCAGTCCTAGAAATAGTCGAATGAGATTTGAAGGAGGAAGAAGGTTTCCTAATAGAGAAATAGATTAGTCTAGTTTCAATATGATGAAAATGGTCTACCTATAATAATTGAGAAAAAATCACATAAAATGTTAGAAGAGGAAATGATTTTAACTCATGCAAATAGAGCATTCAATGAAAGAACAAGAAAGAACCAGTGACAAGAATTTAAGCATCAAACTGATAGGAAAAGAACCTTAAATGCTCCTCCTAGTTTCAATACCCCAAGAACATCAAGCATAATTTTGGATGAGGTCCAAACAAATGCACTGGAGGGAAATGACCAAAAGGAAAATGTGCAACAAATACAAGATCAATTGTGAAATCTGTACGATGCAGTACATAAATCAAATCCAGGAGAAGGGCTTGCATTAGTAGATCAAGAAATGAATCTTATAACTAGGTTGTTTATACTAAAGGCTTGAGGTGAAAACATAGATAATAAGAATGATGCTCAACCAAATCATAATTCTTGGGGATCTAGCAGCAACAAAAATAAACATGTAAGGATGCCAAAGAGGGAAACTAATTTTCCTCCTAAAAATAATCTACCTATTAGAAATGGAAACAACCAAAACTTTAATAGACCACATTTCAACCCTCTATTTGATGCTAACAATATGTAGCCTGGAGATCCTCAGTATCAATTAAACCCTCACAATAACTTTCATTAGTAGTTTCACCTGGGCTACCATTATGGACCACAACAATATGATCCTAATGACCAACCATATCTTCCATATTACCAATCCCAGTACCGTCAAAATTCTTTCCATAATAAAAAAATGATGCCATGAGAAAAAATCAATATCAGTATAATCCTCAAAACTAAGGGTATCATCATAGACAAAATGTATTTACAAGAGGACCTATGAATATAGATAGTTGGATTTCACAGGGATAATGGTGTATCCTAATGATATCAAAAATGAGAAAATAAATGTTGTACCAAATTTTAGTGGAAGTAATGCTGAGACATGGGAAAATCATGTAAGGTCATTTGAGAGCACTATGGATAATTTTGATGTGAGGGATGAGGATGTATATATGAAACTTTTCATGTAGTCCCTGACTGAATATGCAAGAGAATGGTACAAAGGACTACCAGATACATCAATTAACACATGGCATGAATTCAAAAGATTTTACTTGGAAGAGTATGGAGATCATAATGATCCCACATTTTATTTGCACAAATTGACAAGTGTGAAAAAGGGATACAATGAATCAATAATAGATTTCAAAAAAGGGTTTAATAAATTATTGAATAGAGTTCCTCGAGATATGACACCAATTGACCGATTTTGTCTAGTTTTCTATATAGATTCTTTTGAAAGTAAAACAAGTTATGAAATCAGATAAAAAAACCTAGCTACATTGCAAGATGCATATAAAGTTGTAGTAACAATATAGAATAATGGGAAGGTAGTAGGTAAAGTTGGGAGAAGAGATGATGTTAACTTTCACAACCTCAAGGAACCCAAAAAAATTAAGGAAGATGACAAGTTGGACAAAGTCATGAAATCTCTAAAGGATTTGTCACAAAAGGTTTCTAGGGTAGAGAGGCCTTAGTTTCACATGAATGTTAGGTCGAGGCTACATGATATGCCATACAAAACAAATTGGAAAGATGGAAAACTCAAAATTCCAAAAGAAAACTCCAATAGAGATCCACCCGATCCTCTAAATAGACAAGGAAACCACATGGTAGAGGAAAATATATGGTGTCTAGTTTCTAATTTTCCTCATTCTCCACTGTAATGTATTGTAGCCTAAAGCTTGTAGGAAGAGAAATCAAAATATGATGAGTACAACCTAGATTAGGAAATCAACACACTATCAGTTGAACCCTTTGTTGGTGTAGAGGATTATGATTCATTAGAAGATGTATATGAGCTTGATGTGAATTCTCAAAGACATAATAAAAAAATCCTATATGCAATAGGTATTTTAAGATTAAGAAGAATAAAACATTCCTAGACTAGGGAGGCCTACAAAGGAGGAAATCAAAGCCCTCACTGTAGAAGTTGTGACACAAGCCAAAATTAATTACAAAATTAAGAAATAGAGTTGTAAATTAAAATCAAGGAAGACCTGCTAATTTTTTTTATATATTACGATAGTATATCAATATGATAAAGAGAAAAATATCAAAAGGTATGAGTATCAAACTCGAGCTTCCATCAAGTCCAAAGCATCAAGTATCAAAAATATTACAATAGCTTAAAAAATGTATACAAGTATATCATCCTAAAATATCAAAAAGGAAATCAAGACATCTGCTAAATTGGTTTAGTTTCCTTCCCATAGGGCGTTGTTGCTATAATCTTCTCTATCCACTTCAAAAGTACCCATAGGGGGGTCCACTGCTGTGGAAATTTCCACTTCATCTTCCCATCTGTTCTCACCCCTCAGATTCTCTTCTCGTATCTTTTGATTCTCTGCATCAATATCGATATCATGTTTCTAGGTATATTCTTTGAGTCTTCTCATTTCATCCTTGTTTACCTTCCCCTAAGTAGCCTCCCAATGATGAGCTGATTGAATGTCATGTTTGAAGATGATCAATGCACCTTCCTTGATGAGAATAGTGAACCTGTCCTTTGGGATCTCCAACACAGCAGAAACCTGACACACAATATTAAGGTGGGTGAGTTTAAGATTAAACTCAGTAGGGTCCCTCGTGATGTTTTGAAAAATCTCCTCATTTCTTTTCCTCCAAATGGTCCAAAATATTTCCAAAGAAAGAACATACTAGAAATTGTTAACGGCAAGATCAAAAGCATCCACCCGACCCAATATAGCATTTATCCAACCCATACCATGGGAAGAGTTCTATATAATAGGCCAATTGAGACATAAGGACCAAATAGAAGAAGCAAAAGAACAATTAAAAAAGGTGTTCATAAGACTCAGGGCAGCCACAAAACTTTCACAAAAGGGGAATGAAATCACGATTAGTGAAAAGTGACCCAACTGCAAGCTTTTTAATCATCAACAACCATCTAAAGCATACCTTTTTAGGCTCAACAGGGGAGTGCCAAAACCAATACAGACTAAAGTGCCATCTATCTAGGGACCAATTGACACTCCAAATAGAATTAATCTTATTAATAATCACAGGATCATCTTTAATAATCTTATAAATCTACTTAGTAGAGCTATTGAGTAGGGGAGTAGCATCCGACCATTTTACCTGAGAGAGAAATTGTTGACTGTCCATCAACTTACCAGGAAAAAGATTGTTTGTAGCTTTAGAGATCAGGGTGTAAGTCTTCTTCTAAGAGTCTCTGATACCAATTTTTTTTTAATGAGTTCCCAAGGAGCTAAATGCTTGTCAGTTACAATGTCCTCAATCAAAGAGATACCTTTAATATTCCAAAATCTAGCAAAGAAGCTCTGAGTGAGGGCCAATGGTTTATTGTTTAAATATATGCCCACCATATAGACCTGTCTAACATTGTAAGAAGATGGGGGCCATCCACAAATTTTTACTTAACCAAATGCCCCCTTACTTGACACTAGGCCTTCCACAAAGAAGTAAAGCTTTTTTATCCAAAGGGTTTCACCTCAAACTGACCAAATAATAAATCCTACAGAGGGATATATGTCCGATTCTTATTTCTCTTGCTAACTGAATGTTTAAGATTATTTCTAATCAAAATCTTCTAAGGCTCATCAACCTGTAGAGCATTGAAGATCCATTTGGAAGCTAGTGCTACACCAGGGCTATGAAGCTCTCTCATCCCCAACCCTCCTAGGGATTTTGGTTTATAACACTAGTCCCAAGCAACACAATGTCTTTTATTACCTCCCATCCCATCTGACCATAAAATTTTTCTCAGAATCTTCTCAAGCTAGTTGGATTGATACTTCGTAAACAACCAAGTAGAGGAGTAGTATATGGCATGAGAGGCAAGAATTTTTTGGACTACTTAAACCCTACTAGCAAGAAAGAGTAGGTGAGTTTGTCACTTTGAGTATTTTTTTTCAATCTTTTCGAAGATCCAATACCACATATCCTTGGTAGAGGGATGTACCTACTGGAATTTTTATAAAAGAAAATAGCCAAAAACAAAAAGGGTCAATCACCACAACCAACGTACATTCTAAGACAAAAAAAAAATGAAAATATGATAATATCAAATTTTTCAAACCATATAGAAATGAGGCTTCTAAAAAAATTGAATTGATTTAACCCATGCAAGTTGCAAGTCACCATCATTTGATATCACCAATGATCTTTCACAAACAAAAGTTTCTATCCCTTTATTGGAGATGATAAGGTTTCCTTAATATAGGGAAAGAACTACAAAGCTCTTACCTAATATTCCTACAAGGCATGGTAAGGAAAAAAAACATGAGGTATCTGAAGTGAGTAGGGAAGAAGAAGGAAAAAGACCATAGGTATACTTGGGTACTGCATTAACTAAGAATGCTTCTCTGGTGGATCCTTTCTATATGATAAAAAATGCATCATTGATTCTAGGGAAGCTATCAATATCATGCCTTTTGAAGTAATGTAGGAGTTGGGACTATGGGTTGATACAAGTTATGGCAATATATATGCCATGGAAAACAAGTCTATCCCTATGATAGGAATTATAAAGGATGTGGAGTTTAAAATATCTTCTTATCATGAGGATTATTATAAGATAAATAATCCTATGGTTGATGTCCTTCTCAATTATGGGATGTTGTTGTCTAGATAACGGTCAAGCCTTTTTGGTGTTCATGTCCAATTATTCTTTTCATATATTACTACCATATCGGTGAATGGAAAGGAAATAAAGGTGGAAATAAATTCTAGATCTTCTTACATGATAGAAGATATTGATCCTAATCAAATCACCTACTTTTGTGACACTGATTTAGGGATTTTTTTCTGTCCAACTCATAAAACTATAACTAAAGAATATGGAGGTGATTAATTTAAAGGCCCAAAAGAGTCAAGATCAAATGTGGAAGATATACTTTGATGGATCATACAACACAGAGTGAAATGGAGCAAAAGTAGTATTAATTTCACCCAATGGGAAAACTTTTAAATGCTCTTTCCTCTTGTTATTTGAATGCACTAATAGTATAGTAGAGTATGAAGCCCTCTTATTAGGGTTAAACTTGGCATCCAAGCATATGATTAAGATACTTAGTGTACAAGGATATTTAGAATTGGTTATCTCACAGGTAAGACCCAAGTACTCCTCGAAGAACACAAGACTTAAGCAGTATAGAAATGTAGTGTGGGTTATCATAGAGTTCTTTGATGCCTTTTATATAGATTGGGTGGATATATAAAAAAAGATCATGATAGACTTCTTAGAAAACATAGCTTTAAAATAGAATGATATATCATTGAGTGTCATTTCTAAGGTGGAAGCTAAGACAAGGCCCTTGATCCCTGATAACATTTTCAACTAGAAAGTTTTTGAAGATGATTATGATATATTAAAATTCATACATTACATTAATGAATATGAAACTCAAGAAATAGACTTCAATTCATATGTTGAGATGGTTGATGGAAAATAAACTATGTTTGGAAGGGAGAGAGTGTAGTTAAAGACAAATAATATCCCTAAAGGTTTAGTATCTTTAAAGAAAGGACATATGATAAAGATGATGGAATGGATGTAAAAAAAACACATGTTAAGGAAGAAGACATGGAGAAGATAAATCTTGGGACATAAAATGCACCTAAAGATGTTTACATCGGAAAAAAAGTCACCCTAAAAATAAGAGAGAATTTGATGCAGGACCATCCTGGGTTTCCTTTCTATCCTTCTCATCTTTGTTCATTTTGCTAGTAAGTGTCGAGTTGCAGTCATTACCAAGAATTCATGTGTGTGTCAAGCTATCTAGTGTTGGTCAAGCATTCCTATGTGTGTCGAGTTGTCCAGTGTTGGCCGAGCATTCCTTCTTGTGCCGAGTGAACCTGATGTTTGTTGATGCTCAGTTCTTCTTTGACCGAGTTTGTCTATGATTGGTTCTTAGTTAGATTTGACTTATGTATTTAATTTAGGTTGTGAATTTAATGTTAGGATCTTATCTTGGGATGTGTGTAGACCATTTTGAGATCAGTCTTCTATTATGTAATGATCTAGAATCTTCTGTAAGCCAATTTGGCAAGTATAAATAAGGATGTCTAGGTATAGAAAGGGGGATAAGAAGATAGAAGAGAAGATAAAAATAAGGATAGAGTCTAAGTTTAGAATTTCATAAATCTTGTTGGCTATAACCCGAAAGTCCTCACAGTCAGGCATTTATGCAGATAATTGGATGAATTAATAAAGTGTGTCTTGTTCCTTCTCTCCTTGGTTTTGTTCTTTGTGTTGTTTGCTTCCATTGAGTTTACTCAGCAAGATGGTTGGATAGTTAGGTGTTCCCTTGTCCCTAGCTATTCAGGCCCTCCTTGCGCCAAAATTTGATAGCACTATTGAGGAAGTATAGGAATATGTTTTCTTGGTCTTATGATGACCTAAAATCCTATAGAGAAGATTAATTTCAACATGAGATCTCTCTTAAATCAGATGCTAAACCATTCAGACAGAGACAAAGACCCATAAATCCTACTTTAGATCCTAAGATTTAGGAAGTACTCATGAAGTTGAGAGATGTCCAACAATAATCAAACCTATAAGGCATTCAACTTGGGTGTTGAACTTGGTATCAGTGAAAAAATAATAATGGAGACATTAGACTATGTGTGGACTTCAAGAACTTGAACATTTCCTCTTTAAAAGATAGTTATGCACTCCCAAATATGTAGGCTATGTTGTAGAAAGTCACTGTATGTGAATTACTATCAATGATGGATGATTTATAGGGGTATAATCAAGTCAATGTGAATGAGTTAGAGCAGTAAAAAACAACATTCACTACACCTAGGGGAACACATGTCTATGTAAGGATGTCTTTTGGTTTGACTATTGCCAGAGCCACTTTCCAAAGAGCTATGGATGTAGCATTTTCTAAATTGATAGATAGCATTATGGTAGTATATCAAGATGATCTTACTACATATTCTAAGAATGGAAAAGATCAATGTGATCACATAGAAAAGATTTCCTAAAATCACTTGAGTATGAGATATCACTAAATCCAAAAAGGTGCCATTTTTTCGTGATAGAAGGGAAGTTTCTAGGGCATGTAGTGTCAAAATAAGGCATAATAATATATCCTAAGATATTTTCTACCATTGACAAGATTCCCATTCTAAAATTAGAAAAATCCATTCAGTTATTCTTTAGGAAGATTAACTTCATTAGAATATTTATCTCAAACTTCATAGAAATTGTCAAGCCAATCTCCAAGATGCTGAAGAAAGGTGCAAATTCAGATTGGACATCTGAGGATCTTGATACTTTTTTTTCCATAAAAAGTGAAATTAAGGAAGCCCCTATATTAAAATCCCCTAATAAAACATTTCAGATCTTCCCCTTTTCCTTTTTTCATACAATTGTTGTTATCATGTTGTAGAAGAATGAGGAAGACCATGAGCAACCAATTTACTTTTTAAGAAAATCTCTATAGGACATTGAACTAAGATATGACATTAATGAGAAGTAGGGATATGCATGTTAAAGAAGAAAAATATTTTAGGGCATACTTAGTTAGGGAAGAAGTAGTGGCTTATGTCTCAAACACAACTATGAAGGATATCTTTAGACAAACATAGGTGAAAGGAAGAACATGTAGATGGATCAATAAAGTTTAGGAGTTTAATATAAATATCCAAATAAAAAAGATTATGAGAGGACAAGGTTTGGCTAAATTGATGTAAGAATCTAATATATAGGATGTTCAAGTTAACAATGTGAAGTTAGAGGATGTTGTATTTAGTATTGAGAAAACTCTTTGGTACCAAGTTATAGTGTATTACTTGAGACATATGAAATGTTTGGATGGTGTAAATGAGAAATAGAAGAGGTCATTAAATTTCATGTAGTTAAGTATGTGTTTATTGAAGGAGATATGTATTGGAAGAATTGAAATGTTGTATTGTTGTTTTGTTTAGATAAGTATCAATCTAAAATGGTACTAAGAGAGATGCATGATGGTGTGTGTGGAGAACACTTTTTCAGCCAAAACTATAGCTCATAGAATACTCAAGGCTGGTTATTTTTGGCCATGTATTTTCAAGGATGTTTTTTCTTATGTTAGGAAGTGTGAAGCTTGTCATAAGTTTTCAAGGAAGTTGAAGTACCAAGGAGTGCTACGATTAGGTTCTATGTAAGTTGAGGCACCATTCCAACAATGGGGATTTGATTTAATAGGTGAGATAACTTAAAATTCAAGTGGAGGACATCATTGGATATTAGTAGCAACTGATTATTTCACTAAGTGAGCAAAAGAAATCCCTACCAGGAAATCTACTAGCAAAGTGGTTATTGAATTTCTTATGGAGAATATCTTGACTAGGTTTGGTGTACCTGGCAGAATCACAACAGACAATGGCACATGTTTCAGATTAGAAGAATTTAATAATTTCTATGAAGATTATGGCACTATAGTCTCTTATGCTTCACCTTACCATCCCCAAGGTAACAGATGTGTGTGTGAATTTTGTACATGATCTGTAGACACAACACTTCAGTAAAACATTAGAGGTTAGTTGAAATTGAAATCATGCAATAAATGAAAAACTAAACTAACAAGGTGATTTACTGCCTTCTAGTAGATGCGAGTATGTATTCTCAGATTATACCGAGATCAGTGACCTTGACGACACCTAAATAAAGGATTTGAATGCAAAATCTAGATATGGAATGAATGCAATTAATCTATTTTTTTTGGTTTTTCTGTGCAATTAGAATGAAAAATCTGGATATGAAACCTAAAATCTATATGAAAATTGATATGCAAAAATTCTAACATTGATATGAAAACAAAGGTGATCTCACAAAGCTATTGATTTGCAAAGAAGCTTCGATTCTCCAGATAGCAATTCGCTAGCATAAGTTTGCAAAAATATGAGATGTTTTGAGATTAGCTGAAGCCTTAATTTATAGAAATCCAGGGCTCTGGAGGTGCATGAATAAAAGCCATAAATCACTCAGTAGATTTTTAGTTTTAATTCACAAAATCATGCAAAAGCAGAGTAACTCAAAATAGAGTTTAGATTTAATTGATAATTGATAGTTGTCTGCTTTTCTGATTGTGCATGTTTTATTTATGAATTAATTTAATAATAAAGTGATTTATTTCCAACTTAACTGATTTTGAAAAATAAAATAATTGATTTATGGATTAATCAATTATTTAATCAAACTTTTATTCAAAAACAATATTATTAAAAATTGACAACTTGCTTTTAATTAATTAAATAAGAATTTAATCAATTATTCATAGGATTTTGGATTTATTATCAAAATTAAATAATACAATTTATGAATAAATATAATTAACTTCAATTAAACAATTAAGTGGCAGAATTAAACTTAATTAATTAAATATTGAGAATATTCAATTAATCAAACTTTAGGATAAATTGGATTTATCGCCAAATAATCATTAAATTAAAGACAATTAAGATAATTAGGAATATTACTAGGAATATTCCTCAATGCAAAATTTGAGATAATCAATTAGAATTCAATGATGTTCAGATGTGCCTTAGGTTAGGACTTTGATGTCGATTTCGTTTGATATGTTGATATAGGAGGTTAATGAACCTATAGCCCATTTTTGGGGTATTACATTTTGCCCCTCTTTGAATTACTGTGCGAAGCGTAGTGGTTCAAAGATAGTCTGTGTATGATATTGAAACTGATGTTTAAAATTAATATTGATATGAGACCGAAACTGATTGAAATTGATATGAAGATGATAGGTCCTGAATGACCAAAGATAATGTTAACTATAACATCAATGAACTGATGATTGCAAAAAAGTGTCAAAATGCCTAATTTTGAACCTTATGATTGCGAAGAAGTGAGTGACTGATTCTAGACCTGATTGTCCTTATATTGAATCACATTGGTATCACATCTGAACCCTTTAGTTTCTGAAGAATCAAGGAAATAACATAATTGAACTGATAGTTACACAAACTGATGTAATTTACAAGATTAAGAGAATACCAGATTGATATGGATCTCGATGAATCTGATATGCCCCGAGTGATGAGTGATTTGCCCCCAAGCGATGAGGTCTTTTTGATGAATCAACAACTAGACGCGGTTGTTGTCTTGATTACTGAGGAAAGATATGATTTCAAATTTAGATTTACAGACTTTGAATGATGTGCAATACCATGCCCCCTTTAGGATTAAAATTGAAATCTGACAAGAAAAGTCAGCGTTATGGTTTAGAAGCATGTTAATTGATTTTAGAAGTGGTTATACACATCCGAGAATGTGTTCTGCATCGTTTGGAGGTCTAGAAGACCAAGTTTGACTAGGTTTGACCATGAGTTGACCATGGTTGACCAAGTTGAAATTTTGATAGTTTGATGTAAGATAATCAGTTAAGTTGAATTCTAGATTTCTTTGATGATTGAAGGTTGATTATGCAAGTAGTGAATAATATAAACGATCTCAGATTTTGATTTTGATCCTGAAAAAGGATTCTACTTACTGTTTCGTTGGAGGAACCTTCATGTGAGATTCAACTCTTGTTAGATTTGAAGATGTGATTGAAGAATTGTTTAAGCATTTGAAGTTCATTGAGCCATTGTGAGATCATGCAAACATGCAAAATGCAAAGAGACATGCAAAATGAAATGCAACCTAAGACCTAGGACCTAGTCACTGATCATGTGTCGGTCATTCTCATCATTGAATTTTTAGGTAACCAGATAAATCAATACAATGCCCACTAGTTATGAAACCATAGACATATGAATATCAATTTGTATGTGTAGGAATCAATACAACACCCACTGATTAGGAAACCATGGATATATGAATATTGATTTTGTTGTTTGGAATGTTGGATTAGATATAAGCATCAAAGCATAAGTGCTAGGATGACCTAAATATCATGTCCATTTTGATATAGCAATTTGTATAAGCATCAAAACATAGACGTCATGATGACCAGAATACACCTTGCATTGCAAACACATCAAACAGTCAAGAGATCATTCTAAATCCAATGTGAATTACCTGTAGTCACCCTTTATCATTCACATCCTTAGGCAAGATCGCATTTCACAATAGGAGAAAGAACTCACTCAAAAAGACAATAGTTAGATCAAACTTCCTTGAATTTTTTGGGTATCAATGGTTGAGGTACACATGACCATCCAATTCAATATAGAGGCTCTTACAGTCGGACACCATTTCAATCTAGAATTTCCAAAGTTGTTTGATTTTCACATACAAGCAAAAGACAAAGAAAAGATTATGCACCCACTCATCACTCTCTAAATCCTGTAAAGGACATCATCGAAGAGCTTGTGGGAACACAATATGCAAAAATCTCAATGCGAATCAGTAAGCATACAAGGAGATAAAAACATGTGAAGCATAGATTGTTTTTAGTTTGTGTTTGATTGCGTTGTTGTAAATGCAAAATCCTTTCTGGAGAGGAGACAGACAGACAGACTTAGATATAGCTTCAAAGGACTCTGACTAGATATGACACGTCTAAGATACATTGGAGGCCATAGGATATGACATTGATTTCCCCCAAGTTTTGAACATTTATAAGATACAGACGCTTGAGCTGATTGGTGTACAGATTGACTTATTGAAAATAGGAATGCAAAAACAAACTGGGAGATATGCACAAACTAAAGTAGGACTAAAAGCTGGGAAAGACCAAGATTGTGCTGATAGATGGAGCATTTTGAAACAAGTGGTGCTCGTTTGCCAAGTTTTTAGCATCTTGGCAGAGATTCTATTTTTGCTACCATGGCGCCTGTTTCCAGGTTTTCACCAAGGCACTTTTTTTTCTTTTTCTCATTTTTTTGTATTTTTCATTTTTTCAATTTTTTCTCATTTTTGATATTTTTGATTTTTTTTTGTGAATCATCAAGGTGCCTATTGCTAGGTTTTCACCAAGATGTTCATTTTTTCAGGACTTTTTCAGATTTTTAAGATTTTTTTAGGACATTTTACCATAGACTGAATGCCTTAGGCGTAGAATTTCTTCAGATGGAGAACGTTGATTGGTTCTTGGAGTTGTTCTCCTTCAGTCATTGAGAGTTGATAGGCACCAGATCCAAAAGTAGTAGTGATTACAAAGGGACCTAGCCAGTTGGGTTCAAACTTCCCCTTGCATTCTCAATGTGATTGATTTTTAAGATTCTCTCTCAAGACTAGATCACCAACCTAAAATTCTCTGTGTCTAACTTTCTTGTTGTAATCTCTAGACATTCTCTTCTGATATACTCTGAGATGATCATACATTGCTTGTTTGCGCTCATCTATTAGTTCAAGTTCTTGTAACCTAGACACTCTGTAGTCATCATCAGTTACTAGACCATGCATTCTGATTCTTAGTGATGGGATTTCAACCTCAATAGGTAGTACCACTTCAGACCCATAAACTATAGTGAAAGGAGTAGCCCCAGTAGGTGTTCTGATACTTGTTCTATAGGCCCAGAGAGCTGGATTGATCATGTGATGCCAGTCTCTTCTTGTTTTATTAACTATACGGTGCAAGGTTTTCAATAGATTCTTATTAGATGCCTCTGCTTGACCATTCCCTTGAGGATAGTAGATAGAAGACCAATGTTGTGTGATCTTGAATTTGGCACATAGATCATCTAGGTCTTTATTTTTGAGTTGTCCCCCATTATCTATGATTATAGAATGTGGGATCCCATATCTGCATATGATATAGTTCAATATGAACATAGATATTTGCTTTCCAGTTGCTTGTGTCAAAGGGACTGCTTCTACCCATTTTGTAAAATAATCTGTAGCTATGATTATATGGGTATGTCCATTAGAAGAATGAGGATGTATAGCTCCTATAAGATCAAATGCCCATTGGTGAAAAGGCCATTGTGTAGTAAAGGGAATTAGATCTCTCCCTGGAGCATGAATTAAGTTGCCATGCACTTGGCACTTTTGACAATTCTTAGCAAACTTGATAGACTCTTTCTCCATGTCAGGCCAATAGTACCTAGACCTAATAATTTTTTGAGCTAGTGTTAAACCATTCGAGTGTGACCCACAAATACCATCATGTACTTCCTCTAATGCACATTGAGACTCTTCCCATTCTAAACATCTAAGTAGTGTACCATCTAGACCTTGTTTGTACAGATCGTGACCAATGATGACATATCAGGAGGCATTACGGATAAGGTATCTCTTTTCATGATGGTTGAAGGTATCAGGAATGATTTGGTCTTGGAGATAGGAAAATATGTTTTTGTATCTAGATGAATCATGACCAACAACAATACAGATCATGTGGGTTTCAGGGGAATCATATGCAGGATAAGATAGTGCTTCCACCAGGAACTCGTAGCATAGCTCATTTCAGGCTGCTGCAATAAAGTAAATAGTGTTGCCATTGCATCGGCAGCCTTATTCTCTGTTCTAGGTATTTTCTCAAATGTGATAGATAGGAAATACTTCTTTAGATCATCTACCATTCTCTTGTAAGGAATGAGCTTTTCATCTTTAGTTTGGTACACATCATTGACTTGATGGATAACAAGTTGTGAGTCTCCATGAATGTGTAGCTCTGTCACTTTCCATTCAATTGCTATTTTCATACCATTCAAAAGGGATTCATATTCTGTAATATTGTTTGTGCAAGGGAACTTTAATCTAAATGATTTTGGGATTGAGTAACCTTGAGGGGTTATGAACAATATGCCCACTCCAGATCCATTATGTGTATAGGAGCCATCAAAGAATAATTGCCATTGTCTAGAAGAAAGAGTCATGATAGAGGAATCTAGAAATTCCATTTGCATCAGTGTATCATCAATCATAGGTGCATCTGCTAACTGGTCAGTAATAACCTATCCTTTAATAGCTTTTCTTTCCACATATTCAATGTCAAATTCACTTAAGAGCATGACCCATTTAGCTAATTTACCTGTGAGGGCAACTTTTCTTTGTAGGTATTTGAGTGGATCAATCTTGGCTACCAAATGTGTGGTATGAGATAACATGTAATGTCTCAATTTTTGTGATGCAAAAATCATAGCTAGACAAGCTTTCTCAATCATTGAATAGTTCTTCTCATATGCAACCAATGTTCTACTGATATAGTATATAACTCTTTCCTTTTTGTTCTCATCATGTTGTGCTAGCAATGCCCCCAGTGATGTATCTGTTGTAGAGACATATAAGATCAATGGCTTCCCATGAATAGGAGGCATCAAGATAGGAGGATTTGATAGATTCTTCTTGATATGATTAAAGTTGTTCTCGCATTCTTCATTCCATGCAAATGTCACACCTTTATGTAATGTTTTTGTAAAAGGTTGTGATATGTCTGCTAGCTGTGATATGAATCTTCTAATAGATTGAACTCTTCCTTGCAATGTCCTCATTTGACTGATATTCTTTGGAGGTTGCATTTCCATGATGGTCTTTACTTTAGCTAGATCAACTTCAATGCCTTTCTTTGAGACTATGTATCCTAAGGGCTTTCCAGAAGTGACACCAAAAGCACACTTCTTAGGATTTAGTCTAAGACTAAATTTTTCCATTCTGTCTAGTATCTTGCTCAAGTCATTTAGATGTGCAGCTCTTATCATAGATTTTGCTAAAGTATCATCAACATAATCCTCCATAGTCCTATGCATCATGTCATGAAAAATAGAAGTCATAGCTCTCTGATATGTAGCACCAGCATTCTTAAGCCCAAATGGCATGACATTCCAATAGAAGGTGCCCCATGCACATGTAAAAGTAGTTTTCTCTTGATCCTCTGGAGAAATTTTTATTTGATTATACCCAGAAAAACCATCCATTAAAGAATACATCTCGAAGCCCGCAGTCATGTCCACTATCATATCAATGTTAGGTAGTGGAAAATCATCCTTAGGGCATGCTCTATTTACATCTCTAAAGTCCGTGCACACTCTGATTGATTTATTTGGTTTTGAAATAGGTACAATATTAGAGATCCACTTTGCATAATCAATAACTCGGATAAATCTAGCTTTCAGGAGCTTCTCTAATTCAGCTTTTACCAAGAGTGTAACATGAGGATGCATCTTTCTCAATTTTTGCTTGACAGGTTTGACATTTGGAGCTATAGATAAATGATGCATTATAAGATTAGGATCCAACCCTATCATATTTGAATATTTCCATGCAAATTTGATCTTCTTTTCTGTTAGGAATGTTGTAAATTTTTGCTTCTCTTCTTCTGATAAAGATTGTGCTACATGAATCAACTATGGTTCTTCTGTTGTTCTAAAGTTGATGGATTGAGTGGGCTCTATTAGAACTGGAGATCTATCTTGTAAATGACTTGGAAGGACATCAAATATCTCATCCTTAGGCACCTCAGAGAGGGTTTCACCTTTGGATATGTCTTTTATTTTTACTTTTGTAGGTTCTGAGACTGCCACAAAGTGGTTTTCACCCTTATAACTCCTTTTCTTTTTATTCTTATTCTTATTTTTTTGACTAAGAAACTTGATGTCTGACTCCATGCTAATGCTTAGTTCACTGAAGGAAGTACTCATAGGCTCAACTACATTGAGATAACAAGCAAGTGCATAGTCATTCAGGAAGGTATAAATACCATGGCTCAGATTTGTGGAGGTTTGATCAATAAGGTCTGGATATTGGATAGTCAAAGTGGGGAAAGATTGGGATATAGTGTTTACGGATATGGATCTATCATCATTGGTCCTAACCTGACGCTCAAGTTCAAAGGTGATATTATAACTTAAGATATTCAATTCATGAATAGGCTCAATGTCATTGTGGGAGTCCAATTCAGCCATAGGTGGATCAGACTCGATAGGTTCATCATTTCACTCTAGACTTATGTTGGGTTCAAGTGCATATTGGTGAATAATATCAACATGTTTCTCAGTAATAAGCTCATCTAGTTTTGGAATGGCTCCCCATTCATAGTCATTAGATTCTTCATCTACGCCTCTAGGAAATCTAAGAACATGAGTAAAGTCAGGATGAATACCCCAAGAAGGGTTACCCTCAGATTCTGATTTGAATTCATACTCATGAGAATCTGTCTCAGAATAACTACCACCTTCCTCTTTGTCTATTTGATCATCTTTGAGATTAGTTGGTTCTTGTGTTGCAACTATCTCTTGATTGATAGTAGGTTCTTGTGTTTCTACTACATTAATTCTTTTGATTGGATCATCTTTATCATCAAGAAGGTCTTTGATTTCTTTAGGCAAATGCTCACAAGGGATAAGTTCAGAGCTATCTGAATCACTATCTGATGGTGCAATTTCTTCCTTCTTAAGAAGAGGTTCTCCTAGTGCGATCTACTCTATGACATGAGAACAATTACCTTTGAGGTGGAAGGGTTTCTTTTTAAAGCCTAGGCCAACTGTATCCTTATTTTCTCTACCAGTATGTGGGATATGTGCCTCAAGACTTTTTCCTCCGACTTCTAGAGGTCCTTTACCTAGATATCCCATCTTAGCTATCAATTTATCTCCTGGGCCATATGACTTAGAAGTATCTTTTGGTACTATTGAGTGACTAGTTTGAATATCATGGGATTCAGATTCATCTTTGTATAGCCATGCAAGCACAGCTTCATCCTCTTCAAATTCTTTCTTGGAGACTTGTTCTGCTACAAAATTCTTTTTATATGCCTCAAGAGGCTCTTTAGAATCTAGTTTGGATTGTTTCAAAGATTGGCCATAAGACTTAGGTGAGATAGGGAGAGATGTCAAAGATAAGACTGGCTCCATAGTATATTCTCCCATACTATTTTCTTTGATCTTAACCTCTTTTGCAAGATCTTCCATTTTAGCTGTGGATGCTTCTTTAGTTGGCTCAATGGAAGATTCTCTGTTATTAGGCACAAGTTTGTCTGCACTTTCCTTCAATGTATTGCAAGTGGTGGATATGTCTGCTAGAATAGTGACCTCTACTCCTTCATAAGGAAATTTGAAGCATTGGTGAAATGTAGAGGGAATAGCTTTCATCTCATGTATCCATGGTCTCCCTAGAAGAATGTTGTAAGCCAAAGGTAGATCAAGAGCTTGACATATAGTATCTCTGATAACTGGACCTGCTTTGATAGGTAAGACAATGGTGCCTTTAGAAGATCTTTCTTGTTCATCATAGGCTTTGATAGTTATTTTCTTTCTAGGATCAATAGCCAATTCTAAAAATCCCAATTATGTGATCAAGCTATAAGAACAAATGTTTAGGCCAGCGCCTCCATCTATCAACACACATTTGACTCTACGGTTCTGGATCAAGACTTCTATATGCAAGGGCTGGTTATGTGGGTGACTCAAGGAGTTGTCATCTTCCTCTGAAAAGGATATATATTGCAGAGACATAAGATGTCCAACCATAGTCTGGAACCTGTCTAAATCAAGGTCATCAGGAACATTGGATCCGAGCAAAGCTTTATCTAGAATGGCTTTATGAGCTAGAGATATTTGAAGCAACTCAAACATGGAGATTTTCACATTAGTGTGTTGGAGTTGTTGAACAATGCTATAAGATGTTGGCCTTGTATCTTTAGGATTGGAAGATTTAGAAACAACCTTTTGTTTGGAAGCAGAAGAAAGATTGAAGGGCATCTTAGGGACTTTTGATGAATCTGGGATTTGTTCATTCAGATGTGCCTAAGCTTGTGATCAAGTAACTATGTTAGTGGAAGAATGATCTCTATCTCTTCGTACAATTGTGATGACATTGCAATGTTCAAAGAGACAAGGTTCAACCATATTGATAACAACATTATTTCTAGGGTAAGCATAATTGACCTTTTCCCCCATATTAGGTTGAGAAGATGAGACTTCTTGACCATGTTTCAGAAATGGTTCTGTGAATGCTGTATGATCATTATTGCTCTTATAATTGTCAATGGTGATATCTCCTTTATCAATTAGATCTTGAATAGTATATTTCAAGCATAAGCAGTTATTAGTTTTGTGACCTTTACCTTGATGGAAATCACATAATTCATTCTCTCTCCACCATTTCAGTTTAGGATCTGGATCGGATTGTCAGATCTCAGGGAAGGAGATGATGTTATTAGCTAGCAAAGTTCTCATAGCTGATTCTAAAGATTCTCCAAGAGGAGTGAACATTTGTTTATTATTAGCGGACCACTTTTTATACTCTGGCTTCTTTTGAGATGATTCAGGTACCTTTTGTTCTGAAGCTTTTATGGCTTGGGTACCAATAGTTAGATTGAAAGCTGGTGCCTTTGATGGAGCATAGATAGTATCAACAACACCACCTATGACAATGCCCTTATTCTTGTTCCAGTTTTTATTCTTGTCTTTAGAACTGGATCCTAATTCATACTTGTCTTTTTGAAGTGTGATTTCTTCTTTTTTCACAAGTACTTTTTTGATTTTGATAGCATTGTCTACCATATTATCAAAAGATGTATGATCTTGCATTTGTAAAGGATAGTTGATCTCTGGGACAAGATTATTGATGAAGATTTCTAGTTTCTCAATTTCTGGAATAGGCCTAGCATATAGAGAGAATTTCTTCCTCCATCTTTTGAGAAATGTCAGGAATGGTTCCCCTAGATATTGTTTGAGGTTGCAGATATCGATCATGGTGACTAGATGTTGAATGTTGTAGGAGTATTGCTGATAGAACAATTTGATCAACTCCTAAAAAGTTGTGATAGTAGAAGGTAATCTAGAGAACCAATGAATGGTTGCTCCTCCTAGAGATCAAGGAAAGAGACATATCAAATAGGTTGGTTCATGCATGAACTCCATAGATTGTATATAGAATTCTCTAACATGATCTTGAGGATCAGAGTGTCCATCATACTTATCATACTTAGGCATCTCCACTCTTTTCGGGAATGGTGGCATGTACAAGTCTTTGTCAAATGGAAAAGGACATAGGGCCTCCATGGAGAACTCCTTGGGTTCCTTTTCTTTCTCAAGGTTATTAAGTTTGACTTACATGGCATGCATCTGTTTCATCATAGCTGTGAGTGGAGTTTCTTCCTCATGTGTAATGATATCTTCAACATTAAAGTTGGGAGGAAGTTTAGCTCCTTGATGAGCCAATTGCAAAAAGTATGCCTCTCTATCTTCTTTCAAGAAATGCTTCATCATGCGTTTGAAGTTATCATCATTTTGATATTGAGCAATTTCTTCAGGTGTGGGTTCCTGATATGCACCATGTTGAGAGTGAGCTCTTTGAGAGCCCAAGTTTGTCCCTACTTGAGACATGGTGGGAGTTCTACCTGGGATAGATTGATGTGGAGTTTTTTGGGTACCTCCGTGAGTTGATGAAGGAGGAATGTAACCAGCTTTTAATCGAAGGTTGCTGGTACCATCATCTTCATAAAGACCAAAATTTAAAAGTTGTTCAAGAGTTGGACTTTGGATATGAGTCAAAGGTAAAGTATGAGATACCTCCCCAGATTTCTTGTGAGAGGAAGCTCTAGTTTCCACCATTAACCTTGGATGAAGCAAAAGAATAAGATGAAGACAATTGAAGAATGAATTGAATCAAGATGACCAGATGACGCAACCTTGTCAAGGTTTTGATTGATTGAAGCTTGGATTTGACTTAGATGAGGGATATTGTGCCCTAGATGTATGAGTAGATGCCCAAAAGATAGCATACAAGATATCACAACACTTAGTCATTTTGATAGTTGATTGAAGATTGATAGTTATGACAAGGTTTTGACACAAGATGAAAAAGACTCAAATCAATTAAATAGAAGGCTGAGTCAGATTCAAAAGGCCACCTTAGGAAAATGATTGGATTCGTTATAGGCTCTGCTTTGTTCCTGACACAGTGATTTGTTTGATAGATTCCAAGACATATTTCTCAACTCTAAACATGCAGTTTCAAACAGTGTGCAACAAGAAAATAGGCATATAGACCCCAGACAAAAATTAGATCTGACAGAACGTTGACCAACTGGCAGTAATAAGCTCTATGTTTTGCAAATTTTAGGATAGGTTCACATGAGAGAATGCTATTTCATGCAAGGAAGTACCAGGCTACGCGCGGGAATGTGCTGTCTCACGTGAAAGAATACTCAAAAAGTTGAAATCTTGTGCAATAAAAGGACAATTTGATAGTTTTGGCACATATTTTTAGGTAAAAATTTCAAGACATAGATTTTGAGACACAACGCTAGCTATTCTCTGACAGAATATTCAGCTCTCACACCAGAAAAGGATTTTTGCTCAGATTTTGCAATTGTTGAGTGTTTTAGTATCATATTGTTATGCAAAATTTTGAAGATCTGTGTAACAGTTCATTTTAAGCAACCAAGAAGATATCAAGCACATAAAATAGCAAGCAAGGGAAGCAAGAAATCATCTGAAAACAATGAACAAGGGAAAAAGCAACCTTGCGCATGAACAATAAATAGTGACTTATTGTGCTAATCCCTAAAAATACTACTTGTGTATGTTCCAAAAAGTTTTTCAATAACACACATATTCTTAGAAAATGAAAATTTGGCCTCACTAGGGTTTTTAGTAATGGTTTGACTCTGCAACTTTTATGATCCAAGAGGGTGAACTCCAATCCAAGTGCACTGGGGTTTTGACATAGTCCAAGAACTTAATCTTCAGTATCTGCTAGGGAGATCTAACAGCCCAACAAGAGACCACACCTATGGAGATTTCTTCCAACAGGACATTTATATAGCGGTTGTCACTACCACGGTGAAAATGGCTATTACCGCTTGAGGTTCCATCAAGGTGGTTGACCCAATTAAGGGAATGTCCACTATGGTTAACCCTCTCTAAAGGTGACTCACAAGATATACCACATGGAGACTGGTTCCAGATTCAAGGATTTGGGTTTCTGGTACTATCCAAAAAGGAAGTAGAGCATAATCCCCTAGCCTTTTCACTTTTAACCCAAAAAAAGAAGATAGATTAAACTGACACGCTAAGACCAAGATTATCTCACAAAGATCTATGACATCAACCCCTTGTGATCTATCAACCTCTTTGAAGAGAGAATGCCTCGATCAAAAGTTGAAGACACATGGATCTAGTGGAACATGAGACTCCCTGAGTATCCTCCCTACCTACAAGGGTTCCTTCATTGAGAAGAGTTTCACTGGAAACTCACTCTCTCAAGAGCCACGAATAGTGTTCATAAGGCCTATAGGGCCTATTTACTATGTGTAACAAAGATGCTGAAAGCAAATCTATGTTCATTTTTAGAGCCCAAATGAAATGTGTGATATGGAAAATAAAAGCACTCAAGCTAGACACGCAAGATGTTCGTTTTAATCCAAATCAAAATATTATTAGCTCGAGAAGAATACCTTAGGTCCAATGCTCTACAATCCAGAATTTAGCACACATTTGAAAGTACAAAATCAAGACAAATCAACAGCAAACCATAAGTGTTAGAAATCAATAATCTGAAAGTATGGATTTGCAAATTCTGTCTCTGTAGTAAAATCTCACGTGAGTCAGGATGTGGTCCCGCGCAAGGAAACACTGTCTTGCGCGACGAAGGATGAAATCTCACATGAGGAAGTATGGTCTCACGCGACAAAAGATGAAGTCTCGCGCGAGGAAGTGCTGAAACCAGCAAAACTTCACATGGCTCGATAGAAAATCTTGCACGAGAATCCATGCAGAGTTGTATGAAAGTACAGACAAAAAATTGAAAATCGCAGTTTTGATAGAAAAAGTGCCCAATTTTTTTTTTTGCAAGCAAAAAAGAAACAAAAAATAAGATCTTGTAGAGTATACCAGAACCCTTGAAACCCTTAACTTCAAAAGATAGAAAATTGATAGAAATGAAGGGAAACCCATTTCAGGGCCCCATGGTGGGTGCCAAAAATGTGTGTGAATTTTGTACCTGATCTGTAGACACAACACTTCAGTAAAACATTAGAGGTTTGGTTGAAATCGAAATCGTGCAATAAATGAAAAATTAAACTAACCAGGTGATTTACTGCCTTCTAGTAGATGCGAGTATGTATTCTCAGATTATATCGAGATCAGTGACCTTGACGACACCTAAACAAAGGATTTGAATGCAAAATCTAGATATGGAATGAATGCAATTAATCTATTCTTTTTGGTTTTTCTGTGCAATTAGAATGAAAAATCTGGATATGAAATCTAAAATCTATATGAAAATTGATATGCAAAAATTCTAACAATGATATGAAAAGAAAGGTGATCTCACAAAGCTATTGATTCGCAAAGAAGCTTTGATTCTCTAGATAGCAATTCGCCAACATAAGTTTGCAAAAATATGAGATGTTTTGAGATTAGTTGAAGCCTTAATTTATAGAGATCTAGGGCTTTGGAGGTGCATGAATAAAAGCCATAAATCACTCAGTTGATTTTTAGTTTTAATTCACAAAATCATGTAAAAGCAGAGTTTAACTCAAAATAGAGTTTAGATTTAATTGATAATTGATAGTTGTTTTCTTTTTTGATTGTGCATGTTTTATTTATGAATTAATTTAATAATAAAGTGATTTATTTCCAACTTAACTGATTTTGAAAAATAAAACAATTGATTTATGGATTAATCAATTATTTAATCAAACTTTTATTCAAAAACAATATTATTAAAAATTGACAATTTGCTTTTAATTAATTCAATAAGAATTTAATCAATTATTCATAGGATTTTGGATTTATTGTCAAAATTAAATAATATAATTTATGAATAAATATAATTAACTTCAATTAAACAATTAAGTGGCAGAATTAAACTCAATTAATTAAATATTGAGAATATTCAATTAATCAAACTTTAGGATAAATTGGATTTATCACCAAATAATCATTAAATTAAAGACAATTAAGATAATTAGGAATATTACTAGGAATATTCCCCGATGCAAAATTTGAGATAATCAATTAGAATTCGATGATGTTTAGATGTGCCTTAGGTTAGGACTTTGATGTCGATTTCATTCGATATGTTGATATAGGAGATAAATGAACCTATAGCCCATTCTTGGGGTATTACAACAGACAGGTAAAATATAGTAACACGAACATTTTGAAGATCATAAAAATAATAATTGATAAACAAAAAAGGACTTGGGATTATAAATTAAATTTATCATTGTGGGAAGACCGTATCACTATCAAAAAGTCCACTGGAAAGTCCCCATATGAGCTAGTTTATTGAAAATAATCTAGGCTACCATTACAAAACTAGTTACCAGTCAATTTTTTTTTGTGAGGAATTGAACACATTGGTTCCCATAGAAGAGAGGTTTGAACAACTTGAAAAATTGGATAAAATAAAGAGAGAGGCTCATAAGAAAAATACCAAAATTCAACAACAAGTGAAAAATTTATATGACAAGAAATCAAAAGACATAAAATTCTAGGAAGGAGATTGGGTTCTCATGTGGAATACCATAAATCAAGATAAAGGGAAGCATGGGAAGTTTGAAGAGCTTTGGATTGGATCATATGTGATCACATAAAAGGGAGGTGAGGACTCATATTATTTACAAATCACATCAGGAGAGATACAAGAAATGCCAGTGCATGGAAAATTCTCGAAACACTTATTTTCTTAGAAAGGAAGATATTTTCCATGCACAATAGAGTAGGATTCACTTTCACCATCCCATTTTACATTTTCCATCTCATTTTTTGGTCTACATCACCTAGAGATTTCTCTGGATTCTTGTAGATATTCACTAAATATCTCATCCCTAGAAAGAGCCATTGTTGGAAAACTAAACTTTGAAAAACATTAGAGTTTCCTAAGGGTAAAACAACACTAGAAATTAATTAATAGCCACTTTCCATAGCCATTTTATATAGGTCATCACCAAGCTTTTGTATTTGATCAAATGAGGAGAGACCTTTACAAAGGTTGAGGCTACTAAAGTTTTCTTGAAAACATCACCATCCGTATGTGGCTACTAGTTTAATTATTAGGATAATATCCATTAGTAATAATATCACTACCCTTGAGGCATGCCAGAACTATCTTGAATACGCTTTTCATATGACATATTAATAGGAGATAATTCCTAGTGGGAAAATATTATAAAAGTTTCCTTGATTTCATTTATGTCTATGTAATATGTTTTAACATATCAGAGGAGATGGATAACATTACACTGATCAAAAGACTATGAAAATGAGAAACTTAAATGGAAGAGGTCACCTGAGAAACTTAGTGGTTCGATGCATCTGTTACCCCGATGTAAGTTTTATCAGAAGGAAATAGATTAGTATTACTCTGATTGAAGAAATAAAATGTGTAGCAGAAGTTTATCGAAGCAAAATTTTCCATCAGAGTAGAAATTTTTAAATAGTCTTAGTGTGTATGTTACTCTTAAGTGTTCTTTATGATATATCATTGGCATAGGTTTCATCTATGATTCACATCGGGAAAATAATAAGTATTAGAATGAGAAATAAAGATTGGTTCGATTACACAAGTTACTCTAATGATGCTCACTAAAGTCATATAAAAAAAAAATTTCATTTGTTTCACCGTTGAAGAAACTAAAATAGATGGATGAGGGGATTATTTATCCTCAATCATCACCAAAAGTCCTAGTGATGTGACATACCACCACAATGTCATAAAGGAAAACATATCAACACAGGTTTCATTGATGATTCACATCGGAGAAACAATAACTATTAAGGTGAAGTATAAATGCTATACTGATCATTAGAGTTACCTCGATGGTGACTATGTACTTCTATCAGAGAGACATGTGATAGGTCCCTTTGAAATGTAAACTATGAAGGGGTTAACATTCATCTAAGAAACTTTCATAATTGGATTAAATTTTAATGATCTATCCAATACACTATATTACATAGTTATAATAATTAAACACTATGATCAGAAGAAGAGTTGATATATCCTAGCAATGAAACATATTGCAGAGACACAAGCGATCATTATGAGTTTTCAAAGTCTCCCCAAAATTCCATGTTACTCTGATGATGAACATACAATAATATCTAAAGAGTAATCAATGGAAGTTACTCCAAAATATATTTCTAGGGAAGGAATGGACAAATGAATGAAATATTTATTGGTGGAACATTGTAGTTTCTCCTCTAATAAAGAAATGATGAATAAGAAAAGGGAAAAAACATTTGAGGAAATAGATAATATTGGTGACAGTTACCTCGAAAGATAAAAATGGATTCAAGAGGAATTCTAGATCAAAGAGGCATTTCAAAAGTCCCAACAATTTGATAATTGACTTATTAGAGTGGCATCAATGAAGGATATCATATCAACACAACACAAAGAGGGTTTCAACGATAAGAACAAGTGTCATTCTGACATTTTCAAATTTTGAAAATTTGGTGCATTGATGAATGAAGTATGAAATTGATTGCTTTCATGAACAATTGCTTTATAATTTGTTGATCAGAGTAAATTTTACCAAAAGGAAATCTTTGAGAAAAAGTATTGCGGCAATAGGAAGACAAAAAGATTCAAAGACAAAGGATGAGAATTACAATTTGATCACTTCCAAGTAGGTTTATTTTCTTCCAATATTTGTAAGAGGTTTTTGTGATATAATTCAATTGTCCAAATGGAAAGCCCTTGTAGTTCAAAGGGTAAGAGATAGAAAAGGGAAGGGGTTAAAGGTAGTAAAAGGAAAAAAAACTTAAATAGAACAAGTAGGATAAAGTAAATTACACTAGGACATGTTAAATGAAATGTAGGGATTAGAGCCCAAACCTAGAAAGGTTGCACAAAGTAAACCATATTTGGAGAAAATTGAAGACAAGTACAATGATGTGGGAGATGTTTAAAATGATATTAGAGAGTATGAATTTTCCATTTTCCATTGTGCCAGAAAGAATTACCATGAGCCAATCTATAACCCATGGAGGATGAATTTGGGTAGATGTGTAATGCTCAATGTCTTTGTAAATTTGGATCTTCTTAATCTCTTAGCAAATTATTATGACCTAGAGTGTAGATAAATATGCAACCTACAGGGGGAACCTTTTGTACATATTTCAAAGAATGCAATCAATGAAGAATTTTATCTAGATGACTTACTTGATTACCCTATAATATTGAGGACTTAAAGAAAGAGTACACAAGGTTGGAAACCACCTATAATGATTGGAGACTGCCATTGCACATGCCTAAATAGGATTGGAAATTGGTACCATTGACTGATGAGGATGGACCTCCTTTCATTGTTGATTTTTTAGAGCCTTATTTGAAGTATACTTATTACTTAGTAATTGTTGAAGATGTGTAATATCACAATCGTAGGCCCTTTGATTATCTAAATTATGTTTTTAGGATGATTGACATGGGGTTGACATTTATAAAAATGAATCCGAGCACATTTATTTCAAACACTATTCTATTCTAATGCATATGGTACTCTTCTACGGTCAGGAGATGAGGATATGACCAGAGGAATTGAAGATTAGGAAAACTGGCAAAGAAGGTGAGTCACTCCCTGTCCAATTATGGACTTCAATTCGGGACTCTAGGTTTACAAACTCTTGTTATATTCACTTTGAAGAATTATCTGCAAAAACCATTTATAGGATGT
Organism: Chamaecyparis obtusa; assembly: GCA_027943335.1. Lineage (NCBI taxonomy): Eukaryota > Viridiplantae > Streptophyta > Pinopsida > Cupressales > Cupressaceae > Chamaecyparis > Chamaecyparis obtusa. The sequence continues at coordinate 497,637 of BSBK01001712.1, forward strand.
ATAATCATCCTTGTAATTATTCATTTTTTATGAAATCAAAATATTCTTAAGTCCAAAGGATTTTGATGAAAGAAAAATAATAGACCATAATTGGGGGAGTGGTATGTCCACAAGAGATTCACCATGATTCAAGTCTTTGGGTTTAAAGGATAACATTACATATTATCCAAAATAGTTCCTGATAAAGTAGCCTATTTGGAAATTGTTAATAAAATAGAATATTAAAGTTTCGTGAATCTATCTGCATATCACAAACAATCCTTTATGCCAAGCACATTATGTTTTGGTAATTTTACCATAGTTTTAACCAAAGCATATGATCTCATCTGTAACAGAATGAACCAATATAACTTAAAGGATGAAAACCAAAGGAAAGGATATGAGAATAAGGGTTATATCAATTATGCAAAAAATATGCAAATATTGGGTGGTCTTGTAGAACAATCATAAGAAATTTAGAGGATGAGGAGGCTAAGTAGGCTATTGAGAACTACAATAAAGAGATTGAACAAAATATGAAGGAGATGCAAGAAGTGGAATACATATCATCTGCTAAAGAATCTTCTAGTGAGAATGAAGGTAGTGACAATTTGAGAAAGGTCCAAAGATGGTAATAGATAACTATGAGGACTTCCTGGATAGAGAAGCAACATTGGCTGAAACACTAAAAGTTGGTAGTGATGTTAGGCTTTTAGCCTATGATTCTTTTGTATTTGATGATCAATTTTTTATGTCTAATAATTTTAAAAACTTTCTATATATTATAAGGGCAATAAGTTGAGGGATTAAATCCCTACTGTTACTCCCTAGAATGAGAAAAAATTACTCAATAGATTGAAGATGGATATTGATCAAGAGATTAGCATTATGACACCAAAAAGAGAAAAACAATTGCCACATAAAGAAGGGATCATGGTGTTCCTAGGATGAGATTTGAGTGCACCTTTAGTATTCAATAAATTTGTGTATAGTGATGATAAAAAATATAAGCTAAATGTGGAGGGAGTGAAAAATATCTACATTAGATCTAGATACAATCCCAGTGAAGAGGCCATGCTAATATGGGAATTATATCCCCCTCACAAGAGACCTAAGATTATTGATGTAGAAAAAATATTTGGATAGATGATGACTCTGAAGGTGGGTGAAGTTGACCCAATAGTCAATGTTGAAATTGGTGTAAATATAGCTAAGCTATATAAGGCTCAGATGAAACTATTGGTAAAGGAAAGAGACACTCTCAAAGTGAAGAATGAAGAATTATTATTGGAAAATTATACTTTGAGGGACCTGGGTATGATGATAGCCTCTGACAATAGTTCACAGTTGAAGAATAGGTATGAAGAGTTTTAGAATGATCACAAACAATTATTGCTACAAATGCAAGATCCCAAATTTGAGACGATTTCTATTTTCCTTCACAAGAGGTTTGCATATATGATGATATGGCTTGATAATTTTTGGGTTTCCTATCACAAGAATTATGTGGCTATCTTAGAGCATCAAAAAATAAAAAATATATTAGACACAAAGATACATGATGTACGCCTCAACAAAGCTTCTAATACTGGCTCTATTTCTCTTGCTGAAAAGCTAATTGCCAAGCACATCAAATATTGTAAAGCCTTATAATTAGAGTATGAAGGATTTGAGAGTATTGTATCTATGAGATTACTTGCATTATGTTTTAAGGATAAGATTCTAAAGGATTAAATTAATCATATAGAAGGATGTAAAAGTATAATATAACATGCATTGGATGTTGTAAGGATTGATGGGCCTATGCTTGATGAAATCTACCACCACATGGAGAAGATGATGCAAATTGAGTTAGAGGTAATGAACACCTTCCATGATGTAGAAACTCATGAAGATAAGAAGTACAAGGAGCATTTGTCATAGGTCTATTCATGGCTAGATGAAGATTAATTAAATCTTTGTTTAAAGTTGTTTATGTTAAGTTAGTTAATGACTTTCTCAAAAGACTTGATGAAGAGGCATGACCTCTTTAAATTTTTCTATATTATGAACTTCAATTGTAATATTATGGGATTATGATCATAATATAATGAAACATTTTATCATTTTTATCAATCAAGATTGTGCCTATAACAAGATGTGACATCTAGCTATCCTCCTAAGACATTGAAATACTCTCAGGCTCTGGGTATCCTATGGAAAGAGTCAATCTACAGGATTAAAAGGCCATTTCCTTAATGGTACTCACCTAAACTAGATAATGAAGGGGAAAGAGATAGAAATATTTCTCATTAAAATGAACTTAACTCTAAGGTGATGCACCAAATTATGAACTGTGATTTACAACTTTCCCTACTTACAAAAGCTTAAAAAAATAACCCTAAAATTGCCACAACTCAACTAAACATGAGATACATAAGTATTTTGCATAAATTATTAAACCCGATTCATGCATGGAGGAAAACCAAATGGATTTCTTAGCATCAAATCATTAGAATCAAATAGCTCAATATAAGACATACACCTAACATATATCTTCTGAATATTTTGTTACTTGACTTGAACTCTGTTGTTGAATACAGTGGTATCAAACAACTATACTTTTGCCTTTTCTATTTATAGACATGCTCTATGACCTTTGTATTATGTAATTGTACCTCCATGAAAATGATATGTCCATCCTTTATGCCCTAAATGGGGAATGACTATTGTGCAATTCATGGGTTTGTCTTTAAATCTTATTTATTTTCTTTTCCCTATTTTGGCTGATTATTTTTCATAAAATGGACACTAATGATGTATTATACCAATTTTAGCTTCTTTGTAAAACTATATCTTCCTAAGCTTCTAACCTCTATTATCAACAATACTCTATTAAATATTTTTGAATATCTTCTTGTCATGTTGTACTAGAAATAACACTATGTTTTATGTTACTAAAACATTAAAAAACATTGTCATGGCTTTCACATAATTATTCAATGGAAAAAACTTATTTCCCTTGAATACCATCTCCTAAATGACAACTGTATTTTGACAATGAATAAACTGAAACACACTTGTTGAAAATGAAGCTAAAACTAAACCTGAGAAGTTGCTAGTTAATATTTCCTTGTTCTTGGTGCATGTCCCCCATATGAAATAATAAGCTAAAAATCTTCTTATTACACATGAAAGATATCTTCCTATGAGATTAATATATTTTCCACCAACTTTTTAGAACTAAAAGCTAAAATTGAAAGAGTTTTAACTTGATGAAAGCCATTAAGATTTCCTGCAGTGAACCTATATGATATGAGATAGCGAGCTTTCAAGCTCATGTCTGATGTGATATGTGTTATTTTTAGGAAGTATGATTTCTTTGACCAGGTTAGGCCTCTTTCCTCTACAACCAACTAAAAAATTAATTGAAAACCTTGTTGTGATTTGTAACACAAACCTAGGGGAGTATGGATGATGTAGGGCAGCAGGTGACAACTCATGTCCTATGTGATTTATACTTATTCATGTTTTTTCTATGCATGACATCAAGCCTTTCTTTATTGCTTCTAATACACAAAAACTAAAACAACTAACTACAACTAAAACATGTGCACTAAACACTTATTAAAAACTGAAACTAAACTATCCTACCCTAACTAATTAAAAAAAACTCAGATAAACCCATTTACCTATTGGTCAAAGCAACTTCCCTTCCTAACCAACAATGAATGAGATGTGTGCATATGGGAAACTAAAAAGATATGCAATATAACTATATATCAATAGCTCTTGAAGCATGTTTTGAAAATGATAAGCCATATTACATACCTTCTAAATTTGGTCAAAACCAAAGTAGGTTTGAGGTGTATATTCAAGTTGAATTTGTTTCTCTATAGATGTAACTTCATGCACAAAATACATCTTGGAAAGATGCTTGATTGGGAAACATCTTGACATGATAAATTATGAATCCTTATTGCTGATTTCAGCTTTGTCAATTGTATTTTCAACCATTATATCAACCTAATTAGAGATATCAAGATAATGGAAATCACAAGATTGAATCACTATTTCATCAACTTGAGGCCAATCAAAAACCTCAATTTATGAGAGTATCGAATTGTCATCAAGATGAGAGAAAAAATCTTCAGTAATATCTGAGAAAATACTCACATTATGATCAATTTCATTTTGCAGAGTTTTATCTAAGCTAATCTCCTAATTTCTCTCAAAGCTAATATCTTGGAAAACTATGGTTTTTTGATTGTGTTGTCCCACCCGATCATGTTCCTCTACCTCAACTGGAACTTTCTCCATATCAATCTATAAGTCTTCCACTACAATGCTATCCTCATTTATCTTCTCCCGAATCAACACCCTATCTCCTTGTTTTTATGCTCTTTTTGATCATGATTTGACAATTTTGTCATCTCATAAACACTTTCTCCATCATATCTAATAGATAAAGGGACTTCAATTAATAATTCATCTTGGAATTGAGATTCAATTATGAATCTCTTGACAACTACCTACTTTTCTTGATTTCTCTTATCTAAGAATGAAGGACTGACATCTAATTTTGTCACAAAAACTTTAAGATCATCCCAGAAAGAGGCCTCTTCAACATAATCTTTAATTTTATATGGAAGAGGATTGTCACTTAGCCTTTTTCAACTTTTTATAATGATTAGAACATCAAGGTTCTGAGTTTCATCCCATTGTCCCGCAACTAGTATAGGTACAATATGAGTTTCATCCTCTTCATCCATAAAACAAGGAAGATCATTGATAAAATCATAGGAAACTTGTAAATAATCAGATCCCTTTCTACATCTATAACCTCTTGTAACAAAATTGAAGAACCCATTTGTGTAAGCTGAATGGATTGGGCTACTTGGATAGGTTCTTCATGCAAGCCAGGAAAAATAATACTTGGAATCTGAATAGAGGAATCAGGAGACTTACCTCAAATAAATATTGGAATTGAGGCCTTAAGAACCCCATCTTTTGTTTCTTGAGCTTGAGCCAACAAGGTCTCCAACATTACACCTTGTGCCTCTAAAACCTTTTCATAATACTCCTTTTGCACTCTAGCTCTCTGTGAAGAGTTTCTTCATGTTGAATCTCTTTGGTATCCTCACACTTTGTATTGTAGTAAACATGGCCCTAATTATTTCTTTGTGATCTTATAACTCTTTATCATGAAATTCCTCATGCACTGCTAACTTCCTTTGAAAATCTCGCTCACATTGCCACTTTTGTATCTCATTCTGCTATTTTTCGCCTGCAAGAATTTCTTCATATTGTCCATGTTTGGCATCAAACTACTCTTTTTCCTAAGTCCATATTTTCTATTTTAGTTTTATCATATCATCAGAGTACTATTTTTTCCATATCAACATGAACATTTGAAAATTTTAGTGGGTTGAATCCTCTAGCTACATATCAAATCCTTGACATCTTTTATTTCCAAGCAATTGTTGAGGCCAACCCCCCAAAAGGAGATGCAACTCAGGATATCCAAACTTATTCTTATACTAGGGTAGGAATGGATCTCCTTTCAAACCCACATCAAGGTCAACAAACCTTTAAAAAAGAGCCATAACTTGATCCCTAATTCCATTAAAATCCATTTTACACAAGATGTGCAAAGGAATGAGAGGCTCACAAACAAGTGAAATATGCTAATAATTTGCTGCTGCAAAGTCATTTTGAGAAAAAATGGAAACAACCTCAATATGACATGGTTGATGAGGAGCTTTGTGAATATTATTTTCATAACACAATGGTGGGTATTCTTGTTTCCCATTAAAAAATGACATATCTACTCATGTAATAAGTTGGAAATCATAATATGAATTTGATTTGAACATACTGACACTTGTATTTGCAAAACCAATGAATTTTTTCCTTGTAGAGCCACTAGATGTGTTAATTTTTGCCTCCAAAGGTTGTGATTCTTATTTTTATGCCAAAATCTGAATTAGGTGGAAAATATTGGACTACAATAGTCCAAAGTGTCCCACTGGGTGTGCCAAAAATTATTGTCCATAAGGATTGAACCTATAGCAAGATGTGACATCTAGTAGCTATCTTGCTAAAACATGAAAACTCTCTTAGGCTATGGGTATCCTACAACAAGAGTTAATCTCTAGGATTAAAAGGCCAAATCCTTAATGGTACTCACCTAAAATAAATTATGATGAAGAAAGAGATAGAAAGAATTCTCATGAAAATGAACCTAACTCTAAGGTGATGTACCAAATTGTGAATTGTGATCTACAAATTTTCCTACTCACAAAACCTTCAATGAATAACCATAAAATTATCACAACTCAACTAAACATGAGATACATAAGTATTTCTTATAAAGGATTGAATCTAATGCTCACATGGAGGAAAAATAGATGGATTCCCCAACTTCAGATCATTAGAATCAAATAGCTCAATATAAGATTTGCACCTAACGTATATCTTCTAACATCAAATCATGATTGTATGAGATAAATTAAAGGAAATGGTCACAAGAACTCATTAAATCACTCATTCATAAAAAAAAAACCAAAAGTATTGAGAAGAAAAATGTGTTGCTATATTACTAAAAATTGAGAAGTATTGCTGCTACAAAACTCAAAAAAGGGGTCCCAATACAAATCTAAAACATGTTAGAGCTTTTCCAAAGCTGCAACACATGCCTAGGAAAATAAAAAGAGCCCCCTAAAATAATGATGAAAATAATCCTTATATAAAGGCGAAAACCCAACTTCAAAGCTAATTACAAATGAACTAATCTCCAACTGAAGTCTAAATGATCATGAAACTAAACTTCAACTCTATCTCTCCTCCAAGAATGCAAAAATCCCTCTTTGGTCGTACAATGCCAAAAATCATGCAAAAAGAGGGGTATAACTAATAGAAAGGAACAAAAAATTGCCTCAAAAGGCTTCCTAACTGATATCCAATTAGAAAGGAATTCCAATTGCTCCCCAAATTACTCATAAACTAAAAAACCACCTCCTCTATCTCCTCATATGCACCTCTAAACTGATAAAAAAAATACTCCCCCACTTCACTCATCAACTCCAAATAAACTTAACCTCCATATGACATAATAAGTTTGTGTTTATTATTTTGTATTTAGAGTCTAATATTTATTCCATAGTTTATAGAACACTATGAATTAAATATTAGTTACAAATTTGTATGCTAAAATAATAAAACACAAATTATTTTTTACTCATTTTTCATTTGGATTTAATATTTATTAAATAATAGTAAAATCATTCAATTAATATTACGTTCAAACTCTATATATGCCAAAATATGTCTTATACCCGCGAACCTAACTGGTGAAATGAGGACATAAAAAAAACATAAGGCACACAACCCTCTTTACATGAAGTGACTTTAGGGTTCTAAAACCCTAACTATCATTCATTTTGCTTTTCTTTTTTTTTTGGAACCTTCGCTACTTCCTAGCGCTGCTAAGGGAGAGGTTAGGGTTTGATGTTGCAGTGCTTTGTTGAAGGGTTTTTAGGCTTTCTTTGATGATTTTTGAAGATATAAGTTCATCCTATAGGTATGCATTTCAAATCATACACTCAACCTCCTCTAATTACAAATATAATGACCTTTGTAGCACTTGAACTTTTAATGGCCGTTGAGTCTAAGCTCTTGCCTATTATGTTTATGCGCACTATGGTTGCTTTGTATATGAATATTTTATAAGATTCCATAAAAAATGGAAATGTCCAGGCTTTCGAGCTTTATGAATGACCTATAATCACTATTTATGTATTTGTGTGTATCAGAGACAAGAAATGACAAAACCCATTTATCTTTGTCATAGTTTCTTTGGTAACTTTCCAGGAAGAACATAAGAGACATTTGTGGGTTTTGAGATCACTTCACATTTAAATCCGTATAATCATATCAATGATTTTTGGGATTTAAAAATGATACTTTTTTGTATTTCCTTATTTGTATATATCTATCATAGCTGCAGTTTTCTTGGGTTTTGGTGATTTTCACATATTTTATTTATCTATGAAGCTAATACTAATTTGAGCTCCTTGTACAATATTGGATCCATTATAGTCTTTGAACTTGACATTTTCCAAGGCCATGGCTACCTCCAAGGGTTTTTCTTCTTTGGAATCTTTTGATGAAAGGCTTTCACCTAGATGCCTCTGTGATGGTTTCTGGAAATATTTTTATATTTTTGAAAAATTTATGTTAAGGGTTTCCATTTTTCCTCTACGGTTAACCTTGGGATTGCTTCTCTAACTTTTTATATTCATGTACTTGATGTTTCACTACATGAAGAGTATTAACTGTAACATACATGGCTGCCTTGAAGATGATCCCTTGCACCTATGATTGTTAACTTGAGATTCTATGTCCTTCCCACTTCTTTGTGTCACTTAAAAAAAGAGCCTTCCTTCCAAATGAAAAGAAAACCTCTATTACTTGATAAGCACTTTATCATCATTTTCTTATTGTCTGAGAACTTTCTTTTCTCTAAAATTTTGAGTAAAACTGAAGCCACACTTGCTTCTCTTGACCTCCATGGATCACAACATAACCTCCTTTATTTAATGAATTGCATCTATAACATGGCACTGCTTTAGTTGTAAATAGGATGGGATCTCTCTATTATCTACAATGCTTCATTGGTTTTTTTCAATGATTTCCTTCCCCATAAATAATGCACTGACTATTGATATCATTTCTTGTTAATAACACATCAATATTTTAGACCTTACAAGAGCATTGGAATTTGACATCATAGGTTGTCATGCTTCACTATTATGATATTAGATTATGCTATGTCAAATAGTACCTTCCTTTCTTAATGAGACAAATCCCTTTTGAAAATTTTATTACTTGACTTGAACTCTATTGCTGAATATAGTGGTATCGAAAAAATATACTTTTGCCTTTTCTATTTATAGACATGCTCTATGACTATTGTATTATGTTACTGAACCTCCATGACAATGATATGTCCATCCTTTGTACCCTAAATGGGAAATGATTATTGAAAAATTCATGGGTTTTTTTATATCTTATTTATTTGCTTTTCCCTATTTTAGCTCATTATTTTCCATAAAGTGGAAACTAATGATGTATTGTATCGACTCTAGCTTCTTTGTAAGACTCTATCTTCCCGAGAACCTAACCTCTATTCTCAGCAATACTCTTTTAAATTCTTTTGAATATATTCTTGTCATGTTGTACTTGAAACAAAACTATGTTTTATGTTACTACAACATTAAACAACATTTTCACGACTTTAACATCTTTATTCAATGGAAAAAACTTACTGCCCTTGAATACCATTTCCTAAATGACAGTTGCATTTTGATAGTGACTATGATATTAGTTACAAATTTATATGCCAAAATAATAAAACATAAATTATTTTTACTCATTTTGCATTTGCATTTAATATTTATTAAATAATACTTAAATCATTCAATAAATATTATGTCCAAACTCTATATATGCCAAAATATATGCCTTATACCCGCGAACATAACTGGTGAATTGAGGACATAAAAAAGACACATAAGGAACAAGGCCCTATTTACATGAGATGAATTTAGGGTTTTGAAACCCTAACTATCATTCATTCCGCTTTGTTATTTATCTGTAACATTCACTGCTTCTTGATGTCATTGAGGGAGAGGTTAGGGTTTGATGTTGTGGTACTTTGTTGGAGGCTTTTGTTGAATGATTTTCAAGATTTCTTTAATGAAATTTTGTAGATATAAGTTCCTCCTATAGGTATACATTTTAGATCATAAACTCAGCCTCCTCTAGTTGCAAATACAATGACCTTTGTATCACTTGGACTTTTAATGGTTGCTGAGTCTGAACTCTTGTCCATTCTATTTATGCACATTGTGGCTTCTCTGTATATGAATGTTTTTAGAAAAATTAACAAAAATATAAACCTCTAGGATTTTGGTCTTCATATATGTTATGGATGGCCTATACTCACTATTTATGTGTCTGTGTGTATCAGAGACAAGAAATAACAAAAACCATTTATCTTTGTCATAGTTTCTCTGGTAACTTTCTAAGAAGAAAATAAGAGACATTTGTGGGTTTTAAGATGGCTTCACATTTACATCTGTACAATCATATAAATGCTTTTTGGGATTTCAAAATGATACTGCATCCTTTTCTTTATTTCCTTATCCATATATATCTAGATCATAGCTGTAGTTTTCTTGGGTTTTGGTGATTTTCACATATTTTTTATATTTATGAATCTAATGTTGATTCAATCTCCCTGTATAATATTTACTCCATTATAGTTTTTGAACTTGACATTTTCCAAGGTCGTGGCAACCTCCAAGGGATATTCTTCTTTGGAATGTTTTGACAATAGGCTTTCACCCAGATGTATTTGTGATGGTTTTTGGAAACATTTCTATATTTTTGAACAATTTATGTTAAGGGTTTCCATTTTTCCTTAGTGGTTACCCTTGGGCTTGCTTCTCAAATTTCGTATATTCCTATACTTAATGTTTCACTTTCATGAAGAATATTAACTATAACATACTTGGCTACCCTGAAGATGATCCCTTGTACTTTTGATTATAAACTTGAGATTTTGTGCCCTTCCCACTTCTTTGTGTCACTAAAAAAATGAGTCTTCCTTCCAAATGAAAAGAAACCATTTTCTACTTGATAAACAATTTATCATCATTTTCTTATTCTCTAAGACCTTTCTTTTCTATGAAGTTTTGAATAAAAATGAAGCCACACTTACTTCTCTTTACCTCCATGTCTCACAAAAACACCTCCTTTATTTAATGAATTGCGCATATAAAATGGAACTAATTTAGTTGTGAATAGGATGTGTTCTCTCTATTATCTGCTATGTGTCTCTAGTTTTTTCAATGATTGAATTCCCTAGAAATAATGCACTAACTATTGATATAATTGCTTATTAATAACACATCACTATTTTAGACCTTGCAAGAGAATTGTAAATTGACATCATAGGTTGGAATGCTTTGTTGTTATGATATTGAATTATGCTATGTCAAATAGTATCTCCCTTTCTTAATATGACAAAGCCCTTTCAAATATTTTTTTACTTGACTTGAACTTTGTTGTTGAATACAGTGGTACCGAACCACTATACATTTTCCTTTTCTATTTATACACATTCTCTATGGCCATTTTATTATGTAACTGAACCTCCATGAAAATGATATGCTCCTTTGTGCCCTAAATGGGGAATGACTACTGCAACATTCATGGGTTTTTCTTTATACCTTATTTATCTTCTTTTCCCTATCTTGGCTTCTTTGTAAAACTATATCTTCTCAATCTCTTGACCTCTATTCTCAATAATACTCTTTTAAATTATTTTGAATATCTTATTGTCATGTTGTACTAGAAACAACACTATGTTTTATGTTACTACAACATTAAACAACACTGTCATAGCTTTAACATCTTTATTCAATTTAAAAAACTTACTACCATTGAATACCATCTCCTGAATGACAGTTTCATTTTGATAACGACTATGATATTGAATATAAGACTACTCCTTTCTATTCTAGGGATGTAGTGCTTCAGAAACTAAGGATAGTGTCACAATAGATTTGGCTCTATTCTTTCTTATGCCATTTATATGATAGTAGCATTGTTGTAAAATTAAATGTCATTCATGAGTTGGATAACAATGTGCTTGATTTACCTTGTTATAGAAACCTATTTTTTCTTATTGTAGATGATCATGGTTCTACCTGACACTTTATCTTGGTTTTAACTCTTCTTCTTAACTTTAGCATTTTGATTATTTATCTTCCTTTTGCAGTATGAAATTTATCTCCATTAAATTAAGTTGCATACAAAATGGAAACATTTGTGCTCTCTTTTTTCTTATTGTCAAAATTAACAAAAGAAACATCATAGTTTCATATGGTATAATGGCTTCTCCTATAGGTTACTTTCCTGTCATGGTTTCAACATGCTCTTGCATAACATATTTATACAGTGTTTTCACTATGCTTGTATATATGTCATTAGTATTGAGGCTTGATTATGCTTTTGAAATGTGTATCTTCATTATTACTGCACTATGCAGCTCTCTTCTAATTTGACAAGGTACATTGGTGATGAATACATCTTTAAATGTTTCCTTATAGTTATGACTATTTAAACATAGAAGCATGTTGTTCTTCCATCTATGATACCTTTGGATACTTAACTAGTGTAGCAAATAATGATGTTGTACTCCAATATCCTATAGCTTTATCCATGACTTATCTTAGATATCTTTTGTAGCTTCCATGACTATTGTTGATTGTCCCTTGTATTTGCAACAAACACACTTATCTATTTTTACCCTGGGGATGATTGCATGTTATTGATTGTAACCTTATTCTAATTGTCTTTCGATGATTGTCACTATCATACTTAATGCTTACATATTTATTTGATCTTCAATATCAGTTTACTGCCTTGATGTTCTTTATAAATGTATAAGTATTCATCTTGCTTTCTATTGTGCTTGATTTTAATGATCTAGACTACATCTTGAATATGGCACTGTAGTTTCTTTACTCTTTAGATTGATACTTGTTTCTACCAGAGTGCATAAATAGGTACTTTAACTTCAATATTTGATTGTTGATTGTTAAACCAAAAGGTTTTTGGATATGACAACATGTCCCTTTGATGGTCTATCCTTTTCAATCCTATATCTACACAATGAAATAAAAATGTTAGATAAATCATTGTATCTTTTCTACTTTCTATCTACTTTTGATGCATTTATTTGTGGATATGCGCAATGATAAGTAAAAATAGGACTCAAATTGTCATTTCTCTAACAACTTGTTTTTTTCACTCCCTACATGTGACTGATCATGATGGGATAACTAAAGACCAAGATGAAGCTAAAGAAATGTTTTTCTGAAGATGTAGGGATTCGTCATTACACCAAACAATGAAGAATCCCTCTTCTATGTTTACTTTAATCTTTCTATGCATTTTTACTTCATACTTGCATATATTTTTAAAGTTAACCCATGGCTTGTGTGGGTCCATTATGTACTTTTCATTTCTAAATAAAATGAAAGATTTGAAAGAGAAAAATACAACTGTACTACTCTTTTTAAGCACTTTGTATATTAATGTAATATTATTTCATTAATGAAATGAAATATTATTTTTCCTTTCCACTTTCTCTAATTTCAGTTTAGAAACTCAATTTGAAACTCAAGATTTTTAAAATGAACCAGATTGTACCTTTTACTTTAGCTGGTTAGCTATCCAGCTCTACCAATTTGAGCCAGATGTGACAATTGGTAAAAATCTTACAAGAAATACAATCAACACTTTTTTCTTTAAGTGTGTTGTGGAAAGTATTTCTCTAAATCAGTTCTCTATGATTTTCATTTCCAATATTTGAATGGTATCTTAAATTCTCTTATGAAGAAATTGTTTACTGCATAACAATCTAAATATCAAGAATCATTTGAGAAGTTGTTGTCCTTATGTTTATTGTTTTATTGGTCTCTTCAAGTAGGAGTTAAATTCCATTAGACTGATTAACGTGAAAAATATATGATTATCTAGTATTGAGGGTTAGATAGTTGACAAATTCATCCAAGCGCTGAATTTTAAAATTGTCTCATAGAGTTATACGTGAATGTCTAGGAGGAAGGTGACTCTATTGCACAAATGAAGAGAAGGCACCGGTCTTTCATACACAACTTTATTTAAAAAAACTAGATTATAGTAGGAGAATTCAAAAAGATAGATAGAAGAAAGAATTGGTCAGAGATCAAGATAGTTATAAACAAGAATTGAAGTAGCAGTAAAAGGAAGACACAATAAAGAAAGACAATCAGGAGATAGGATCAATTAGTCACATAAGTCTATTTTATGAACTCATGCCACTCTAAAATAGATAAACTAGAGACTAGAAGTAGAATGAAGACATAATATATAATCTTCTATAAAAAGCATAAACTTGAAGAGCCAATTGGTGAATAGGTGCACCTGCCTAGGTCTTTTAGAGCCTAAAGTGTAGGGGAGGTTTAACCTTAATTTGGTTACTCTTGTTTGTTGGCTATGTCAATTGGAATGTTTGAATATGTTTGGCATACTCTTAGAACTTTCTAATCTATTGATTCGGTAACCAAAATTATTACCTATCAAAATCCTTACCTCCTATGTCAATATAAATCTACCACTGTATGAAAAATAAAAAAGAAAGAAAAACCCAAAAATCAATTTCCAAAAGTCCCACACTTCTCCCAAATTTGGCAAATTGAAAACCACAATCCAATCCGCAACCAAAAAACCAAAATCGTAACCCCCAACAAAATAAAAACCAAAACTCCATAAAAACACATGAAAATAAAATATTCTTCTTATAGAAATAAAATGAGAAGTCATTCAGAAAAAACTCCCAAGAAATTGAATAATTAAATCACTATTACTAATGTACAGAGCTTTTAGACTTCATTTTCTCAAAACTATTTATTTAATATAACATCTTTATTATTAAATTTACCATTTAACATATAAAATTTAAAATTAATAATTAATTAATTAATTTTATTTTTTTTACAACTATTTAATCAATAATTAGTGTATATATAACCGGTCTTCCATATATATATATATATATATATATATATATATATATATATATATATATATATATATATATATATATATATATATATATATATATATATATATATATATATATATATATATATATATATATTCATACATCAAGCATCATTAAATTATATTAGGACTATTAAATTAACCATTATATCATATTGTAGACACCTAAATTTGATTACACAACTAAGTAATCCTATTTAGTTCTCTCCTAGGACATTAATCGATTACATATTAAATACTTATTTAATTTATGTCATCCCCTAGTTAATTAATTTAATTAATTAAGTTGTGAGGCCTCACCCTGACCAATCATAGCATTTTTGATCCATTCACATTTTGACACCTTATGACTTGATACTTTGATGTATTTTTTATCATTCTGATAGAGACTTATGATACTATGTTTGATGGTGATGACTATATTATGTGGATTAGAACCTAGAATATGTGGTTGATTTTGATTATGCATGTTTAGATATGTGAAGTGATGAGAAGATTGGATCATGATTAGATTTGATTATTTCATGGATGATATGTCATGATGATTATGGAACTACTATGTTTAAACATTATTGAATGAAAAAATTACAATTAGAATTGAATTTTGCACATTGATTTATGTTGCTAATTATGAATTGAAAATGTATATTTCATGTGATTTTATTACCTTGGACTACTAATGCTCGAGTTTAGTTTGTAGGAAAGAGAACCATGGAATTATTCAGAGAATCAAGGCTAAACATATGTGAATTGAATAAGCCAAGGTTTATTCTGATATGAGATTGAAAACCTCGTTGTTCTGTGATCTTGTTGTAAATGTGAATTTCATGTGTGTTATTAGTTTAACTTCATGTTGTCCATTAGGACATGTCATTGTGGATGTGATGTGTATTTGTTGGTGTCACTTGACACGTGTTGTATATGTGGAAGATGACACGTCAATTAGGGCTTGTGAAGAACCACCTAACCCCATAAAATATTGTATTAAGTCCCACTTACTTGTAGATGTCATGTAGGGACCACATCAAGTTGGGAACTCGGATTTGGACTTTAAGGGTACTTTAGAGGGGTCAAAAGTGACCCTAGGGTGTAGGTTTAGCCTAAATTAGCTAACCCTAAGTAGGTACCTTGGGTTGGGAGTTAGTTTTTACCTATGGGAAAGCCTAGAACCTCATTATGGGCTTCCAAAAAGCCTACTTTTCAAAAGTGGCGAAAATGGAAGTGGCCACATGCATTATAACTTGCCCCACACTCTTTTCCAAACCCACAATTAAGAGGGGAGACAATATGGAAGACCAAGGACTTGGTGTCATGTCTCAATTAATGCTATTTGTTGAGTACATTTTAGAGGCCTTTTTAGTGGGATGGGAGAGACTTAGTGGGTGTTTGCCCACTCTCTAATTTTAGAGACAATTAGGTTTGGAAAAGGAAAAAGGAGAAGGGATAAGGAGCTCAACTCAATTTCATTCTTCCATTTTTTCTTTGGATTCAAGGTTGGTGGCTCTACCATGAAGAAAACTTCTTGCTTGAAACTAATGAAGAAGATTGTTATGTAAATTGTATTGTAGATTTTCTTATCTTCCTTACCATGAAAGGATGCTTATTGCATCTCATTTTGTTGTTTGTTTTGATAAAATAATATGTGAGAGCTTGTATGTATGTTCTTGTAAATCTTTCCATTGTTGTGTTGGAAATGGGATTGCATATGGATTTTGCTTCATTTCTTGTTTTCTTATTTTTGAGAATGTTGTTTCATGGGAGTTAAGGCATTACTCACCCTTTGGGAAGGGAAGAAGTGGCCTTGGGTGAAGGGGTTAGTTGAGATCTCCATTGTAGTGAGAGTCTCTTCTCTTGGAGAAGAGGGATAAATTCATGGGGTATGGGCTCCATGAAGCCATCTTGTATTCTTGCATCTTGAGGATGCTAATGAGGAAAGTTGTGTATGAAATATGAATCATGTAGCTTTGAGAGGCATGGAAATACTTTTGTAAAAAATGTAATATGTTGGCATTCTCCTACTTGGAAAAGCCCACCTTCACCCTTCTCAATGAGTTCGGAAAGCTCATTTGTAAAGCCTTGGATGGGAGTTATTTGTTGTTGTGCATATATGTGTTGTGAGCATTTGTAATGTATACCCATTTAGCCTTGGTTCTCCAAGATTAGGGGTGGTCTCATTGAGACCTAGGTTGGGAGGTGAGCTTCCCATGGTTCTCCTCTTTCATTTTTAGGTTTTGATGCCAAGGTCCTTGTTGATAAAGCTTTGGAGAGTTCTCAATGTTGGTAGGGTTGTGTGAAAGCAAGCTATGTTGAGGCATTGTTGAAATTTTCTAATAAAGAAATCTCTCCTTGTTAAGAGAAGCATACTTATGGATTGTAAAATGTTTTCCTTATCTTCATTGGGTCATCATGAAGTTTTATATTGAAATGTAATTGAGAAAATCTTGTTCATTCTCCTTGATACTCTCATTTATGTATTGTTACAAAATTGTATTTCATTGTTTAAAAATGTAAGTTTGATATTATTAAAAAGAATAGAAGGAAATGTATTTGTTCATAGCATGTAAAATCTTATAGGTACATAAAGCTTGTAATCTCTTTAATGCATATGTTGTAAATTCTCAAGTTTAAAAAACTCCATCCTTCTCTTTGAAAATCCATATTTCAATTTCAATAGGATCAACACCTTAGTTTTGAAACCAATATTGCAATCTCTAGTTCCTCCAAAATAAAGCATGATAACAATGAATAATTAAATAAGTTAGAATACTAATGTAAAATCACATATTACTAATATTCAATTTATAGTCTCCTTAGTGTAATGCACTAAGGCCTCGTTTGTTTGTGGGAATTGGAGCGGAATTGGCAGCAACACTTCCTGATTTTCAGCAAAATTGCTATTTGGGAGAGTAAAATTCAATTCGAGGTTTAGGGTTCAAAATCAGGTTTTGGCCCTAAAACAGGCAGCACCATCTTCCCACCGAAGAGGTGGAATTCGAAAATAAAACTAGGTTTTGCAAAATATTGAAGCACATTAGAATTTTTGTTGAGTCTGCGAACTTCCCTTTAGACATTATTGAGTGGTGGCCTTTGCTCTTATTGCTTGTTACTTACAAACATGAGAGCTTTTTCTTAGGGAACTATTATTTAGTTTAAACCATGAATTGGAATCATTAATCCAATACTCTCTCAGATCTCCTCTCACTCACTTACTGATGATGTTTGTTGCCAGAGAAAATGCCGACTCTGCAAAATAATGACCCAGCTCAGCAATTACGGATATTGTAGAGGATTGGCCAGGGAAATAGGCATTCAATGCGGCTCAAACCATGACTGAAGCCTCTGTAAATCGTAGATCGGTAGTAAAACAAACCCCAATGTTAACAATTCAAAGCTTTGGAAGCTCTAATTTGGAGGCTGCATCAAAGGTATTCTTGATGACACTAATGGTGGTAGTGTAAGCCCTGGCATGCTCTGCACCACTACCAACATGAAAGAAATAGACAATGTATGGATGCCGCCATTGGTGAATCTCAGAAATGGTGGACTAGACAAATTGCTTAGCAGACCCGTGAGCAGTACTTGTGAGGGTTTGCAATTTGATGAAAAGGGGGAATCAAAAATGAAAATGGTAGGGCATTGAATCAAATTTAGATGAATACGATGCAATCTGTGCCTATTTTGGGGATTGTCTTAGCCATCTTCCCTGTCAACCAAATGGTCCAGTTTTATCTTCCAAATACACAAAATTGGAATTTCAAAACCTAATTTTGAGATAATTAGGTTTTGAATCAACTTCCAATTCTGCAAACAAATGGGGCCTAATTGAATAATCAAATGCATACAATTAGCTCTTCTATAACAAGCAAATAAATCAATATGATAGAGCAATGGCAAAATAATATCAATAACACTTCCTAGATTTTTTAGAGCAAAAATGCTCTCTGGAATTTGTATGGGAAGGGAAATAATTCTCTTTGCCATAGAGAATATTCCCTTCCTAAAATACTTTTCCTAATTAGAGTTAGTATTCTAACCCTCTAATATAATCTTGTTGTTAAAAAACTAACTTATAAAATTAACCAAAAGAAAAACTTAAATAACATGACTTATCCAATACACTTACATGTGGACCCCACTCCTTCAACCTCCCATAAATAGGCATAGGTATGAGGAGGGGAAGCTCTATCAAACCAATCATTCTAAAAGAAAGAAAATAAAACATTAACTTTAATGCCTTTCTTTCTGCACTCCATTTCCCCTTTGACTTTCAAATCCCCAAGCAATGGATTTGGGTAAATGAGTTGGTGGGCCCCAAACACCCCATGCCTTGCACCACTTTTCCTCTTCACCCATATGTACTATGCCTGGCATGAAAATATTCCTTGCCTTGACATGTTACTTACTTCCTCCTTACCATTCGAAAGTTTCTTTGCAAATTGCTTTGTAGGTAATATTCCATGGTGGGTCCCCAAAGCTCTAATTCCTTATACCTGTACACATTCCCTCCAAATTTTTTTGAAAGTCATGGGCAGCCATGTCATTTCCTTGGTCCCATCACCCACTTGGTACATGGGCCCATGTGGAAGGATTGGGAGAAGTGTTAGGAGTTAATTGGGGGGAAAAGAAGGTTAGTAGGTTAGGATTAATAGGTTAGTAAGTTAGGACTAATTCTTTTGGGTTTTGATTGGTTCTTTTTAGTTGTTAATTTTATTATTAGTTATTAATTTTATTTGTTATCAAATTCATAGTTAATGAAATTAATTACTAATTAATAGTTATGGTTAATGTGCTTTAGATTTAATCTTTAATAAATCAACTTGCTAAACTAATATTTTATTTTATTTAATTGATAATTAGTTTAAATAAGATCATCAATAATAATTATTTGGATTTATTAATTTGTTAATTATTATTAGCTCATAGGATATGATCTAATGATTTGATTAAGTAATCTAATTTTATAAGAAGGTTATTAGTATGTATAGGAATGGGTAATATAACAGTTATAATTCTAATGTTTAGGTAACACTTGTTCTAGTTAACACTATTAGGTATTGTTGGAATTTAATTAAAATTCTATTATGAGTGGTGATCATCTCACGAGCTATTATTGTTAAATAAGAAACCTATTAAGTCAGAAAACCATTTTCTAAAGTTATAACCTAGGTACATATACAACTTGGGTTATCATTTACTTGGATAGTTTGGATATGTTATTAAGACCCTAGGTTGTGACTGGCTTAACCGTAGTCGATTTATACTTCACATATGAACGTTACTCTCTAACATCTGAGCCTTAAAAAAAAAAAATTGGTGCATTTTTATTGGTTAAATTTTGGGCATGAAATTTGGTATCAGAGCCTAGGTTTCAACATTGGAACCTAAAACCCATTATGTTTCAACTCACCTAACTTGATCTATTGTGTAGGTGCCTGTCGTCACACGAGCTGGCCAACAAGGTAGGGGTCGCAGAGCTATACATGTTAGTGTAGTACAGGGAGGTTGACCACCACCACCATCGCCACCACCACCACCACCACATTCACCACCTCTGAACCCTAACCAGGATGTTATGGATGTCCTTCAGAATCTGATTGGGGTAATTCAACAGAGGCTACCACTCATAGTCCATTAGACAGAGCAATAGGCTTCTGAAAGGGAAGCAGATATCCCAGGAGGTGGTAGAATAGTTAAGAGAGAGAGAGATGAGTAGGAGCCTTCCACCCAGGCTTATTGAGGGTTGTGGTGTTAATGAGGGGGAGTCAGTCCATCAGTTAGAGGTACCACCCAATCATGAGATGCGAGACAAAGAGAGACCCCCTAGAGATGTTGGAGACGAGATCTGAGAGTTAATACGACTCTAGCCACCCTTGTTTTTGGGAACCACTGATGGGTCAGTAGTAGAGGCCTAGTTACAAAGTTTACATTAGTGCTTTGGATTGTGCTCTCATGGGAGTAATCTAAAGGTACATATTGCAGTACATCTCCTATGGGAGAAAGCCTCCACTTCATGGCAACAGGAGGAGTCCATTAGAGAAGTGGCTATTGACACACTCACTTGGGAGTCATTTGTAGCCCATTTCTGAGAGAGGTATCTCTCCGAGCATTTTAGACAGAGACAGATAGTGGAGTTCCATGATCTCCACCAGAGAGGTCTCATAGTGGCCTAGTATGAGAGTCGATTTCTCGAGCTCCTTCCATATGTAGATTATATGAAGGATGAGAAATTGCATATCCATCATTTTATTAAGGGACTTAATATGTCTCTTTAGGGTAAAATACATCTAGTCTTTCACCACATTGAGAGATACAGTTGAGATGACACTTGTAGCCAAGGATATCCGTAGTAGACAGGAGTCTTGGGATCGATCTCAGCACTGAAACCCCTCATCCCAATAGTCAGGATAGAAGAGATCCTCTTGGAAGGGAAAACATAACCATTCAGCAGGATCCATTAAGGGTCAACAGTCTCAGCAGTAGGGATCTCAATAGGATTCTAGACAGAGGCATTCACAAGGTTATCAGGACTCTAAGCCCAAACAGTGGCAGTCTTAGGGCACTAGATATGATCAGAGGACACAAACCCCTCAAATACAGTCAGCTAGGACTCAAAAGTCCTCTAGGGGTGGATACAATGGTTCCAGTAGGGCCGGAGGGTCAAAACAGCCTAGGACACAAGGAGTATAGATTCAGACCTGAGGGCCATGTTACACTTGCGGTGGTATGGGACATAGAGTGAGAGAGTTCCCATAGGGACAATCAGCTAGTGGTCAGAGAGGGGCTACCTCAGAGCCTACAGTTGGAGATATGGGTAGGTCTCATAGATTATTTGCAATGGTTGATAACTGCCAAGCCGAGCACTAGGCCACAGTCATAGAGGCCACATGTATGATTCAGGGTATCAATGTTTCTATCTTGCTTGATTATGGATCCACAAACTCATTTATATCTCCATATGTAGTGGAGCTTTGCAGGCTGGTGGCAGTTAGATAGGATGTCAGTTGGGAGGTTGAGTTAGCCTCATGAGATAGGATGTTTGTTAGTTCCTTAGTTCACAGTTGTTAGATTTAGATTGGAGACTTTTGATCTCAACATTACCCCTCTAGGACCTTATGATGTAGTCCTTGACATGGATTGGCTATATGCCAACATCACCAAGATGGATTGTCGACACAAGAGGGTTGAGTGCATTGATGATCATGGTACTTATATGGTGATATTTGGGATATAGAGACTTGTATCCCTTCACATGATTTGTGCCATGCAGCTTAAGCGGTGTGTGTGGAAGGGATGTCAGTTATTTTCCATCACCATTAGTGATAGAGAGGAGGATTCAGAGGGGGAGCCTTCACTTGAGGATTCACTTATTCTTTAGGAGTTTGCAAATTTATTTCCTAACGAGCTACCTGGTATGCCTCCACCTAGGGTATTTGATTTTCATATAGATCTTGTGCTAGGAGCCGAGCTCATATCTATAGCACCTTACAGCATGACCACACATGATCTCAATGAGCTCAAGATTCAGTTAGAAGAGCTCTTGGAGAAAGGGCATATCTGACCTAGTGTATCACCTTGGGGTGCACCAGTGAATTTTGTGAAGAAGAAGGATGGATCACTTAGGTTGTGCATTGATTATCGACAGTTGAATAAAGTAGCAATAAAGAACTTATACCCACTTCCCAAGATCGATGATTTATTTGATCAGTTGCAGGGTGCCCAAGTATTCTTGAAGATAGATATGAAGTCAGGGTACCGTCAGTTGTGGATTATGGAGAGTGATATCTACAAGATTGCTTTTCTCATGAGGTATGGTCACTATGAGTTCACAGTAGTGCCATTTGGCCTCATGAATGCTCCAGTAGTGTTAATGATCCTCATGAACGGAGTATTTCATGCATTCTTGGATAAATTTGTGGTAGCGTTACTTGATGATATCTTGATATATTCTCGCAATGAGGAAGAGCATGAGGAGCATCTGAGATAGGTCCTGCAACATTTGAGAGAGAATCTGTTATATGGAAGCCTATCAAAGTGTGCCTTCTTTAGACCCAAGGTGCATTATCTTGGTCATGTTATATTTGGTGATGTGATCTCTATAGACCCATCGAAGATTAGAGCCATTATGGATTGGCCAGCACCCACCAGTGTCACTGAGGTGAGAAGTTTTATGGGCTTAATAGGTTATTACAGACGCTTTGTGGTAGGACTTTCTACAATAGCTCATCCCATCACTTCCCTTCATAGAAAAGGGAAGAAGTATGAATGGACGAAGAAGTGTGAGAGAGCTTTCTAGGAGCTCAAGGGAGCCCTCACTAGTGTACCAATTTTAGTAGTGCCAGATCCTTCAGCAGATTTTGTTGTATGTACAGATGCTTCATTAGATGGTTTAGGAGCAATCCTTATGTAGGAGGGTCATCCTATATCTTTCGAGTCTAGGAATCTAAAGACTCACGGGCTTAATTATCGTAAACATTAGCTAGAACTCACAACGGTGGTTCATGCCTTAGTAAGATGGTGACACTTTCTTCTAGGTCACTGATTTGAGCTTCATTTAGATCACCAGAGCCTACAGTATATCTTTACACAGCCCAATCTTAACGCTAGGCAGAGGAGATGGATGGAGTTTTTGTGTGAGTATGATTTTGATGTTCATTACATCAAAGGCAAGGAGAATGTAGTTGCAGATGCCTTGAGTAGGAGGTGACACAAGCTCTCATTTATGACTTCTAGTATAAATTTGAGGGAGCACATTTTGCATCAGTTGCCAGAGGATGGATTATATGTGGAGGTTTTCTAGTTTATCCATTCTCAGAGACCCCTTGAGGGGAGATTTGTAGAGTATTCCTTAGAGTTCAATGAACTTCTATGACATAGGGGATGCATCTATGTACCCTCTATGGGTGACTTGCGAGAGTTTATTATGCTTGAGGCTCATAGAGCACCTTATGCAGCTCATTTGGGAGTTAAGAAGTTGCATGCTGATCTGACACAGTTGTATCATTGGCCAGGCATGAGATTGCATATTGCTAGCATAGTTGCTAGATGCATAGAGTGTTAGAGAGTGAATGCAGAGCACAGTCATCCAGGTGGGCTCTTGCAGCCACATGAGATTGTCGAGTGGAAATGGGATAATATATCTATGGACTTCATTGTTGGCCTCCCTATGTCATCACACCACCATGATACCATCTTGGTAACCATCAAAACATTGACCAAGGTTGTCCACTTCTCACCTGTGCGTACTACATTCATAGCACGAGACGTAGCTCAGGTGTTTTTTGGGGATATTGTCAGACTTCATGGAACTCCCTATAAGATCATCTTCGATAGAGACTCTTTGTTGACATCAGCCTTTTGGAGAGAGTTACAGACAACATTGGACACTAGGCTCAATTTCAGTATGACATATCACCCTCAGACAGATGGACATAAATAAGGGTTAGCCAAGTGTTAGAGGATATGTTATGTATGTATGTGATGGACCATCAGGTCAAGTGGGAGGAATACCTATATCTAGTAGAGTTTTCCTATAATAATGGGCATCATTCTTCTATAGGTATGCCACCATATCAGGCTTTGTACAGTAGACCATTTAGGACACCACTGAGTTGGGATAGGATCAAGGATAAGGTATCTATTGGACCTCAGTTGGTCAAGGATATGGAGCAGTAGGTGGTTTTGATTAGACAACATCTTAGAGAGGCTCATGATCAACATAAGAAGTATGCAGATGTGAAGAGGGTTGACCATGAGTATATGGTTGGAGATAGAGTCTTCTTGAGAGTGCGCCTGCATAAGAGTCCAATCCATTTTGGAAAGGGCTATAAGTTAGCGCCTGGCTTTGTTGGACCTTTCAAGATTTTGGAGAGGATAGGAGCAGTTACCTACTGTCTAACTTTTCCACCCAGCCTGACAAGCATCCATGATGTGTTTCATGTATCTGTGCTACATAAATATGTTCATGATGAGATTCACATTATAGATTGGGATGCCTTGCAGGTGGAGTCAAATAGATAGTTAGCCTTGGAGCCCATTTGTATTTTAGCCAGATGGACCCTGGCACTGCGAGGCAGAGAGCTGGACTAGGTTAGGGTCTAGTGGGATTTTTATGATGAGGTCATGACTTCATGGGAGGATTAAGCATAGATGAGATCATAGTACCCATACCTTTTTGATGAACTCTAGGAGGAAGTTCATGCATAGGGGGGAGGATATGAGGCCTCACCCTGACCCATCATAGCATTTTTGATCCATTCCCATTTTGACACCTTATGACTTGATACTTTGATGTATTTTTTATCATTCTGACAGAGACTTATGATACTATGTTTGATGATGATGACTATATTATGTGGATTACATTTTGATGTGGATTAGAACCTAGAATATGTGGTTGATTTTGATTATGCATGTTTAGATATGTGAAATGATGAGAAAATAGATCATGATTAGATTTGATTATTTCATGGATGATATGTCATGGTGATTCTGGAATTACTATGTTTAAATATTATTGAATGAAAAAATTATAATTAGAATTGAATTCTGTACATTGATTTATGTGGTTAATTATGAATTGAAAATGTATATTTCATGTGATTTTATTACCTTGGACTATTGATGCTCAAGTTTAGTGTGCAGGAAAGAGAACCATGGAATTATTTGGAGAATCAAGGCTAAACATATGTGAATTGAGTAAGCCAAGGTTTATTTTGATATGGGATTGAAAACCTCGTTGTAATGTGATCTTGTTGTAAATGTGAATTTCATGTGTGTTATTAGTTTAACTTCATGTTGTCAATTAAGACATGTCATTGTGGATATGATGTGTATTTTGTTGGTGTCACTTGACACTTGTGTTGTATATGTGAAAGATGACATGTCAATTAGGGCTTGTGAAGAACCACCTAACCCCATAAAATATTGTATTAAGTCCCACTTACTTGTAGATGTCATGTAGGGACCAAATCAAGTTGGGAACTCGGATTTGGACTTTAGGGGTACTTTAGAGGGGTCAAAAGTGACCCTAGGGTGTAGGTTTAGCCTAAATTAGCTAACCCTAAGTAGATACCTTGGGTTGGGGGTTAGTTTTTACCTATGGGAAAGCCTAGAACCTCATTATGGGCTTCCAAAAAGCCTACTTTTCAAAAGTGGCGAAAATGGAAGTGGCCACATGCATTATAACTTGCCCCACACTCTTTGCGAAACCCAAAATTAAGAGGGGAGACAATATGGAAGACCAAGGACTTGGTGTCATGTCTCAATTAATGCTATTTGTTGAGTACATTTTAGAGGCCTTTTTAGTGGGATGAGAGAGACTTAGTGGGTGTTCACCCACTCTCTAATTTTAGAGACTATTAGAATTGGAAAAAGAAAAAGGAGAAGGGATAATGAGCTCAACTCAACTTCATTGTTCCATTTTTGCTTTGGATTCAAGGTTGGTGGCTCTACCATGAAGAAAACTTCTTGCTTGAAATTAATGAAGAGGATTGTTATGTAAATTGTATTGTAGATTTGCTTATCTTCCTTACCATGAAAGAATTCTTATTGCATCTCATTTTGTTGTTTGTTGTGATAAAAGAATATGTGAGAGCTTGCATGTATGTTCTTGTAAATATTTCCATTGTTGTGTTGGAAATGGGATTGCATATGGATTTTGCTTCATTTCTTGTTTTCTTATTTTTGAGAATGTTGTTTCAAGGGAGTTAAGGCATTACTCACCCTTTGGGAAGGGAAGAAGTGGCCTTGGGTGAAGGGGTTAGTTGGTATCTCCATTGTAGTGAGAGTCTCTTCTCTTGGAGAAGAGGGATAAATTCATGGGGTATGGGCTCCATGAAGCCATCTTGTATTCTTGCATCTTGAGGATGCTAATGAGGAAAGTTGTGTATGAAATATGAATCATGTAGCTTTGAGAGGCATGGAAATACTTTTGTGAAAAATGTAATATGTTGGCATTCTCCTACTTGGAAAAGCCCACCTTCACCCTTCTCAATGAGTTTGGAAAGCTCATTTGTAAAGCCTTGGATGGGAGTTATTTGTTGTTGTGCATATATGTGTTGTGAGCATTTGTAATGTATACCCGTTTAGCCTTGGTTCTCCAAGCTTGGGGGTGGTTTCATTGAGACCTAGGTTGGGAGGTGATCTTCCCATGGTTCTTCTCTTTCATTTGCAAGTTTTGATGCCAAGATCCTTGTTGATAAAGCTTTGGAGAGTTCTCAATGTTGGTAGGGTTGTGTGAAAGCAAGCTATGTTGAGGCATTGTTGAAATTTTCTAATAATGAAATCTCTCCTTGTTAAGAGAAGCATTTTTATGGATTGTAAAATGTTTTCCTTATCTTCATTGGGTCATCATGAAGTTGTATATTGAAATGTAATTGAGAAAAGCTTGTTCATTCTCCTTGATACTCTCATTTATGTATTGTTACAAAATTATATTTCATTGTTTAAACATGTAAGTTTGATCTTATTAAAAAAAATAGAAGGCAATGTATTTTTTCATAGCATGTAAAATCTTATAGGTACATAAAGCTTGTAATCTCTTTAATGTATATGTTGTAAATTCTCAAGTTTAAAACACTCCATCCTTCTCTTTGAAAATCCATATTTCAATTTCAATAGGATCAACACCTTAGTTTTGAAACCAATATTGTAATCTCTAATTCCTCCAAAATGAAGCATGATAACAATGAATAATTAAACAAGTTAGAATACTAATGTAAAATCACATATTACTAATATTCAATTTATAGTCTCCTTAGTGTAATGCACTAAGGCCCCGTTTGTTTGCCGGAATTGGAGTGGAATTGGCAGTGATACTTCCTTATTTTAAGGAAATCCGCTATTTTGGAGTGTAAAATGCAATTCGAGGTTTAGGGTTCAAAATCAGGTTTTGGCCCTAAAACGGGCAGCACCATCTTCCCACCAGAGAGGTGGAATTCAAAAATAAAACCAGGTTTTTGCAAAATATTGAAGCACATTAAAATTTTTGTCCGGTCCGCGAACTTCCCTTTGGACATTATTGAGTGGTGGCCTTTGCTCTTGTTGCTTGTTACTTACAGAAATGAGAGCTTTTTCTCAGGGCACTACGATTTAGTTTAAACAATGAATTGGAATCATTAATCTAGTACTCTGTCAGATCTCCTCTCACTCACTTATCGATGATGTTTGTCGCCAGAGAAAATGCTGACTTTGCAAAATAATGACCCGACTCAACAATTATCGAAATTGTAGAGGATTGGCTAGGGAAATAGGCATTTAACATGGCTCAAACCACGACCGAAGCCTTTGTAAATCATACATTTCTAGTAAAACTACCCCCAAAGTTAACAATTCAAAGCTTTGGAAGCCCTAATTTGGAGGCCGCGTTGAAGGTATTCTTGACAGCACTATTGGTGGTAGTGTAAGCCTTGGTGTGCTTTGCACTGCTGCTGACGTGAAAGCAACAGGAATGTATGGCTACCACCATTGGTGAATCTTAGAAATGGCTGATTGGACAAATTGCTCAACAGACCCGTGAGCAGTACTTGTGAGGGTTTGCAATTTGATGAAAAGGGGAATAAAAAATGAAAATGGTAGGGTGTTGAATCGAATTTAGATGAATACAATGCAATCTATGCCTGTTTTGGGGATTGTCTTAGCTATCTTCCTGGTCAACCAAACGGTCCAGTTTTATCTTTCGAATACACAAAACTGGAATTTCAAAACCTAATTTTGAGATAATCAGGTTTTGAATCAAATTCCAATTCTACAAACAAATGGGGCCTAATTGAATAATCAAATGCATACAATTAGCTCTTCTATAACAAGCAAATAAATCAATATGATAGAGCAATGGCAAAACAATATCAATAACACTTCCCAGATTTTTTAGAGAAAAAATGCTCTCTAGAATTTGTATGAGAAGGGAAATAATTCTCTTTGCCATAGAGAATATTCCCTTCCCAAAATACTTTTCCTAATTAGAGTTAGTATTCTAACCCTCTAATATAATCTTGTTGTTAAAAAACTAACTTATAAAATTAACCAAAAGAAAAACTTAAATAACATGACTTATCCAATACACTTGCATGTGGACCCCACTCCTTCAACCTCCCATAAATAGGCGTAGGTATGAGGAGGGGAAGCTCTGTCAAACCAATCATTTTAAAAGAAAGAAAATAAAACATTAACTTTAATGCCTTGCTTGCTGCACTTTATTTCCCCTTTGACTTTCAAATCCCCATGCAATGGATTTGGGTAAATAAGTTGGCGGGCCCCAAACACCCCATGCCTTGTGCCACTTTTCATCTTCACCCATATGTGCTGTGTCTGGCATGAATTAATTCCTTGCCTTGACATGTTACTTACTTCATCTTTACCACTCGAAAGTTTCATTTCAAATTGCTTTGTAGGTAATATTCCATGGTGGGTCCCCAAAGCTCTAATTCCTTATACCTGTACACATTCCCTCCAAAAAGTTTTGAAAGTCATGGGCAGCCATGTCATTTCCTTGGTCCCATCACCCACTTGGCATGTGGGCCCATGTGGAAGGATTGGGAGAAGTGTTAGGAGTTAAGTGGGGGGAAAAGAAGGTTAGTAGGTTAGGATTAATAGGTTAGTAAGTTAGGACTAATTCTTTTGGGTTTTGATTGGTTCTTTTTAGTTGTTAATTTTATTATTAGTTATTAATTTTATTTGTGATCAAATTCATAATGAAATTAATTACTAATTAATAGTTATGGTTAATGTGCTTTAGATTTAATCTTTAATAAATCAACTTGCTAAACTAATATTTTATTTTATTTAATTGATAATTAGTTTAAATAAGATCATCAATAATAATTATTTGGGTTTATTTAATTTGTGAATTGTTATTAGCTCATAGGATATGATCTAATGATTTGATTAAGTAATCTACTTTTATAAGAAGGTTATTAGTATGTATAGGAATGGGTAATATAACATTTATAATTCTAATGTTTAGGTAACACTTGTTCTAGTTAACATTATTAGGTATTGTTGGAATTTAATTAAAATTTGATTATGAGCTGTGATCATCTCATGAGCTATTATTGTTAAATAAGAAACCTATTAAGTCGGACAACCATTTTCTAAAGTTATAACCTAGGTACATATACAACTTGGGTTATCATTTAATTGGATAGTTTGGATATGTAATTAAGACCCCAGGTTGTGACCGGTTTAACCGTAGTCGATTTATACTTCACTTATGAATTTTACTCTCTAACATCTGAGCCTTAAAAAAAAAAAATTGTTGCATTTTTATCGGTTAAATTTTGGGCATGAAATTTGTTATTAGAGCCATGGTTTCAACATTGGAACCAAAAACCCATTACGTTTCAACTCACCTAACTTAATCTATTGTGTAGGATGCCTATCGTCACACGAGCTGGCCGATGAGGTAGGGGTCACAAAGCTGTACATGTTAGTGCGAGATAGGGAGGTGGACCACCACCACCACCATCTTCACCACCTCGGAACCCTAACCAAGATGTTATGGATGTCCTTCAGAATCTAATTGGGGTAATTCAACAGAGGCTACCACTCATAGTCCCTTAGCCAAAGCAACAGGATTCTGAAAGGGAAGCAGATATCCCAGGAGGTGGTAGAGCAATTATGAGAGAGAGGAGTAGGAGCCCTCCACCCAGGCTTGTTGAGGGCCATGGTGATTATGAGGGGGAGTCAGTCCATCAGTTAGAGGTACCACCTGATCATGAGATGCGAGACAAAGAGAGACCCCCTAGAGATGTTGGAGACGAGATCCAAGAATTAATACAACTCTAGCCACCCTTATTTTTGGGAACCACTACCGGGTCAGTAGCAGAGGCCTGGTTATAGAGTTTACATCGGTGCTTTGGATTGCGCCCTTATTAGAGTAATCTAAAGACACAGATTGCAGTACATCTCCTATGAGAGAAAGCCTCCACTTGGTGGCAACATGAGGAGTCCATTGGAGAAGTGGCTATTGACACACTCACTTGGGAGTCATTTGTAGCCCATTTTTGAGAGAGGTATCTCTTCGAGCATTTTAGATAGAGACAGATAGAGGAGTTCCATGATCTCTAGCAGAGAGGTCTGACAGTGGCCCAATATGAGAGTCAGTTTCTCAAGCTCCTTCCATATGTAGATTATATGAAGGATGAGAAACTACATATCCATCATTTTATTAAGGGACTTAATATGTCTTTTCAGGGTATAGTACGTCTAGTCTTTCCTACCACATTCAAAGATACAGTTGAGATGACACTTGTAGCCAAGGATATCTGTACTAGACAGGAGTCCCAAGATTAGTCTCAACATTGAAACCCCTCATCCCAACAGTCAAGATAGAAGAGACCCTCTTGTTAGGGGAAACATAACCATTCAATAGGATCCTTAAAGGGTCAACAGTCTCAACAGCAGGGATCTCAGTAGGATTCTAGACAGAGGCATTCACAGGGTTATCAAGGCTCTAAGCCCAAACAGTGGCAGTCTCAGGGCCCTAGACAGGATCAGAGGACACAGACCCCTCAAATACAGTTAGCTAGGAATCAACAGTCCTCTAGGGGTGGATATATTGGTTCCAGTAGGGCTGGAGGGTCACAGCAGCCTAGGACACAAGGAGTATAAATTCAGACCCAAGGGCCATGTTACACTTGCGGTGGTATGGGACATAGAGTGAGAGAGTGCCCATAGGGACAGTCAGCTGGTGGTAAGAGAGGGGCTACCTCAGAGCCTACAGTTGGAGATATGGGTAGGTCCCATAGATTATTTGCAGTGGTTGATAACTGCCAGGCCGAGCACTAGGCCACGGTCATAGAGGCCACATGTATGATTCAAGGTATCAATGTTTCTATCTTGCTTGATTACGGAGCCACAAACTCCTTTATATCTCCATATGTAGTGGAGCTTTGCAGGCTGGTGGTAGTTAGATAGGATGTTAGTTGGGAGGTCGAGTTAGCCTCATGAGCTAGGGTGTCTATTAGTTCCTTAGTTCACAGTTGTCAGATTCAAATTGGAGACTTCTGATCTCCACATTACCCCTCTAGGATCTTATGATGTAGTCCTTGACATGGATTGGATATATGCCCACATCGCCAAGATGGATTGTTGACACAAGAGGGTTGAGTGCATTGATGATCATGGTACTTATATGGTGATATTTGGGATATAGAGACTCGTATCCCTTCGCATGATTTGTGCCATGTAGCTTAAGTGATGCGTGTGAAAGGGATGTCAATTATTTTGCATCACCATTAGTGATAGAGAGGAGGATTCAGAGGGGGAGCCTTCACTCGAGGATTATCTTATTCTTCAAGAGTTTGCAGATTTATTTCCTACCGAGCTACTTGGTATGCCTCCACCTAGGGCATTTGATTTTCATATAGATCTTGTGCCAGGAGCCAAGCTTGTATCTAGAGTACCTTACAGGATTACCACACATGATCTCAATGAGCTCAAGATTCAGTTAGAAGAGCTCTTGGAGAAAGGGCATATCCAACCTAGTGTATCACCTTGGGTTGCACCAATGATTTTTGTGAAGAAGAAGGATGAATCACTTAGGTTGTGCATTTATTATCGACAGTTGAATAAAGTAACAATTAAGAACTGATACCCACTTCCTAGGATTGATGATTTATTTGATCAGTTGCAGGGTGCCCAAGTATTCTTGAAGATAGATATGAAGTTGGGGTACCATCAGTTGCGGATTGTGGAGAGTGATATCTACAAGATTACTTTTTGCACGAGGTATAGTCACTATGAGTTCACAGTAGTGCCATTTGGCCTCACAAATGCTCTAGCGGTGTTCATGAGCCTCATAAAAAGAGTATTTCATACATTCTTGGATAAATTTTTGGTAGTGTTCCTTGATGATATCTTGATATATTCCTATAATGAGGGAGAGCATGAGGAGCATTTGAGATAGGTCCTGTAGCGTTTGAGAGAGAATCAGTTATATGGCAGCCTGTCAAAGTGTGCCTTCTTTAGACTTGAGGTGCATTATCTTGGTCATGTTTTATTCATTGATGGGATCTCTATAGACCCATCAAAGATTAGAGCCATTATGGATTGGCCAGCACCCACCAGTGTCACTAAG
Source organism: Chamaecyparis obtusa (assembly GCA_027943335.1). Lineage (NCBI taxonomy): Eukaryota > Viridiplantae > Streptophyta > Pinopsida > Cupressales > Cupressaceae > Chamaecyparis > Chamaecyparis obtusa. Next base: position 530,350 of record BSBK01001712.1, read on the forward strand.
GTCAAAAGTTTTATGGGCTTAATAGGTTATTACAGATGCTTTGTGGTAGGATTTTCTATAATAGCTCATTCCATCACTTCCCTTCAGAGAAAAGGGAAGTATGAATGGATAGAGAAGTGTGAGAGAGCTTTCTAGGAGCTAAAGAGAGCCCTCACTAGTGTACCAATTTTAGCAGTGCCAGATCCTTCAGCAAATTTTGTTGTATGTACGGATGCTTCATTGGATGGTTTAGGAGTAGTCCTTATGCAGGAGGGTCATCCTATAGCTTTTGAGTCTAGGAAGCTAAATACTCATGGGCTTAATTATCCTACTCATGACCTAGAGCTCATAGCAGTGGTTCATGCCTTAGTGAGAAGGTGACACTTTCTTCTAGGTCACTGATTTGAGCTTCATTCAGAACACCATAGCCTACAGTATATCTTTACACAACCCAATCTTAATGCTAGGTAGAGGAGATGGATGGAGTTTTTGTGTGAGTATGATTTTGATGTTCATTTCATCAAGTAGAAGGAGAATGTAGTTTTAGATGCCTTGAGTAGGAGGTGACACAAGCTCTCATCTATGACTTCTAGTATAGATTTGAGGGAGGGCATTTTGCATCACTTACCAGAGGATGGATTATATGTGGAGTTTTTCTAATTTATCCATTCTCAGAGACCCCTTGAGGGGAGATTTGTAGAGTATTCCTTAGAGTCCAACAGACTTCTATGACATAAGGGATGCATCTATGTACCCTCTATGGGTGACTTGCGAGAGTTTATTGTTCTTGAGGCTCATAGAGCACCTTATGTAGCTCATATGGGAGTTAAGAAGTTGCATGCCAATCTAAGACAATTGTATCATTGGCTAGACATGAGATTGCATATTTCCAGCATAGTTGCTAGATGCCTAGAGTGTTAGAGAGTGAATGCAGAGCATAGTCATCCAGGTGGGCTCCTGCAGCCACATGAGATTGCCTAGTGGAAGTGGGATACTATATCTATGGACTTCATTGTTGACCTCCATATGTCTTCTCACCACCATGATACCATCTTGGTGACAGTCGACATGTTGACCAAGGTTTCCCACTTCTCACCTGTGCATACTACATTCACAACATGAGACTTAACTCAGGTGTTTTTGTGGGATATTGTTAGACTTCATGTAATTCCCTGTAAGATCATCTTTGATGGAGACTCTTTGTTCACATCAGCCTTTTGGAGAGAGTTATAGACAACATTTGACACTAGGCTTGATTTCAGTACGCCATATCATCCTCAGATAGATGGATAGACATAGAGGGTTAACCAAGTGTTAGAGGATATGTTATGCATGTATGTGATGGACCATCAGGTCAAGTGGGAGGAATACCTACATCTAGTAGAGTTTGCCTATAATAATGGGCATCATTGTTCTATAGGTATGCCACCATATCAGACTTTGTATAGTAGACCATGCAGGACACCACTAAGTTGGGACAGGATCGAGGATAAGGTATCTTGATGAAGGATGCTTCCCTTAATACCACAAACACATAACAGAAATAGAGAAACAACAACAATATGCAAGAACAGAAGATTGGCTTCTTATTATCTCCACAAATGTGGAATTACAAACTTTCAGAATTACAATATGCAAAGCCACATGGGCATTCCCTTACAATATTCTGTAGGACAAAGCCTCGAACTATTACCCAGATCTACTACCCAGAACTATTCTGAATTGCCTAAGGCAATAATACAGCCTTCTTTATATAGGCAATTTTCCACCGCTTGGGAAGGTTCCAGAATTTTAGCCAATAAGGCCGACCAAACTTAGAATTATTTTATTTTACATTTTATTACATCATAGTCAGCTCAAGATAACCTTTGAAACTTGAACAAAAATTTTGAAAAAAATTATTTTCTGCCATTTCGGGTGGCCCAACTTCCGAAGACCATAAGTCATCACCAGTTGACCCGATCGGCTATTATAACCCCATTTCAGAAATGCCACGAAGTGCTCTAAAGGCTTGACTTGTGCAAGCAACCGTCACCCAAATTTTTGACCTCATCCGGGGCCTCTAAAGCCTTCAAAACTGAGTTCAAAGTTTTTGTACCCTACTGCCAATACCGAAAATCCTTAATATCTTCCAATATACACTTGATCTGGCAATGAAACTTTACTGGCAGACTTATATGACCAAAATGAACCTCCAAGAAAGAAATCAGATCATTCTGAGCACATACAAAAATTACCAAAAATAGTAACTTTCCATAAATAGCAGCTTTGCACAAAATAGCCCTTATTGAATATAAAAATAGAAATATATATTTTTTGGGTGATGCAAGATTGCTCTTACACCCAGGATGCTCCTGCATCAGACACCCAGGGTAATTTGAGAAGTGACCCTGTCACGACTTAGGTGTGCAGAGGAAAACCAAGACGGCTAACCTCCTCCTTTGTCAGCCATGATGAATCTTCAACAGGTCATCCTTTCCACTTGACCAGATATTCTTCATATGTCTTGTTCCTTATGCTTCTGCCAACACGACTGTCCAGTATATCTTCAATCTCCTTAGTGTCTGAACTAGTTGCTGGAATACTCCACTGTGCTGCTGTGATCTCATCTTCAACACCTCCTTCATGATACTCTGTCAGATCTGAAATGTTAAATACTGGTGAAATATTTAGCTCAGTAGGCAATTCTACCTTGTATGCATTTCATGAATCATGTTTCTTCAGTATCCTACATGGTCCAAACTTCTTCATTTTTAGCTTGTTATATGTATCAACCGAAAATCGCTCCTTTCACAAATGAACCATGACTTCATCTCCAACCTGAAATTTATTATGCCTCCTTTTCTCATCTGCCTTAGCCTTATACTACGCATTCATCTTGGTAATATGCTTCTTCACCTCCTCATGGATGTTCTTCAAGTGTTCTGCAAAATCCTCAGCTTAAACACTACTTATTTCTCCTTTATCTATCTTCCTGAAATCAGATGCATTTCTTGGACTACTTCCATATATAATCTAGAATGGTGATTTACCAGTGCTCCTATTGACAGAATTATTGTATGCAAATTCTGCCTGTGGTAAAATCAAATCCCATCCTGTTGGCTTATCTCCAACCAAACATCTCAACAAATTTTTCAAACTTCTATTCACCACCTCTGTCTGTCCATCAGTTTGTGGATGATGTGATGAACTAAATTTCAAATCTATCTTCAACTTCTTCCACAATGTACACCAAAAATATCCAACAAGCTTAGTATCCTGATATGAAACTATGGTCTTTGGTAAACCATGAAGTCTCACTACTTCTCTGAAAAATAATTCTGCTACATGAACAACATCATTAGTCTTCTTGCAGGGAATGAAATGTGCCATCTTTGAAAATCTGTCAACCACCACAAAAATTGAATCATGTCCCCACTAAATTCTTGGTAAACCAAGAACAAAGTCCATACTGATATCCTCCCAAGGCTTCTTTGGTATAGGTAATGGCTGATACAACCCTGTATTCTGCTTCACTCCTTTCGCCATCTGACATACTCTGCAACTCTGTACAAACTTCTTCACATCTTGTTGCAACTATGGCCAATAATAATTCTCACTAACCAAACCAAGAGTTTTATCACAACCAAAATGTCCAGCCAATCCTCCGCTATGCTTCTCCTTGATAAGATTCTCCCTCATAGAACTTTGTGGAATGCACAACTGACTCCCTCTGAATAGCATATCATCCTGGATGATGAAATCCAACCATTTCGTCCTGTCTAGAGTAACAGGTTCTGTACAAGCTTTCCAAGCTTCACCAAAATCAGGATCCTCTGAATACAAATTCTTGAGTTCCTTGAACCCAACCACTTCAATCTGCATTTCTGTCAGCAATAGTTTACTTCTACTAAGAGCATCTGCAACCCTATTAGACTTTCCACTCCTGTGTTTCAAAACAAATGTATAACTCTGCAAAAACTCAACCCATTTCAAATACCTTTGATTCAATTTTCCTTGACTATTCAAATATTGCAAAGCTTGATGATCAGTATACAAAACAAACTCCTTAGGAAGTAGATAATGTCTCCACTTCTTTAATGCCTGAACTATAGCATAAAATTCCTGATCATAAACAGAATATTTCCTCTTGGTATCATTTAACTTCTCATTGAAATAAGCAACAGGTTTACCTTCTTGGCTCATAATAGCTCCTATTGCAGTACCACTAGCATCACAATCTATTTGAAACACCTTATTAAAATCTGGAAGTGCTAAAACAGGTTGTTCTGTAACTTTTTATTTCAACAATTGAAAACTTTTTTTTGCCCCATTAGTCCACTTAAACTCTTTTCTATCCCCTCTTATTGTTTCAGTCAAGGGTCCACAAATACTGCTAAAATTTTTGATAATTTTTTTGTAAAAGCTAGCCAAACCATGAAAAGATCTTACCTCAGTAGCGCTCCTTGGAGTAGGCCATTCAAAGATAGCTTGTACCTTCTCTGGGTCTATTTTTAGACCTTCTGCTGAAACTACAAATCCCAAATACACCAACTCTTTCTTCACAAAACTGCACTTCTTCAAATTAATCAACAATTTCTCATCTCTCAACTTCTCAAACACCATACGAATATGCATCATATGTTCCTCCAATGTATTGCTAAAAATCAAAATATCATCTAGGTAAACAATGACAAACTTACCTAGAAATTCTTTTAGAACCTCATTCATGAGCCGCATGAAAGTGCTCGGTGCATTGGTTAGCCCAAAATACATGACTAACCACTCATATAGTCCATCCTTTGTCTTGAAGGCAATCTTCCATTCATCTCCTTCTCTGATCCGAATCTGGTGATATCCACTCTTCAGATCTATCTTTAAGAAATACATAGCTCCACTCAAACAGTCCATAATATCATCCATTCATGGCAATGGAAACCTATACTTGATTGTGATCTTATTTATTGCTCTGGAATCTATACACATCCTCCATTCTCCATTCTTCTTTGGTGTTAATACCACTGGTATAGCACAGGGACTCAGACTCTCACGGATCAATCTTTTCTGTAACAGTTCATGTACTTGTCTGTTCAACTCCTCATTTTCTGCAGGTGTCATTCTGTGTGCTGCCTTATTCAGCAAACTCGCTCTTGGGATCAAGTCCATTTGATGACTGATCTTCCTGACTGGTGGTAAATTATCAGGCATGTTATCGGATACAATATCTTGAAACTCATTCAACAAATCTGCAACTTCTACAAGAACATCTTCTGCTTCCTCTTTACCAGCTTTTGAAATTAAAGAAAAACATACATGCTCATGCCTCATACCATCTAAGAAATTTATTCCATCAACAAAAGTTATCCTTGCATTACCACATACCTTTTCTTCAATCTCCTTCAATGGTTTTAGCTTATGTCGCACTCCATCCTTTGTCAGGGAATAGGTATTCGCACGACCATCATGTACATCACATCTGTCAAACTGCCATGGTCTACCCAACAATATATAACATGTATCCATAGATATGATATCACACAATACCTCATCTTGGTATCCGCCAATCTTGAACTTCACTAGGCATTGTTCATTGACCATGACCTTGTGGTCATCCTGTACTCAGGCAATCCGATATGCATGTGGGTGTTTCTGTCTCTTGAGCTTCAATTTTGTCACCATCTCTTCTAACACCAAATTTTTAGTGCTTTCACTATCAATAATCACATCACAACATTTATCTTCACACTTGCACCTGGTGCAAAACAGGCTCCTTCTTTGCTCAGGTTCATTCTCACCACTCAACAGGACTCTTCTGTTAATCAACGTTTCTCCTCTTTCAGCATCTTCAGAATTTGATGATCTGGCATCTTCATCTACATGTGCAACTCTGGCCTAGCCTTCATTTTTCCTGTTTGTTCTGCCTTGGCACTAAAGATATTCAAATGCCCTATGACCTTCTTCTCCACAGTGAAAACATGTTCCACGGAAGCCACCTCTTCCAAATCCTTGTACTCTTTCTCTTGCTCTCTGATCTCTATTATTCTGATCCTGGAAGCAATTGAAATTATTTCGTCACTAATTCTGACTGCTACTGGCCTCATCCTTCTTTTTTGGATCTTCATTTCGGCCAACATATGACCGTCCACCAGATCGTCCACTGCGACCTCTTCCGTTTTGTCTGCTCTCAAACTTCTTGTTCAGCTTTTCCTCTACTTTTAGGGCAAACTGGTATGCCTCTTCTATACTATTCATTCGAACCAGATTCAGCTCCTCCCGAATGATTGGCCTTAACCTATTAAGGTATCGGGCAACTTTCTCTTTATCAGCTTTTGCATGGCCTGTTCTGATGAGAAGTCGATAGAACTCCTTTGTATACTCCTGAACAGATCTTCCTGCTTGCTTCAAACTCTGCATTTTCTTCAGTAGGTCAAGCTCATAATCAACAAGAATGAACTGTCACTTCAATTTATCCAACATCTGATCCCATCTCATGATTTTCTCATTTCCCCTTCTATTTCACTCCAACTGAATCTCTTGCCACCATATCTTCGCATGACCTTTCAGTCTGGCCTTCGCAAATTTGACCCTATCAGGATCCTCAACATCTTCATACTCAAAATATTCCTCACATTCATTGATCCAGTCGATCAATTCTTCTGGGTTAAGATTTCTAGAAAATGTAGGAACCTCAATATTAGGTCTTTTCCCAATCTTGGAAATGGCTTGAAAAAGTCTTTCTTCCTCCTGGTTCACAATTTCAGCTTCTCCTTCTTGATATTCTTCTTCGGCTTCATCCTCGCTTTCATCTTTGACATTAAGATTCATTCCTCTGTGAATCTCTTCTTGCAATTCTCGCACTTGTCTCTACAGCTCTCTAACCTCAGGTGTCACAGCACCAGCTCTTCTGCCACGTTCTCTTCGTGGAGGCATTTTCGTGATGCGCGCTGAAACCCTAGCCACGGTCCTGGTGCAAATTGCCTCACAGTCGGTGATCTATTTACACACTCAAGAACTCTTGCTTTGATACCACTTGATGAAGGATGCTTCTCTTAATACCACAAACAAATAACAGAAATAGAGAAACAACAACAATATGCAAGAACAGAAGATTGGCTTCTTATTATCTCCAGAAATGTGGAATTACAAACTTTCAGAATTACAATATGCAAAGCCACATGGGTATTCCCTTACAATATTCTGTAGGACAAAGCCTCGAACTATTACCCATATCTACTACCCAGAACTATTCTGAACTGCCTAAGACAATAATACAACCTTCCTTATATAGGCAATTTTCCACCGCCTAGAAAGGTTCCAGAATTTTAGCCAATAAGGCCGACCAAACTTAGAATTATTTTATTTTACATTTTATTATATCATAGTCAGCTCAAGATAACCTTTGAAACCCGAACATAAATTTTGAAGAAAAATATTTTTTGCCATTTCGGGTGGCCCAACTTCCGAAGACCATAAGTCATCACCAGTTGACCCGATCGGCTATTATAACCCCATTTCAAAAATACCACGATGCGCTCTACAAGCTTGACCTGCGCAAGTGCCTGTCACCCAAATTTTTGACCTCATTCGGGGCCTCTAGAGCCTTCAAAACTGAGTTCAAAGTTTCTGTACCCTGCTGCCAATACCGAAAATCTTCAATATCTTCCAATATACACTTGATCCGGCAATGAAACTTTACTGGTAGACTTATATGACCAAAATGAACCTCCAAGAAAGAAATCAGATCATTCTGAGCACATACGAAAATTACCAAAAATAGTAACTTTTCATAAATAGCAGCTCTACCCAAAATAGCCCTTATTGAATATAAAAATAGAAATATATTTTTTTTAGGTGATGCAAGATTGCTCTTACACCTAGGATGCTCCTGCATCAGACACCCAGGGTAATTTGAGAAGTGACCCTGTCACGACTCAGGTGTGCAAAGGAAAACCAAGACGGCTAACCTCCTCATTTATCAGCCACAATGAATCTTCAATAGGTCATCCTTTCCACTTGACCAGATATTCTTCATATGTCATGTTCCTTGTGCTTCTGCCAACATGACTGTCCAGTATATTTTCGATCTCCTTAGTGTCTGAACTAGTTGCTGGAATACTCCACTGTGCTGATGTGATCTCATCTTCAACACCTCCTTCATGATACTCTATCAGATCTGAAATGTTAAACAATCATAAAATATTTAGCTCAGTAGGCAATTCTACCTCGTATGTATTTCCTGAATCATGTTTCTTCAGTATCCTACATGGTCTAAACTTCTTCATTTTCAACTTGTTATATGTACCAATCGAAAATCGCTCCTTCCGCAAATGAACCATGACTTCATCTTCAACTTGAAATTCCTTATGCCTCCTTTTCTCATCTGCCTTAGCCTTATACTGCACATTCATCTTGGTAATATGCTTCCTCACCTCTTCATGGATGTTCTTCAAGTGTTCTGCAAAATCCTCAGCTTCAGCACTACTTATTTTTCCTTTATTTATCTTCCTCAATTCAGATGCATTTTTTGGACTACTTCCATATACAATTTGGAATGGTGATTTACCAGTGCTCCTATTGACAGAATTATTGTATGCAAATTCTACCTGTGGTAAAATCAAATCCCATCCTGTTGGCTTACCTCCAACCAAACATCTCAGCAAATTTTCCAAACTTCTATTCACCACCTCTGTCTGTTCATCAGTCTGTGGATTATGTGATGAACTGAACTTCAAATCTATCTTCAACTTCTTCCACAATGTACGCCAGAAATATCCAACAAACTTAGTATCCCGATCTGAAACTATGGTCTTTGGCAAACCATGAAGTCTCACTACTTCTCTGAAAAATAATTATGCTACATGAACAACATCATTAGTCTTCTTGCAGGGAATGAAATGTGCCATCTTTGAAAATTTTTCAACCACCACAAAAATTGAATCATGTCCTCGCTGACTTCTCGGTAAAGAAAGAACAAAGTCCATACTGATACCCTCCCAAGGCTTCTCTGGTATAGGTAATGGCTGATACAACCCTGTATTCTGCTTCACTCCTTTCGCCATCTAACATACTCTGCAACTCTGTACAAACTTCTTCACATCTTGTTGCAACTGTGGCCAATAATAATTCTCACTAACCAAACCAAGGGTTTTATCACGACCAAAATATCCAGCCAATCCTCCGCTATGCTTCTCCTTGATGAGATTCTCCCTCATAGAACTTTGTGGAATGCACAACTGACTCCCTCTGGATAGCATATCATCCTGAATGATGAAATCCAACCATTTCATCCTATCTAGAGTAACGGGTTCTGTACAAACTTTCCAAGCTTCACCAAAATCAGGATCATCTGGATACAAATTCTTGAATTCCTTGAACCCAACCAGTTTAATCTGCATTTCTATCAGCAATAGTTGCCTTCTACTAAGGGCATCTGCAACCCTATTAGACTTTCCACTCCTGTGTTTCAAAACAAATGTATAACTCTGCAAAAATTCAACCCATTTCAAATGCCTTTGATTCAATTTTCCTTGACTATTCAAATATTGCAAAGCTTGATGATCAGTATACAAAACAAACTCCTTAGGAAGTAGATAATGTCTCCACTTCTTTAATGCCTGAACTATAACATAAAATTTCTGATCATAAACAGAATATTTCCTCTTGGCATCATTTAACTTCTCACTGAAATAAGCAACAGGTTTACCTATTTGGCTCATAACAGCTACTATTGCAGTACCACTAGCATCACAATCTACTTGAAACACCTTATTAAAATCTGGAAGTGCTAAAACAGGTTGTTCTGTAACTTTTTGTTTCAACAATTAAAAACTCTTTTCTGCCCCAATAGTCCACTTAAACTCTTTTCTATCCCCTCTTATTGTTTCAATCAAGGGTCCACAAATACTGCTAAATTTTTTGATAAATTTTATGTAAAAGCTAGCCAAACCATGAAAAGATCTTTCCTCAGTAGCACTCCTTGGAGTAGGCCATTCAAGGATAGCCTGTACCTTCTCTGGGTCCATTTTTAGACCTTCTACTGAAACTACAAATCCCAAATACACTAACTCTTTTTTCACAAAACTGCACTTCTTCAAATTAATCAATAATTTCTCATCTCTCAACTTCTCAAACACCATACGAATATGCATCATATGTTCCTCCAATGTCTTGCTAAAAATCAAAATATCATCTAAGTAAACAATGATGAACTTACCTAGAAATTCTTTTAGAACTTCGTTCATGAGCCGCATGAAAGTGCTCGGTGCATTGGTTAGCCCAAAAAGCATGACTAACCACTCATATAGTCCATCCTTTGTCTTGAAGGCAGTTTTCCATTCATCTCCTTCTTTGATCCGAATCTGGTGATATCCACTCTTCAGATCTATCTTTGAGAAATACATAGCTCCACTCAAACAGTCGATAATATCATCCATTCGTGGTAATGGAAACTTATACTTGATTGTGATCTTGTTTATTGCTTTGAAATCTGTACACATCCTCCATTCTCTATTCTTCTTTGGTGCTAATACCACTGGTACAGCACAAGGACTCAGACTCTCACGGATCAATCCTTTCTGTAACAGTTCATGTACTTGTTTGTTCAACTCTTCACTTTCTGCAGGTGTCATTCTGTGTACTGCCTTATTCAGCAAACTCACTTCTAGGATCAAGTCCATCTGATGACTGATCTTCCTGAGTAGTGGTAATCCATCAGGCACGTTATCGGATACAATATCTTGAAACTCATTCAACAAATCTGCAACTTCTACAGGAACATCTTCTATTTCCTCTTTACCAGCTTTTGGAATTAAAGTAAAACATCCATGCTCATGCCTCATACCATCTAGGAAGTTTTTTCCATCAACAAAAGTTATCCTTGCATTACCACATACCTTTTCTTCATTCTACTTCAATGGTTTTAGCTTATGTCGCACTCCATCCTTTGTTAGGGAATAAGTATTCGCATGACCATCATGTACAACACATCTGTCAAACTGCCATGGTCTACCCAACAATATATGACATGCATCCATAGATATGATATCACATAATACCTCATCTTGGTATCCACCAATCTTGAACTTCACCAAGCATTGTTCATTGACCATGACCTTGTGGTTATCCTGTACTCAGGCAATCCGATATGGATGTGGGTGTTTCTATCTCTTGAGCTTCAACTTTGTCACCATCTCTTCTGACACCAAATTTTTAGTGCTTCCACTATCAATAATCACATCACAACATTTACCTTCACACTTGCACCTGGTGCGAAACAGGCTCCTTCTTTGCTCAGGTTCATTCTCACCACTCAACAGGACTCTTTTGTTAATCAACGTTTCTCCTCTTTCAGCATCTTTAGAATTTGATGATCTGACATCTTCATCTACATGTGCAACTTTGGCCTGGCCTTCATTTCTCCTGTCTGTTCTACCTTGGCGCTGAGGACATTCAAATGCCCTATGACCTTCTTCTCCACAGTGAAAACATGTTCCACAAAAGCCACCTCTTCCAGATCCTTGTCCTCTTCGTCTTCCTCTTTGATCTCTATTATTTTGATCCTGGAAGTGATTAGAATTATTTTCTCGCTGATTCTGACTACTACTGGCCTCATCCTTCTTTTTCAGATCTTCATTTCGGCCACCATATGACCATCCACCAGATTGTCCACCGCGACCTATTCTATTTTGTCTTCTCTCAAACTTCTTGTTCAGCTTTTCCTCTACTTTTAGGGCAAACTGGTATGCCTCTTCAATACTATTCATTCAAACCAGATTCAGCTCCTCCTGAATGCTTGGCCTTAACCTATTAAGGTATCAGGCAACTTTCTCTTTATCAGCTTCTGCATGGCCTCTTCTGATGAGAAGTCGATAGAACTCATTTGTATACTCTTGAACAGATCTTCCTGCTTGCTTCAAACTCATGCATTTTCTTCAGTAGGTCAAGCTCATAATCAACAGGAATGAACTGTCGCTTCAATTTATCCACCATCCGATCCCATCTCATGATTTTCTCCTTTCCCCTTCTATTTCGCTCCAACTGAATCTCTTACCACCATATCTTTGCATGACCTTTCAGTCTGGCCTTCGCAAATTTGACCCTATCAGGATCCTCAACATCATCATACTCAAAATATTCCTCACATTCATTGATCCAGTTGATCAATTCTTTTGGGTTAAGATTTCCAGAAAATGTAGGAACCTCAATCTTAGGTCTTTTCCCAATTTTAGAAATGGCCTGAAAAAGTCTTTCTTCCTCCTGGTTCACAATTTCAGCTTCTTCTTCTTGATATTCTTGTTCGGCTTCATCCTCACTTTCATCTCTGACATTAAGATTCATTCTTCTGCGAATCTCTTCTTGCAATGCTCGCACTTGTCTCTACAGCTCTCTAACCTCAGGTGTCACAGCACTAGCTCTTCCACCACGTTCTCTTCATGGAGGCATTTTCGCGATGCACACTGAAACCCTAGCCACGGTCCTGGTGCAAACTACCTCACAGTTAGCAATCTATTTACACACTGAAGAACTCCTACTCTGATACCACTTGATGAAGGATGCTTCCCTTAATACCACAAACACATAACAGAAATAGAGAAACAACAACAATATGCAAGAACAGAAGATTGACTTCTTATTATCTCCAGAAATGTGGAATTACAAACTTTCAAAATTATAATATGCAAAGGCACATGGGCATTCCCTTACAATATTTTGTAGGACAAAGCCTCGAACTATTACCCAGATCTACTACCCAGAACTATTCTGAACTGCCTAAGATAATAATACAGCCTTCCTTATATAGACTATTTTCCACCGCCTGGGAAGGTTCCAGAATTTTAGCCAATAAGGTCGACCAAACTTAGAATTATTTTATTTTACATTTTATTACATCATAGTCGGCTCAAGATAACCTTTGAAACCTGAACAGAAATTTTGAAGAAAATTATTTTTTGCCATTTCGGATGGCCCAACTTCCGAAGACCATTAGTCATCACCAGTTGACCCGATCGGCTATTATAATCCCATTTCAAAAACACCACGAAGTGCTTTATAGGCTTGACCCGCGCAAGTGCCCATCACCCAAATTTTTGACCTCATCCGAGGCCTCTAAAGCCTTCAAAACTGAGTTCAAAGTTTCTGTACCCTACTGCCAATACCGAAAATCCTTAATATCTTCCAATATACACTTGATCTGGCAATGAAACTTTAGTAGTAGACTTATATGACCAAAATAAACCTCCAAGAAAAAAATCAGATCATTCTGAGCACATAGGAAAATTACCAAAAATAGTAACTTTCCATAAATAGCAGCTCTGCACAAAATAGCCCTTATTGAATATAAAAATAGAAATATATTTTTTTTGGGTGATGCAAGATTGCTCTTACACCTAGAATGCTCCTGCATCAAACACCCAGGGTAATTTGAGAAGTGACCCTGTCACGACTCAGGTGTGTAGAGGAAAACCAAGACGGCTAACCTCCTCCTTTGTCAGTCATGATGAATCTTCAACAGGTCATCCTTTCCACTTGATCAGATATTCTTCATATGTCATGTTCCTTGTGCTTCTGCCAACACGACTGTCCAGTATATCTTCGATCTCCTTAGTGTCTGAACTAGTTGCTGGAATACTCCACTGTGCTACTGTGATCTCATCTTCAACACCTCCTTCATGATACTCTGTCAGATCTGAAATGTTAAACACTGGTGAAATATTTAGCTTAGTAGGCAATTCTACCTTGTATGCATTTCTTGAATCATGTTTCTTCAGTATCCTACATGGTCCAAACTTCTTCATTTTCAGCTTGTTATATGTACCAACCAGAAATCGCTCCTTCCGCAAATGAACCATGACTTCATCTCCAACTTGAAATTTCTTATGCCTTCTTTTCTCGTCTGCCTTAGCCTTATACTACGCATTCATCTTGGTAATATGATTCCTCTACTCCTCATGGATGTTCTTCAAGTGTTCTATAAAATCCTCAGCTTTAGCACTACTTATTTCTCCTTTATATATCTTCCTCAATTCAGATGCTTTTCTTGGACTACTTTCATATACAATCTGGAATGGTGATTTACCAGTGCTCCTGTTGACAGAATTATAGTATGAAAATTCTGCCTGTGGTAAAATCAAATCCCATCTTGTTGGCTTATCTCCAACCAAACATCTTAGCAAATTTCTCAAACTTCTATTCACCACCTCTGTCTTTCCATCAGTCTGTGGATGATGTGATGAACTGAACTTCAAATCTGTCTTCAACTTCTTCCACAATGTATGCCAAAAATATTCAACAAACTTAGTATCCCGATCTGAAACTATGGTCTTTGGAAAATCATGAAGTCTCACTACTTCTCTGAAAAATAATTCTGCTACATGAACAACATCATTAGTCTTCTTGCAGGGAATGAAATGTGTCATCTTTAAAAATCTGTCAACCACCACAAAAATTGAATCATGTCCCCGCTGAGTTCTTTATAAACCAAGAACAAAGTCCATACTGATATCCTCCCAAGGTTTCTCTGGTATAGGTAATGGCTGATACAACCTTATATTCTGCTTCACTCCTTTCACCATCTGACATACTCTGCAACTCTGTACAAACTTCTTCACATCTTGCTGCAACTATGGCCAATAATAATTCTCACTAACCAAACCAAGAGTTTTATCATGATCAAAATGTCCAGCCAATCCTTTGCTATGCTTCTCCTTGATAAAATTCTCCCTCATAGAACTTTGTGAAATGCACAACTAACTCCCTCTGAATAGTATATCATCCTGAATGATGAAATCCAACCATTTCATCCTGTCTAGAGTAACAAGTTTTGTACAAACTTTCCAAGCTTCACCAAAATCAGGATCCTTTTGATACAAATTCTTGAGTTCCTTGAACCCAACCACTTCAATCTGCATTTCTGTTAGCAATAGTTGCCTTCTACTAAGAGCATCTACAACCCTATTAGACTTTCCACTCCTGTGTTTCAAAATAAATGTATAACTCTACAAAAACTCAACCCATTTCAAATGCCTTTGATTCAATTTTCCTTAAATATTCAAATATTGCAAAGCTTGATGATTAGTATACAAAACAAACTCCTTAGGAAGTGGATAATGTCTCCACTTCTTTAATGCCTGAACTATAGCATAAAATTTTTGATCATAAATAGAATATTTCCTCTTGGCATCATTTAACTTTTCACTGAAATAAGCAACAGGTTTACCTTCTTGGCTCATAACAGCTCCTATTGCAGTACCACTAGCATCACAATCTACTTGAAACACCTTATTAAAATCTAGAAGTGCTAAAATAGGTTGTTCTGTAACTTTTTGTTTCAATAATTGAAAACTCTTTTCTGCCCCATTAGTCCACTTAAACTCTTTCCTATCCCCTCTCATTGTTTCAGTCAAGGGTCCACAAATACTGCTAAAATTTTTGATAAATTTTTTGTAAAAGCTAGCCAAACCATGAAAAGATCTTACCTCAGTAGCGCTCCTTGGAGTAGGCCATTCAAAGATAGCCTGTACCTTCTCTGGGTCCATTTTTAGACCTTCTGCTGAAACTACAAATCCCAAATACACTAACTCTTTTTTCACAAAACTGTATTTTTTCAAATTAATCAACAATTTCTCATCTCTCAACTTCTCAAACACCATACGAATATGCATCATATGTTCCTCCAATGTCTTGCTAAAAATCAAAATATCATCTAGGTAAACAATGACAAACTTACCCAGAAATTCTTTCAGAACCTCGTTCATGAGCCGCATGAAAGTGCTCGATGCATTGGTTAGCCCAAAAGGCATGACTAACCAATCATATAGTCCATCCTTTTTCTTGAAGGTAGTCTTTCATTCATCTCCTTCTCTGATCTGAATCTGGTGATATCCACTCTTCAGATTTATCTTTGAGAAATACATAGCTCCACTCAAACAGTCTATAATATCATCCATTCATGGCAATGGAAACTTATACTTGATTGTGATCTTGTTTATTGCTTTGGAATCTATACACAGCCTCCATTCTCTATTCTTCTTTGGTGTTAATACCGCTGGTACAACACAGGGACTCAGACTCTCACGGATCAATCTTTTTTGTAACAGTTTATGTACTTGTCTGTTCAACTCCTCACTTTCTGCAAGTGTCATTTTGTGTGCTGCTTTATTCAGAAAACTCACTCTTGGGATCAAGTCCATCTGATGACTGATCTTCCTGATTGGTGGTAATCCATCAAGCACGTTATAGGATACAATATCCTGAAACTCATTCAACAAATCTGTAACTTCTACAGGAACATCTTCTACTTCCTCTTTACCAGCTTTTAGAATTAAAGCAAAACATACATGCTCATGCCTCATACCATCTAGGAAATTTCTTCCATCAACAAAATTTATCCTTGCATTACCGGATACCTTTTCTTCAGTCTCCTTCAATAGTTTTAGCTTATGTCACACTCCATCCTTTTTCATGGAATAGGTATTCGCACGACCATCATATACAACACATCTGTTAAACGGCCATGGTCTACCCAACAACATATGACATGCATCCATAGATATGATATCACACAATACCTCATCTTGGTATCCGCCAATCTTGAACTTCACTAGGCATTGTTCATTGACCATGACCTTGTGGTCATCCTGTACACAGGCAATCTGATATGGATGTGGGTGTTTCTATCTCTTGAGCTTCAACTTTGTCACCATCTCTTCTGACACCAAATTGTCAGTGCTTTCACTATCAATAATCACATCACAACATTTACCTTCACACTTGCACCTGGTGCGAAACAGGCTCTTTCTTTGCTCAGGTTCATTCTCACCACTCAACATGACTCTTCTGTTAATCAACATTTCTCCTTTTTCAGCATCTTCAAAATTTGATGATCTGGCATCTTCATCTACATGTGCAACTCTGGCCTGGCTTTCATTTCTCCTGTCTGTTCTACCTTGGCACTGAGGACATTCAAATGCCCTATGACCTTCTTCTCCACAGTGAAAACATGTTCCATGAAAGCCACCTCTTCCAGATCCTTGTCCTCTTCCTCTTCCTCTCTGATCTCTATTATTCTGATCCTAGAAGCGATTGGAATTATTTTCTCGCTGATTCTGACTACTACTGGCCTCATCATTCTTTTTTGGATCTTCATTTCGACCACCATATGACTGTCCATGAAATCATCCACCGCGATCTCTTTTGTTTTGTCTGCTCTCAAACTTCTTGTTCAATTTTTCCTCTACTTTTAGGGCAAACTGGTATGCCTCTTCAATACTATTCATTCGAACTAGATTCAGCTCCTCCTGAATGCTTGGCCTTAACCCATTAAGGTATCAGGCAACTTTCTCTTTATCAGCTTCTGCATGGCCTGTTCTGATGAGAAGTTGATAGAACTCCTCTGTATACTCCTGAACAGATCTTCCTGCTTTCTTCAAACTCTGCGTTTTCTTCAGTAGGTCAAGCTCATAATCAATAGGAATGAATTGTCACTTCAATTTATCCACCATCCCATCCCATCTCGTGATTTTCTCCTTTCCTCTTCTATTTCACTCCAACTGAATCTCTTGCCACCATATCTTTGCATGACCTTTCATTTTGGCCTTTGCAAATTTGACCCTATCAGGATCCTCAACATCTTCATACTCAAAATATTCCTCACATTCATTGATCTAGTCAATCAATTCTTCTGGGTTAAGATTTCCAGAAAATGTAGGAACCTCAATCTTAGGTCTTTTTCCAATCTTAGAAATGGCCCGAAAAAGTTTTTCTTCCTCTTGGTTCACAATTTCAGCTTCTCCTTGATATTCTTCTTCGGCTTCATCCTCGCTTTCATCGCTGACATTAAGATTCATTCCTCTGTGAATCTCTTCTTGCAATGCTCGCACTTGTCTCTGCAGCTCTCTAACTTCAGGTGTCACAGCACCAGCTCTTCAGCCATGTTCTCTTCGTGGAGGCATTTTCGCGATGTGCGCTAAAACCCTAGCCACGGTCCTAGTGCAAACTGCCTCATAGTCGGTGATCTATTTACACACTCAAGAACTCCTGCTCTGATACCACTTGATGAAGGATGCTTCCCTTAATACCACAAACACATAACAGAAATAGAGAAACAACAACAATATGCAAGAACAAAAAATTGGCTTCTTATTATCTCCACAAATGTGGAATTACAAACTTTCAAAATTACAATATGCATAGCCACATGGGCATTCCCTTACAATATTTTGTAGGACAAAGCCTCGAACTATTACCCAGATCTACTACCCAGAACTATTCTGAACTGCCTAAGATAATAATACAGCCTTCCTTATATAGACAATTTTCCACCGCCTCGGAAGGTTCCAGAATTTTAGCCAATAAGGCCGACCAAACTTAGAATTATTTTATTTTACATTTTATTACATCATAGTCAGCTCAAGATAACCTTTGAAACTCGAACAAAAATTTTGAAGAAAATTATTTTCTGCCATTTTGGGTGGCCCAACTTCCGAAGACCATAAGTTTTCACCAGTTGACCCGATCGGCTATTATAACCCCATTTCAAAAATGCCACGAAGCGCTCTACAGGCTTGACCTGCGCAAGCACCCGTCACCCAAATTTTTGACCTCATCCGGGGCCTTTAAAGCCTTCAAAACTAAGTTCAAAGGTTATGTACTCTGCTGCCAATACGAAAAATCCTCAATATCTTCCAATATACACTTGATCTGGCAATGAAACTTTATTGGCAGACTTATATGACCAAAATGAACCTCCAAGAAAGAAATCAAATCATTCTGAGCACATAGAAAAATTACCAAAAATAGTAACTTTCCATAAATAGCAGCTCTACACAAAAGAGCCCTTATTGAATATAAAAATAGAAATATATTTTTTTTGGGTGATGCAAGATTTCTCTTACACCCAGGATGCTCCTGCATCATATCTATTGGACCTCAGTTGGTCAAGGATATGGAGCAATAGGTGGTTTTGATTAGACAACATCTTAGAGAGGCTCATGATCGATAGAAGAAGTATGCAGATGTGAAGAGGGTTGACCGTGAGTATATGGTTGGAGATAGGGTCTTCTTGAGAGTGCACTCGTATAAGAGTCCAATCCATTTTAGAAAGGGCTATAAGTTAGTGTCTCGCTTTGTTGGACCTTTCGAGATTTTAGAGAGGATACGACCAGTTGCCTACTATCTAGCTTTGCACCCAGCCTAACAAGCATCCATGATGTGTTTCATGTATCTATGTTACAAAAATATGTTTATGATGAGACTCACATTATAGATTGGGATGCCCTGTAGGTGGAGTCAAACAGACAGTTAGGCTTGGAGCCCATCCACATTTTAGCCCGATGGACCTTGGCATTACCGGGTAGAGAGCTAGACCAGGTTAGGGTCTAGTGGGATTGTTATGATGAGGTCACAACTTCATCGGAGGATGCATCATATATGAGATCATAGTACCCATACCTTTTTGATGAACTCCAGGAGGAAGTTCATGCCTAGGGGGGAGGATATGATGCCTGACCCAAACCCATCATAGCATTTTTGATCCATTCACATTTTGATACCTTATGACTTGATACTTTGATGTATTTTTGATCATTTTGACAGAGACTTATGATACTATGTTTGATGATGATGACTATATTATGTGGATTACATTTTGATGTGGATTAGAACCTAGAATATGTGGTTGATTTTGATTATGCATGTTTAGATATGTGAAATGATGAGAAGATTGCATCATGATTAGATTTGATTATTTCATGGATGATATGTCATGATGATTATGGAATTACTATGTTGAAACATTATTGAATGAAAAAATTACAATTAGAATTGAATTCTGCACATTGATTTATGTTAATTATGAATTGAAAATGTATATTTCATGTGATTTTATTACCTTGGACTATTGATGCTCGAGTTTAGTGGGTAGGAAAGAGAACCATGGAATTATTTGGAGAATCAAGGCTAAACATATGTGAATTGAGTAAGCCAAGGTTTATTCCGATATGAGATTAAAAACTTCGTAATGTGATCTTGTTGTAAATGTGAATTTCATGTGTGTTATTAGTTTAACTTCATGTTTTCAATTAGGACATGTCATTGTGGATGTGATGTGTATTTTGTTGGTGTCACTTGACACTTGTGTTGTATATGTGAAAGATGACATGTCAATTAGGGCTTGTGAAGAACCACCTAACCTCATAAAATATTGTATTAAGTTCCACTTACTTGTAGATGTCATGTAGGGACCACATCAAGTTGGGAACTCAGGTTTGGACTTTAGGTATACTTTAGAGGGATCAAAAGTGACCTCAGGGTGTAGTTTTAGCCTAAATTAGCTAACCCTAAGTAGGTACCTTGGGTTGGGGGTTAGTTTTTACCTATGAGAAAGCCTAGAACCTCATTATGGGCTTCCAAAAAGCCTACTTTTCAAAAGTGGCGAAAATAGAAGTGGCCACATGCATTATAACTTGCCCCACACTCTTTGCGAAACCCAAAATTAAGAGGGGAGACAATATGGAAGACCAAGGACTTGGTGTCATGTCTCAATTAATGCTATTTGTTGAGTACATTTTAGAGGCCTTTTTAGTGGGATGGGAGAGACTTAGTGGGTGGTCACCCACTCTCTAATTTTAGAGACAATTAGGTTTGGAAAAGGAAAAAGGAGAAGGGATAAGGAGCTCTACTCAACTTCATTATTCCATTTTTTCTTTGGATTCAAGGTTGGTGGCTCTACCATGAAGAAAACTTCTTGCTTGAAACTCATGAAGAAGATTGTTATGTAAATTGTATTGTAGATTTTCTTATCTTACTTACCATGAAAGAATGCTTATTGCATCTCATTTTTTTGTTTGTTGTGATAAAAGAATATGTGAGAGCTTGTATGTATGTTCTTGTAAATATTTCCATTGTTGTGTTGGAAATGGGATTGCATATGGATCTTGCTTCATTTCTTGTTTTTTTGTTTTTGAGAATGTTGTTTCATGGTAGTTAAGGCATTACTCACCCTTTTGGGAGGGAATAATTGGCCTTGGGTGAATGGGTTAGTTGGGCTCTCCATTGTAGTGAGAGTCTCTTCTCTTGGAGAAGAGGGATAAATTCATGGGGTATGGGCTCCATGAAACCATCTTCTATTCTTGCATCTTGAGGATGCTAATGAGAAAAGTTATGTATGAAATATGAATCATGTAGCCTTGAGAGGCATGGAAATACTTTTGTAAAAAATGTAATATGTTGGCATTCTCCTACTTGGAAAAGCCCACCTTCACCCTTCTCAATGAGTTCGGAAAGCTCATTTGTAAAGCCTTGGATGGGAGTTATTTGTTGTTGTGCATATATGTGTTGTGAGCATTTGTAATGTATACTCATTTAGCCTTGGTTCTCTAAGCTCAGGGGTGGACCTAGGTTGGGAGGTGAGCTTCCCATGGTTCTCCTCTTTCACTTGCAGGTTTTGATGCCAGGATCCTTATTAATAAAGCTTTGGTGAGTTCTCAATGTTGGTAGGGTTGTGTGAAAGCAAGCTATGTTGAGGCATTGTTGTAATTTTGTAATAAAGTAATCTCTCATTGTTAAGAGAAGCATACTTATGGATTGTAAAATGTTTTCCTTATCTTCATTGGGTCATCATGAAGTTGTATATTGAAATGTAATTGAGAAAAGCTTGATCATTCTCCTTGATGCTCTCATTTATGTATTGTTACAAAATTATATTTCATTGTTTAAATATGTAAGTTTGATATTATTAAAAAAAATAGAAGGCAATGTATTTGTTCATAGCATGTAAAATCTTATAGGTAAATAAAGCTTGTAATCTCTTTAATGTATATGTTGTAAATTCTCAAGTTTAAAACACTCCATCCTTCTCTTTGGAAATCCATATTTCAATTTCAATAGGATCTACACCTTAGTTTTGAAACCAATATTGCAATCTCTAATTCCTCCAAAATGAAGCATGATAACAATGAATAATTAAACAAGTTAGAATACTAATGTAAAATCATATATTACTAATATTCAATTTATAGTCTCCTTAGTGTAATGCACTAATTGAATAATCAAATGCATACAATTAGCTCTTCTATAACAAGAAAATAAATCAATATGATAGAGCAATGGCAAAAGAATATCAATAACACTTCCCAGATTTTTTAGAGCAAAAATGCTCTCTGGAATTTGTATGGGAAGGAAAATAATTCTCTTTGCCACAGAGAATATTCCCTTCCCAAGATACTTTTCCTAATTATAGTTAGTATTCTAACCCTCTATTATAATCTTGTTGTTAAAAAACTAACTCCTAAAATTAACCAAAAGAAAAACTTAAATAACATGACTTATCCAATACACTTGCATGTGGACCCCACTCCTTCAACCACCCATAAATAGGTGCAGGTATGAGGAGGGGAAGCTCTGTCAACCAATCATGCTTAAAGAAAGAAAATAAAACATTAACTTTAATGCCTTGCTTGCTGCACTCCATTTCCCCTTTGACTTTCGAATCCCCATGCAATGGATTTGGGTAAATTAGTTTGTGGGCCCCAAACACCCCATGCCTTGCACCACTTTTCCTCTTCACCCATATGCACTGTGTTTTGCATGAATTAATTCCTTTCCTTGACATGTTACTTACTTCCTCCTTACCATTCAAAAGTTGCTTTGCAATTTTCTTTGTATGTAATTGTAGACACCGAAAAATCTTTCAGAAAATAAATTATTTTTGTTTTCTGAAAATCCTTGATGACATCATCATTTATTAATTAATTAATTATTTAATTAATTAATTTATTTTTATGGCATTAAATCTCTTTCTCTTAATTAAAAATCTTTAATTAAGGAATCTAGCCTAAAAATGTCATTTGGACATTATCCCTAATTTATTAATTATTTAATTAATAAATTGACCAAAAAACTTCAAAAAATAAATTAATTTATTTTTAATTTATTTTTTATCCCAAACTTGGCCAATTTCCTCTAGACCACTAACCTCTTCCAAAATCTTCTAATCCCTTCTTAATTTCGATTAAAAGGCTAATCCCATCTTTTCTAACCCTAATCCCAAGGTTAAATATTTAATTAAGGTTAAATATTTAATTTCCATATTTATTGAAAATACTTTAATAAATATTCCTAAAACTTAAGCTTTTGGAATGAATAACCTTTTATTTCATGAAACTAAGGAGAAATCTAGACTCTTCTAGAATCTTCTCAAATCCACCCTCTTCACCCATCCTAATCCCTTTTCTTGTCCTAATCTAATCCTAATCCTACCCTTAAACCTTTGTGCAATCCTAACCAAGCTTAAGACTTTCCTAAACCAAAGCAAAGTCTTTCCTTCCAAATATCTCAACCACAAAGCATTTATTGCTTCCCCAAAGTCTTCAAAGCCTCTTAAAGCCCATTCATTGCTCTTACAAGCATTTATTTGGAGAGTTATGAGCTTGGAGCCCCCTTTGTTGACTCCTCTTTGCCCTTCCCTTCATCCACTCACCTTGTGACATGTGTCACCTCCTGATTGGCTGAGAACTAGCACAATCTATGTGCTTCCCTTTTAAATGAATCTTGGCCTCTCTTAAGGATTTCAATCCTGGCCATTCATTCCTCCTACCCCAAGCCTTAGAAATCCTATAAATACCCTCACTTCCTAAGGCAAATCATCTCTCAACTCTCAAACTCAATAGCAAAGTTATAATGCCATTTTCATTCTAGCATAAGCATAAGCTCATCTTTTTTAGATCATTTTCAAGCTTAAATCACATCTAAATTAGCTTAAATGGATTAACATAGATTCATTTCTTGTTTTAATCTTAGTTCATTTATTTAACTTTGCATATTTGTGTGTTCTTGAGGCCTTTGAGGCAAAATAGGTTCCTCATACCTATTTTGTGTCATTTTAGGTCTTCTTGATCCTCAAATCATCATTTATTTTGCATGCTCCAAGTGCTTGAGTTTGCACACCCACATCCCTCTATATCTAAGCATATCAAACGGTGCATGGGCGCATCCGTTTTAAGCTTAAACTGAGGTGGCTTTGATTTTAGTTTGTTTACCATTAAATTTGATTTGATAATATGCTATGACATTTGTTTGTCTTTGGCCCTCAAAACAGGTTTAGGTGCACTCTCAAATCCTAGTCTACATTCTGGCACGCCCGGTGGGACTCAAACCATAATCATTTTGATGAAATTATGCTTTATATGCTTTTTTTTTGCAGGAAATAAAGAAATGTCGCCTTCATGAAAAGAAATGACGCCTACAGCAATTAAATGTCGCCTTCAAACAAAGAAATGTCGCCTTCAACAAAAGAAATATCGCCTAAAAACAATTCAGTCACGCCTTCATGCAATTAAATCACGCCTTTGAAGAAAGAAATGACGCCTGTGAAACTCTGTTTTCACGCCTGCATAACTGAGATTTTCCTGTTGTCGGCAATTTCTGTTACGTTCCAGAATTCTTCTTCTGTCACCTGCAATTAAAGAAATCACGCCTGTGGTTTTTTATCTGTCACCTTTTTAGGTACAGAATGTCGCCTGTAAGAATTAAATGTCGCCTCTGAACTTTCCAGCGTCGCCTATAAGCTGGACAGTGTCGCCTTTTGTCTTTTGCTTGGGACTGGTTTTTCATTTCTTTTACAGCAAAGGTCAAAATCAATCTTGAATGAAACTTAAGGAAATGAACTTAGGTCCTAGAGTGTCATTGTCAATTTGAAAAGCAAACCAAATCTCGAATGCACTAAAGGAATAAACAACTCTATTCCCTATCTCATTTCAAATTCCAAAGCAAGCAAACAAATTCAATCTTGAGTGATCTAAGGGACAAAACAAAGCTTTTTCAAAGTTCTTAAAGACAACACGCACACTCAATCTTGAATGCCCAAGTCAAAAAACTTGCAAACGCTCGATTTACTTTTTGGAGAAAGGAACAAATCAAAAGCTAATCATGAGTGTCTTCATTTTCAAAGTTCAAACATCACTTAATCAAATTTGGAAAAATGAACAAAATCTGCTTGATGTGCATGTAGGAGTTTTTCAATTCTTGCATAAACCTTGTTAGAATAAGCAACGTGGAACATTTTGAACTTGGACAAGTTCACTTGTTCTACTTTTAGCGAGGCCTGTCCAAGGAGAAGCGCTTCCTCCCCGGAGAACGACCTCAAACCGGTATCCCCTCCGGCCGGTATATAAATAAGCGAATACCAAAAGAATCGCTTACATCTCCTAATCGCCGGGCGTTCGTGCCAAACACGTGACTGGGGATGGTAAACATTCCTCTCCCCCAGCATAATTGGCAAGGCTCTTAAGTGAGTCACGGATGATCAGCAAAACTGGGTATGGAGACACCACGGAATCATTAGCAACCTGATAAAATAGAGGCTACCCTATCTACATCCGAAAGTATCAAAATCCTTATGCAAGGACCGATTCCAAGGGGTTTACCGGGTCGCCTCAAGATTACTCACCATTTGTATTCCCTTCTGGGGGATACCAAGCTGTGGGCAAGCGATTTTGATACTCACCTTCCTTAGGTAGATCTGTTTGAAGTGCTTGACAGTCAAAGACTCCGTGAAAACACTTGTTGAAACATACACTTTCAAAGCTTTGTCAGAGTCAGTTGCCTTTGTTTGTATCTCGCAGGGTTGCTTTGTCCCTTGCAGAGATTGCTTTGACTTTAAACCTTTGCCATGGGAAACCTTTGCCTCAAAATCAGAAGCCTCTTTTTCAAGTGATGCCCAGCAAGAACAAACATCCTAAAGCAAAGTTGCCCAAATCCCAAGCCTATCGAGAGCAAAAAGTTATCAAGAAGAACACCAAGACCTATCAAGCCATTATCCAAGCAAACCAAGCAGAAGAGAAGTCCCAAACCAAACTTGAGAACATTGCCCATAACGCCCGCATCAAACAATTTGCCTTCCATTTCCGAGTTAACCATCACTTTGTCAACCTTGAGCCAGAAGATTAGCCATTTCATTATTCATGTCTTGTTCCATCTTCAGATCCTGAAATCTTGTCTCAACAGCCTTGCATCTTAGCTTCATCCTAGTTTCACCTTTTGCATCAGCATCAAAACTTTAGTTGCATTTCAAAACATCATAAAAGTTGCATTTGCATTCATCTTCCTACCAGCATTCTAGAATCAATCCTTGTCATCTGCATTATCCCTTCACCCTTCGAAACCTTTTCCACCAGCATCCCCCCATCAGCTTTCCATATCTTTCCAGCAAATCCATCATCCTTTGTTCCAAATCCAGAGTTCCACCAACACTTAGTGATCTACCTTTTTGAGTTGTTCCTATCCTATACCCAAGATCAGAGACCATCATCTTCTTTTTTGACACAACGTGTTGTCATAAAGAAATCAAACCTTGTCCTTGCATAGCCATCATCTCGAGCAAGAGATTGGAGTGTATTGATAAGAAACTTGTTGACCGAAGATCATTAGTCTATCTTAGGTTGACCCCATCATATCTCTGATCCTCCATTTGGGAAAAACAGCAGCTCATTTGTTGACCACTCAGTAATCTTTCACCAACTTTCCACCAGCAACCTATCTTTCCTCCACCGTCTTGATCCATATCAGTTCCATCCAGCTTCCATCATCGCCATCTTGGTCTCCATCTTTGCATTTGCATCTTAGAAGTCATCATCTTTAAAAGTTCATCAACTTTGCATCCATCAACATCTTTTAGCCAAGCATCTTGCATCCATTTAGCACTTGCATCTCCATGCCTGTTGAGACTAGATTTCGGAAAAGAAGAAGCATGAATCCTTATCCACCAACAACCTCATCTGATCCAAAATTTTTCACCAACGCCATGATGACCTACAATCCCCAGATCCAAGCCAGTAACCCATGTGAAGATCCAAACATCCCTTCATCCCCCTTGGCAAACCAAGCATTTGTGAATCCTCCAGAAAGCCCACCAGCGACCAATGCCCTTGTACCACAACATCAGCAAAGCACATTTGTTCACTACCTGCCAGAAAGTACCTCCATCCCACCATCTCTCTATCCATGCATCCCCATCAAAACTATCCAAGTTCCAGCACAAGCGTATTCTCCGTTTGTCCAATCATTTCCCGATCCTATCATACAAACACCCCAAGAGCTTTCCACCATTCCCCTTTTCTTGCAAGGAAGCCTCACCAGTCCCGCAACACAAGCTGCAGCACCATCCGCTCCATCTCATACCCCTTTTGCTTCATCATCTACTATGGCTGCCCAAGCCCAAATCCAACACTTAACCCAAAGTCAGCTTCCACCTCTCACACAAGCTTTTACACCGTCACCATCCGCAAGTCAAGCAACGCCTTTCACCATAAAAGGAGCACCGTCACCCTTCACCCCCCAAGCACCCGTACCTTCTTCTTTGGGGTTAGCGCAATCGCTCCCCATTCCAACCTCATCTTTCTCTTGGGTGTTTCCTTCATTTTCCTTCTCACAAGCATCCGCTCAATCACAACCTCAACAAGCTCCTTTTTCTCAACCATCATTCGTGTCCCAAGCTCCCATTGCTCCTACCATTCCATCATCCGCTGCAGTGCACCCTAACACAAGCTCTCAGTGGGGCCTTACACAAGAAGAAATGAAGGCATGGGGGATCCCATCTCAATCCCCTACATCTATGGTTGCAAATCAACAAACCGCCTTCATCCAAACAACACAGCAGCAACTACCTCAACCACCGCCGGCTTCAAGCTATTCATCCCAAATCCCAAATACCTTCCAGCAAGTTCCACCACCTCAACAGCCAACTTTCCCCAGCTATCTTACCCCATCATCCTTTGCTTCCAGCTTCCCCACGTCTGTTCCACCTCTAAGTAATGCAGGCATGCACCCAGCTTATATCAACCAAACCCAAAGCCAACCTCAGCAACTACCACCATCATACCCGCAAGCAACATCATTCCAACAGCCTCCCCCACAGCAACCACATGCCCCCTTTCAAAAAACACCCATCATTCCTCAACAACAGCAAGTCCCTTGCTATCAGCCTTAGCAACAAATCCCTATCATCCCCCAGCAACAACAAGTTCCCACCTATCAGTTACAACAGCAAGTTCCAAATGTTCAAAATTAGCAAGCAGTCCCACAACAACCGCCAGTTCAACAACAGCAAGCAGCCCAACAACATCAAGCGGTCCCATATCAATATCCCCCTATGCCACACCAACAATATCCCCAACAACCATCACCCCAAAATCAGTTCCAACCCATTTATCCACAGCAAGCACCATATCCAGTTCCACAGCTTCCATCACAAGCAGAAGTTCCAATTCCCTCGCCACTCAATGCTGAGTGGAAAGCAATGAAAAATGCTCTAAAGGAGCTACAAAGTGGAACAGAGAACAAAACATATAAGTTCGAAGAGGTGTGCTCATATCCCTTCGATCGATCCATAGCAACTATCCCTTTCCCCAAGCATTTTGAGATGCCCAAGTTCGACAAGTATCGAGGGAAAGGAGATCTAGTAAACCATATCAAAGAGTTCTACATGGCATGCCAAGAAGTGGCTTACAGTGATAATTATCTCCTGCGCCTGTTTCCCAAAAGCTTGGGAGGAACTGCTGTTGAGTGGTTTTACAAAATACCACATGGGACAATAAAAACCTTTGCTGAACTCTCTGAGAAGTTCATCACACACTATGCCCATAATGTTGAGAATGAGTTGTCCTTGCTAGACCTATGCAACTCAAAGCAGAAAGATGGAGAAAGCCTTGCAGAATACTTGCAAAGATGGCAGAATCTTACAACCAGGTTATCATATCAGCCACCAGAGAAGCATCTAACAAAAATCTTCATTGATAACCTACATCCAAAGCTATCCCATCACATGTGAATGAATTGTCTCCAGACGTACCAAGACATCAAGAGCAAAGGCATAGGCATTGAGAAAGCTCTCCTAGACGAAGGCACTATTCGTCACTTCAAGGATGATTCCAAGAATAAACTCAACAATGATAAATCTTGTTACTGGAATCGTAACAAGAATGTTGTTACAGATGGAGCCACTGACACTAAAAATATATAATTCGTTGTGGCTAGTCCTACACCAGCTCAAAAATACCAACCGCCACAAGCGCCCATCTATCAGCAACCCCCAGCTCCCGCATATCAAGCACCTATTTATCAGCAGCCTCCTCAAGCTCATCAGCCACCTGTGCAACAGTATCAGCAACAATACCAACAGCAGCAGCCAGCACGTCAAGGCAATCCTGTTAACACAGTTAACGTTGCCCCAAGGCAGAACAAACCCAACAATCAGAACAATCCAAAGAGGACTTTCACACCTTTGGGTGAGCCTCTAGATCAGATCTTTTATCGGCTAGCCAAGGAAAATATGATCACATATCCGCCCATCCCACAGAAGGATGACAACGCACCAAAGTCTGATTAGTATAAAGAACATGAATATTGTGATTACCATCGTGTGAAGGGGCACACAACATTGAAGTGCATGCGGCTTAAGCACTACATCCAGGATCTCATCGATCGCAAGGAAATCCAGGTCGATGCACCAACTCAAGCCTCACCCAACGCCGGTTTGCAAATATATCAAAATGTGTTCCCTCAACACGATACTGGGAAGAATCAAGCCAACGCCAATCAGCCCCAAAATCGTGGCAAAGGCAAGCAAGAAGATCACACAGCGGCCTACATCAACTATGACAAGTATGTCGGATGCATAACTCAAGTTGAGCCCATCCAAGATGAGCCCACCATCAATACCATCCACGTCAGAGGGCCGGATCGACAATGTGCTGCAACTACCCGCAGTGGTAGGATAACTGTTGCCGGTGCTCCTCCGAGATCAGCTGCTCCTCCAAGGCCAACATCTACTACATCCACAGCACAGTCTAACACTAGGCCAGCATCAAATGCACGCGCAACACAGCATAATGCACCAAGAGCACAATACAATATCATAGAGCATCTTGGGAACATGCCAGCCCAAATATCTATCTTGGATTTGCTCCGCACATCACCCATCCATCAGGAGATCCTGGACAAAGCTCTAAAAGAAGGCCATGTCCCCACAAACATTAACACAACTCATTTTGAAACTCTTGTGGGACACCTATCAGCAGCATGTGCCTTATCCTTCAAGGAATCTGATATACCAGATGTCGCTCCTGACCATACTCTCCCTCTCCGCATTGCCGTCATGGTCAGAGATTTTGCCATCAAACGAGTTCTGGTGGATAATGGCTCAGCCCTCAACTTGTGCACATTAAAATTCATCAAGAAGATCGGGTTCACAGAGGCCGACATACAACATGAGCAAATCACTATCAAAGCATATGACAACTTGGAGCGTACCTCTGAAGGTACTATAACTTTGCCTATCCAGCTAGGCCCAGCAACGCAAGATACTCTCTGCCACGTTGTTGATCTTGACCTACCGTTCAATATCCTCCTCGGTCGTCCATGGATCCATTCCATTAAGGCCGTACCATCTACTTACCATCAGTGCATCAAGTTTCCACATCAAGGCACTGAGGTTACCATCCACACTGATCCTAACCCCTTCGCATACTGCCTTGCGATGGAAACATCTTTCCCTCATTCTACTCATTGTCCTGGAACCGATATTGGTACTTCTATTGCTAGCTCATCCCGATCCCATCGCGATCCAGAGGCCATCCTTTCTTCCACCTTATCATCCATCAAGATCAACAACCAGGGTTGTGGCGAATACAGCCTTAGTGATGCATTTGCTGTAGGAGCTCTTCCACGTGATCCACATACTCAAGGGCGCCCAAGTTGTTAAAACAAGCCTGTTAAGGAACATCATAAGCTCAAGCAAATCGGAAACATGACTTTTGAGTCTCATGGCAACATCAACAGCAAAGAAATAGATCCAGATATTAACAAATGGTTATACAAAGATCCCCCATCCCGTGACACCCAACTTCTTGAGTACTTCAAAGAGAAATATCCAATCCCCTACAAAAATGTCACAGAACACTATAACTATCAAGGTGGTGGTCTAGGACCACAAGAGGATGGAAATTTGTTTCCTATCATACCATCCCAGAATCCAGAACAGCAAGGACTTGGCTTTAATACCCCTCGCCTGCTTGAACAAGAGCCCAATACCACAACTGCGGACACTAACATGACCAACGTGAACTTTTCGAATAGCCGGGACGACCTCGTGGAAATCGAAGACATCCCCAAAGAGAAAGACATCCGATCCTACGATGATATCTTTGCCGATGACACCCTCCTGGGGACTTCTGTTCTCCAACAACTCTCCATTAACCTCATAGATCTTCCCCTCACAAACCTCGACCTCATAGATTGGGACCAACTAAGCATCGCACACATCGATGAGTTCCAAAGCGCACAAGCACTCCTAGAATTCATGGGGGCATCAGGTCCAGCAGTCAACCAGGATCCAACATCAACCTCTGTCTATCAGCTTCACCCAGAAGGATATTTTGGGGAAGAGGCAAGCTTTAGTCGCAAAAATGCAATAGAAAAAGAACATCATGAGTCTTTATGTGAAAACCCCCTTGGGGCACATTTTGATTCCAAAATAGTAAAAACAAAGGGCGTATCTTCTAGTGAAAACCTGGCAATTCAGGCGCTAGAAGATGAAGCCTTGCCTCTTCCCCCTATCCAAGATTATAGACCAGAGCAGTCGCCGATCATCATAGAGGAAACCAAGCCAATCAACTTGGAAACAGAAGAATGTCCAAGGATCACCTACATTGCAGTCAACCTAACAGAAGGAGAAGAAATCGCTCTCAGTGCCTTGTTCAAGAAATCCATCATCAACTTTGCATGGTCATACGCCCATATGCCTGGGCTTGATCCAAACCTTGTTGTTCATCATCTATCAGTAGATCCAAACATCAAGCCAGTGAAGCAGAAGCTAAGGAAAATGCATCCAAAGGTAGCATTACTAGTTAAAGCAGAGCTTGAGAAGCTCCTCCAAGCTAAGATCATTAGAGCAATAGATTATTCAGAGTGGATCTCTAACATGGTGCCAGTCACAAAGCCTTCTGGCGACATCAGAATCTGTACTGATTTCAGGGACTTAAAAAAGGCATGCCCTAAGGATGACTTCCCATTGCCAAACATAGACATGCTTGTAGACCTCACAACGGGTCACGAAATGCTATCACTCATGGATGGCTTTTCAGGCTACAACCAAATTCATATAGCGGAAGCAGATCAACATAAAACAGCATTCACAACCCCATGGTGTACCTTCTACTACAACATGATGCCATTTGGGCTAAAGAATGCAGGAGCAACATATCAGAGAGCAATGACAGTGATCTTCCATGACATGATCCACAAGATCCTTGAGGACTATGTGGATGATATCCTTGCAAAATCCAAAACAAGGGATGAACACCTCAACATCTTAGAATGTGTGTTTGATCGTCTGAATCATTATGGCTTAAAGCTTAATCCTAAGAAATGTGTCTTTGGTGTTACATCTGGCAAGCTTCTAGGCTTCATCATCTCTAGACGAGGCATAGAGATCAATCCTAAAAAGGTAAAAGCAATAACAAAGATGCCTCCACCAAGAAATCTCAAACAGCTCAGAAGCCTATAGGGCAAGCTTCAATCAGTTCGGCGGTTCATCTCGCAACTAGCGAACAAGTGCCAACCATTCTCACATCTCTTATGCAAAGACACCAACTTCAAGTGGGATCCCATATGTCAAAGAAGCTTTGATAAGCTCAAGGAGTATCTAGTTAATGCTCCAATCCTAGTACCACCAGTTCCAGGATGCCCACTCATCCTTTACATCTCAACAACAGCTACAGCACTAGGGGCACTTCTAGCATAGCATGATGATGAAAATAGAGAACGAGCTATCTACTACATCAGTCGCACTCTTGTGGGATATGAGCTTAACTATTCACCCATGGAGAAAGCATGCCTAGCAGTGGTCTTTGCCACTCAAAAACTTAGACATTACATGCTTAGCCACACAATCAAGCTCATATCAAAGGTGGACCCTCTTAAGTATCTGTTATCAAGGACAACCCTCACAGGCCGTATGGCAAAATGGGTCATGTTACTCAGTGAATTTGACATTCAGTATGTAGATCACAAAGCAATCAAAGGGAAAGTCATTGCCGATCAACTAGCAGAAGCACCACTGGTGGATGCCTATCCACTAATCATGGAATTCCCCGATGAACACTTATGCATGATTGAAGAGCAGCCCATGTGGAAACTATACTTTGATGGTTCCAACACATCCCATAGCTCTGGCGTAGGAATCCTATTCGTCACACCTCAAGGTGACTATATTCCAAAATCATTCAAGTTGGGATTCCCCTGTACCAACAACATTGCAGAATATGAGGCACTCATCTTAGGCCTCAAAACAGCTATCCAATGGAACATCACAGAACTACAAGTCTTTGGAGATTCACAGCTCATTATCAAACAAGTCCTAGATGAATATCAGACAAAGGATGACAAATTGCTACCCTACAAGCAACTGGTGGATAAACTGAAAGAGCATTTCCTACATCTACAATTCAATCAGATCCCAAGGCTTCAGAACAAAGCAGCAGATGCAATGGAAACCATCAGATCCTTATTGGAAATACCACGAGACGCATCACAGTATGAATTTCTAGTCGAGCAGCTACATTCACCAGCTTATGAGAACGCCGATGCAGACATGGTGTGTGTCTTGGTTGGTCCTCAATCCCCATGGTACCACGAAATCCATGCATATCTAAAAAATGGTATCATATCTCCCCATCTCACCAATAACCAACGCCAAAACCTTATTCGTAGAGCTTCCCGCTACACTCTTGTAGCCAACACCCTATATCGTCGTGGGTATCATAATGTCCTATCTAGATGTTTAGACTCAAACGAGGCCATCGTGGCCTTACAAGAAGTTCACGCTGGAATTTGCGGTGCCCACACAAGTGGCATGGTTCTAGCAAAGCAGCTGCTTAGAGTTGGATATTATTGGCCAACAATGGAACATGATGCGTGTGAATTTGTCAGGAAATGTCTCCCATGTCAACAGCATGCCAATTTGATACATGCACCAGCACAGGATCTACAGCCTATTGCACCACCATGACCTTTTTCATGTTGGGGCCTTGACCTCGTTGGCTTGATCACCCCCCTCTCTTCGGATGGACACAAGTATATCATAACAGCCACAGAGTACTTTACCAAATGGGTTGAAGCGATTCCGCTCACCCTTACTACTGGCATCCAAATATCCAAGTTCATCCTCTACCATATCATTTGCCGCTTCGGCATACCATCTACCATTTTTACAGACCATGGCACACCTTTTGAAAACCAGCATGTGGATGATCTATGTGCCAGACTCCACATCCATCACCGTTTCTCCAGTCCATATTTCCCTCAAGGAAATGGCCAAGCTGAGGCAACTAACAAAACTATCTTGAAAATCCTCAAGAAGGTTGTCAATGATTCTGGTCGTGACTGGCACCTCCAAATCAATCCCGCCCTTTGGGCCTATCGCACTTCTTATCGCACTCCCACAGGCACCACCCCATACTCCCTTGTATATGGTGCTGAAGCCGTTCTACCGATCGAGGTTGAGCTCCCATCCTTGCGTGTCTCCATGAAGAACTATACAACTGATGAAGACTATCGTGTGGCCCAGCTCACACAGCTAGATCTGCTAGATGAAAAGAGACAGCAAGCCTATGATCACCTGGTTGCATACCAGAATCGACTCAAAAGGAGTTATAACAAGAAGGTCCATCCTGGACAATTCCAAGTCGGTGACATGGTCCTTAAAGAAAATCAGAAGGTCCTAGCAAATAGAGAAAAGAAAGGCAAGTTTGAGCCTACTTGGTTGGGCCCCTATGTTGTCACCGCATCCTTCGGCTCGGGAGCCTATCAGCTATCAACACCAGAAGGTGAGCCCTTGAATGATCCTATCAACATCATCCATCTGAAGCGGTTCTATGCCTGAACCTGATCCTGCATATATCAGAAAATCCAAAAACATTCAAAAAAGCAAAAAAGCAAAAAAAAGCAAAAAAGCAAAAAAGCAAAAAAGAAAAGAGAAAGAGAAAATAATCGTCCAACGGTGAAAACTTGGCAATTCAAGCGCCTTGGACAAGTATGTTGGTGAAAACCTAAAAAACAGGCACCAACATAGTAAACTGAGCTATTTATCTATTCAGTTGTCCTTTCAGCTACCGTCCTCATCCTCCATTCCATAACAGATCTCCCAGCAGTTCCATCTCCCCTATCTTCCAAGCATTCAACTTCCATCTTCCTCCAACCCATCTGCAATCCATATCCTATTCCAATTCTTTGTACCATATCTTGTACCATATCCTTTTCCCTGTATTTATCCTTCTTGTCTCCGTCCTAGTGAGAGTCCCGCTGAGTGTGATCTTCCTATCCCCAATCCTGAGCTTCTGTACATATCCCTTGTGCATATTGTTCCTCCTTGTTGTACATAACCTTTGTCCGTCCTGCAGCAGCATTTGATCAAATATCTTGTCCCATCCCCAGCCTCAGAAAATTTGTAGTCCCACTCGGGCCTTGCGCTTCAGCAACATCAATTGTCGACTTATCCTTGCTCATCCTGATTATTCCTTGAACTTCAGCTTTTGCCAGTGAACAACTACACTTATTCCCTCACCAACCCATGGATCTTTGAGGATATATCGTTCCTCCTGTCTGACCTAATCTTCCATTCTGGTCCTTGAGGATATATCATTCCTCCTGTCCGACCAATCTTCCCACCATCAATCAAACCTAATCTCTCTCCTTGGCAAAGGATGTCTTTTTAGAGTTATCATTTTGATCTTGGATTTTTGTCCTTTGGGTCTTGTTAATCTTTTTGGCTTCTCATTATCCCACCAGGGTCACCACGATTCATTATATCACGGTGTGCTGCGTGTGCGGATAATCTGGGGCAAGGTCTTTTGATCTTTCGCTTCTGCCTGTGAGTCAGTTGTGTGTTTGTGGTTCCTTCAGCATCGGTTCCACCATGTCGCCTCTGCGCTTCATGTGTGATGTTGGGGCAACCCTGTGTGTTTTTTTTTAGCGTCAGTCCTCGTCAGTCCTCTGCAACGCTGGTGACAAGGCCTCGTGATCCCAGTATCCTTGGCAGGTCTCTAGCATTGCTATATTAAATCTAGGTTGTGCACTCCCGTTTGCACTTGGAGCTATCTGGTCCCTTGCATTTATCATATAGATTAATCTTGCATCTTTGCATACAGCTGCATCTTGCATCTTGCATTTCCATCTCATCTTGCATATCATCCATATTTGTTCTTAGAAGTGAGGTTATTTATCTCCCCTTTCTTCCTAGGCCCTTCCTTCCTCGTCCCGCCGGGCACACTCTGTCCTAGGGCGTAATCCCTCTTTCTCATTGTCCCACTGGGTGCATCTTCCATGATTTTGCCCCACCGGGGCATGTTCTTCTTTCTTCTAGTCCACCCAGGCGTCATACCCTCTTCTTCTGATTCTAGCCTCGGCATCTTGTTTTCTTGTCTTTGACGCCATGCCACTTGCGGCATCGCATCAAAGAGGGGCAAAATGTAGACACCGAAAAATCCTTCAGAAAATAAATTATTTTTGTTTTCTGAAAATCCTTGATGACATCATCATTTATTAATTAATTAATTATTTAATTAATTAATTTATTTTTATGGCATTAAATCCCTTTCTCTTAATTAAAAATCTTTAATTAAGGAATCTAGCCTAAAAATGTCATTTGGACATTATCCCTAATTTATTAATTATTTAATTAATAAATTGACCAAAAAACTTCAAAAAATAAATTAATTTATTTTTAATTTATTTTTTATCCCAAACTTGGCCAATTTCCTCTAGACCACTAACCTCTTCCAAAATCTTCTAATCCCTTCTTAATTTCGATTAAAAGGCTAATCCCATCTTTTCTAACCCTAATCCCAAGGTTAAATATTTAATTAAGGTTAAATATTTAATTTCCATATTTATTGAAAATACTTTAATAAATATTCCTAAAACTTAAGCTTTTGGAATGAATAACCTTTTATTCCATGAAACTAAGGAGAAATCTAGACTCTTCTAGAATCTTCTCAAATCCACCCTCTTCACCCATCCTAATCCCTTTTCTTGTCCTAATCTAATCCTAATCCTACCCTTAAACCTTTGTGCAATCCTAACCAAGCTTAAGACTTTCCTAAACCAAAGCAAAGTCTTTCCTTCCAAATATCTCAACCACAAAGCATTTATTGCTTCCCCAAAGTCTTCAAAGCCTCTTAAAGCCCATTCATTGCTCTTACAAGCATTTATTTGGAGAGTTATGAGCTTGGAGCCCCCTTTGTTGACTCCTCTTTGCCCTTCCCTTCATCCACTCACCTTGTGACATGTGTCACCTCCTGATTGGCTGAGAACTAGCACAATCCATGTGCTTCCCTTTTAAATGAATCTTGGCCTCTCTTAAGGATTTCAATCCTGGCCATTCATTCCTCCTACCCCAAGCCTTAGAAATCCTATAAATACCCTCACTTCCTAAGGCAAATCATCTCTCAACTCTCAAACTCAATAGCAAAGTTATAATGCCATTTTCATTCTAGCATAAGCATAAGCTCATCTTTTTTAGATCATTTTCAAGCTTAAATCACATCTAAATTAGCTTAAATGGATTAACATAGATTCATTTCTTGTTTTAATCTTAGTTCATTTATTTAGCTTTGCATATTTGTGTGTTCTTGAGGCCTTTGAGGCAAAATAGGTTCCTCATACCTATTTTGTGTCATTTTAGGTCTTCTTGATCCTCAAATCATCATTTATTTTGCATGCTCCAAGTGCTTGAGTTTGCACACCCACATCCCTCTATATCTAAGCATATCAAACGGTGCATGGGCGCATCCGTTTTAAGCTTAAACTGAGGTGGCTTTGATTTTAGTTTGTTTACCATTAAATTTGATTTGATAATATGCTATGACATTTGTTTGTCTTTGGCCCTCAAAACAGGTTTAGGTGCACTCTCAAATCCTAGTCTACAGTAATATTCCATGGTGGGTCCCCCAAGCTCTAATTCCTTATACTTGTACACATTCCCTCCAAAATTTTTTGAAAGTCATGGGTAGCCATGTCATTTCCTTGGTCCCATCACCCACTTGGAATGTGGGCCCATGTGGAAGGATTGAGAGAAGTGTTAGGAGTTAAGTGGGGGGAAAAGAAGGTTAGTAGGTTAGGATTAATAGGTTAGTAAGTGAGGACTAATTCTTTTGGGTTTTGATTGGTTCTTTTTAGTTGTTAATTTTATTATTAGTTATTAATTTTGTTTGTGAACAAATTTATAGTTAATAAAATTAATTACTAATTAATAGTTATGGTTAATGTGCTTTAGATTTAATCTTTAATAAATCAACTTGCTAAACTAATATTTTATTTTATTTAATTGATAATTAGTTTAAATAAGATCATCAATAATAATTATTTGGGTTTATTTAATTTGTGAATTGTTATTAGCTCATAGGATATGATCTAATGATTTGATTAAGTAATCTAATTTTATAAGAAGGTTATTAGTATGTATAGGAATGAGTAATATAACATTTATAATTCTAATGTTTAGGTAACACTTGTTCTAGTTAACACTATTAGGTATTGTTAGAATTTAATTAAAATTTGATTATGAGTGGTGATCATCTCACGAGCTATTATTGTTAAATAAGAAACCTATTGAGTCAGACAACCATTTTCTAAAGTTATAACCTAGGTACATATACAACTTGGGTTATCATTTAATTGGATAGTTTGGATATGTAATTAAGACCCTAGGTTGTGACCGGTTTAACCATAGTCGATTTATAGTTCACATATGAACGTTACTCTCTAACATCTAAGCCTTCAAAAAAAAAATTGTTGCATTTTTATCGATTAAATTTTTGGCATGACATAACTAGAGTCCAATTAATTATCTAAATGACAACCGATAGTCTAATAAATAATTAAATCCCTTTTCCTCTATTAATTTAAATAAATACATTTATCTATTTAAATTAATTCATAAATCCCTTTTTTCTCTCACTTGAAATTAAATAATGCATTTAATCCAATTTGAGAACATAGCTCCTAACTTTAACCCCTAATCTAGCCTATTCCAACTACCAAATCCATAATTCCAACTCAACCCAACCTATTCACACATACTAAACCTTCTTAAATATCTAATGAACCATGATTAGCTAATCCAACCCTCTAATCATTCACTCTCCTTCCATCACATCCTCCTACTTGCCTCCTAATCCAAGCCTAAGCACTTACTAAACATTTGCATAATCATTATCCATAGATTAAAAAATCCTAACCTAACCCAAGTCAACCCTCATGTCACATCCTCATATCCCCCAATTCCCTCACCTCATGTCAACTTTAAATTCTCTTACATGCCTCTTACACACTCCACCCTTTTCTTACACCTTTGTCCCCTCTCATATCTCCCAAAATGGTCACATTCCCCCATTATTCCAAACCTCTCTCCTTGTGATACTTGTTACAATGAGAGGTATTTGAGAAAGAACAATCCATGTGCTCTCTCTCAAATGCATCTCCACCCTTCCTCAGGTTTTCATCTTGACCATCCATTTTATCCTCCTCTTCCTATAAATTGAAGCTCCTTCTCCTTCAAAATCATCCACCTTTTATGCATTGTTATAATGTCTATTTGAGAGCTAAAAACCATACTCATACCCTCATAATGCAAAAATCATCCCTCACCTTTGAAGGTTGAGCAACATATTTTGAGTACACACACCCAATTTTGGACAAATCTACACATCAAAGGGAGGTTACTTAGGTTAAGAGGTTTTCATTCTCTTAGTTTTTATTAATATTTTAGTTCTCTTTTTTCTAATTATATATGTGGTTTTGAGTTCTTTTCATGGTTATTGTATTCCTTTAATGGGATGAATCATGTGGTGGTATGGTTGATACCTCTATCTACATCACCCTAGGGTGTGGCCTCTCTATTGTGCTATGTCTACCTATATCCTGCACCTATGTGGGTACCTATAGTGGCCTTTCCACCTCCCTATCCTATCCCCTACCATCCACATCCATCCCAACCCCTGATCCCCCTGTCTTTGCCATTTGCACTGAGCCACCGACCGACCGCTACTGGCTTTATGTTTGATTGGGCCAGTGAGTCTCCTAACCTCCTCTTTGTGATGGCCTAGCCCCAAAACTCATGAACCCAGTCCTCTGACTACTCTATCCTCCCATCTCTGGACTTGTAATTGTGGCGCCTGATTGGCTGGCCCTCTAGTAATGGACTATCTTGTCTTGTGGAAATGATGTATGGTACATAGCCCTGTACCATCCCACCTACTCTATAAGATCAGTGACCTCTTGGTGTAATCTATGGACCTCCTAGGATGTCCCTCCCACACCCCCCCATCCTGCACTATGGATAACTACTGCATCAACCCATCCCTCTCCCCCTACAACCTATCCATCTCAACCTATAGTTCATCCCTCTCCTACCTTAGCTAATCTCTCTCACCTATAGTTTGTAGGCCATCTTGTAACGCTTGTGCTAACTATGTAATAAGAGTTTCTCTCTCTCCTTGCACATCTTGTAGCATCTGACTCATCATGGTGACCTATAGGGATGCTAGTTGGGCTACCAAATCTACCCCTCCCCTGCATGTAGATGATCCTACTCCCAGGGAACCTATAGGTACCGATCTTGGTGGTGGGCCTTGTGGTACCTGTACTCCCCATCCCATCCATCTCCTCCTCTATCTCATCTTCCTACCCCTCCCTCTCCTCCTCCTCATACTCTGTCTCCTCCTCCATCCCCTCCCAAGTCTACATCCATCCCATCGCCTCCCTAGTCTCCCCCATCTCTCTTGTCTACCCTCTTTGGGGCTGACCTCCCTCATATAGAAACAAATACTCCTCTCCTCCCTTGGATGTGCTACCATAAATCCTCACCCTCTACCCCTAGCCACCAAGGCCATCACTGCCCTAATCCTATTCGCCTCTGAAGGAAACCTTGTCCTCCCTATTGCTCGTGACCTCTTAAACTAGACTCGATACTCCACTATGCTTCCTACATATGACCCCAAACCCAATCCTAGTGGATGGCCTAAATGGACCTCCACACCATGATAAACCCATGCCTATCCAGTGGGGCCCCTAACTATGAGAGCATCTCTCAGGTCATGTGCTGGTACCAATGCTCTACATTTGGTACTCCCTATGTAAAATTGAGATGCCTACCCACTTGATCTAGTCTGTACTTATTGATGATGTACTCCCATCACCCTATCAGATATATGAGGGTCCTGGCATATGGTAACTATGCCTGATCCTCCATCTATGATCCCACCCATGTGTAAGGTCTCCATGTAATACCATCTCCAATGTTATCCAACACCTCCCTCTAGTAATCTATATCATCGACATCATGATATGTCAGCAGCTCACCCCAACTATAGACCACATGTCGATCTACTTTTGTGTCTCTCCTCCCCATGGGCCTCAACACTACAATGTGCTCCCAGCCCCATACTTGGATAAAAGTGGAAAATCCTATGCTCCTCTCCTATGCCTCCCCACCATGGTAGACTATTTGGTAGAGGTCCCTATAGAGCTTGACCAACATAAGAGTTCCCTATGCCATAGGAACCCTGACATCAACAATATTCATGATCACAAGGATAAGTGCTAATGTCACACTCGTCCCTTCCGTGTCAGGGGAAATATACCTTGAGACTAAACTGCACACAAAGTATACTCAGTGCATTGATGATGCTGCTCCCAAATGTCAAGCCAATGATAACTATCCATGGTGTAACATCAGAACCATGCTAGGACCCCCAATACTGTTAGTGCCTATTGTTGAGTGGTATCCCCTATGATGACCTTAGTCCCCTGGATGGGTAGACAAAATATATTGTATACATCCTCCAACATCATAGTCATCTCCCCTATCAGGAGATGGAATCTCCCTGTCTCTGAGTGCCACCTCTCACATAGTGGGGTGACCATTGTTATATACACCTGCCTATGGGGCATCTGCACTGGATATCCTAAACTGATGACATCAATCTACACCTAGTCAGTAGGTGTAAACTGATCTACTTCCCACAGCACAACAACCT
The DNA here is from genome assembly GCA_027943335.1 of Chamaecyparis obtusa. Lineage (NCBI taxonomy): Eukaryota > Viridiplantae > Streptophyta > Pinopsida > Cupressales > Cupressaceae > Chamaecyparis > Chamaecyparis obtusa. The sequence goes on from BSBK01001712.1 coordinate 572,391, forward strand.
ACCTCTCCCTCAATGTCAATCGGTCCATGGACCACTGCAACCAATCCAATTCAGCTACGTGAGTTTTATTTCCTACCAAATTCTAGCCTATAAACCCTAACTATTCATCTACCTACCCTGTCCCCTCCTAAATTTTTTTTTTAACGTCATTCTACTATTCATGTTCTCATGATCTCGCAGTCGTGGGATCACATAACCTAATTCTACCCCTACTACCATAGGAATGAATTCTAGTAAAGACTTTCCCATACCCAGGGATCCCATGCAAGGTTGCATAATTTCCCCTCCCCCTAACTCTTTGGTATGGGATCGCGATCCCACCAAAAATTCTTTGTGGGATTGCTTTCCCGTGAACGATTCTTAAAGCCTAAGAAAAATGGCGTTCAAATTCACCCACCCCTTCCCCAATCCCTGATACCTAGCATTTCTTACAAGATCACAATATCGTAGATCTTGAGGGTGATCCCGCCGATCCCAAGCCTGCAGGATCACGATTTTGCAATAAAGAAATTCAAACAAATGCAAAATGATAAAAGACAAAGATGGGTTTTTGGACCCTGTTTGTCTGTCAAGAACTTGGTGTTGCCAAACACTCCTCACGATGTCCTCCTTGTGTCTATCATGCCCATAAATTTACACACAAATCACACCAACTTTTTAAAAAAAAAGGGTCTATACGTTTAAGTTTAGAGGTTAATAGTTGACTAAAGACAAAAGGTTGAAACTGAGAGGGTGTTGATCAACTAGTTTGTTGCAAACTAAAATTTGTGAGGGAGTTTGAAAGAATGGATCAAATTTACATTCGATGATGTTTGCAAGGTTAAAATTTACACTCTTCATTTAAATATAATATTACCCAAGCTCTCAAATTAATATTTGAAGAATTTGATGAACATTAGGGCAATTAAGTGCTACAATAGTCTCGAATACACTTACGGATTTTAATTTAATCAAGTAGGAAACCCTTATTAAATAAGACTTAATTTACTACATTAATTTTCACCTAATAATAAACATTTAGCTTAATTATACAAAATTCCTCTTCTCTAAGCGTGAACTAAGTAAATAGACTAATTGGTTATTAATACGAAACTAGATACTGTAATAATCTACCAAATTTACTAATTTAAATTTAAACCGAGTCACCCTCCCTTATTTAGATAGATAAAAAAAAAAAAACCAAATATAATTTATTAAATAGTAATTATATTAATTAATATCATTTCTCAATTAATATAATTATTAAATAATAAATTAATTATCTAATAATAAGTATATCAATTAATAATATTTACTAATTAATATAATTATAAAAAAATATGAAATAATTAATAATTATATTAATTTTTTTCTTTAATTAATATAATTATTAATTAATAAAATTAATTAATTATTTATTAAATATTAACTAATAATATTTATTAATTGAGCGGGGTCTTTTCCTTGTATCACTTTTGATTAATAATCTTTTGGCTTTGGCCTTTTACCAATCAAAAATAAAAAATATTAATTAATATAATTAATACAATAAAATAATTAATAATTATAAAATAAATTAATTATTTAATAAATATAAATTATATTAATTAAAAATATTAATTAATTAATATAATTTTTAAAAAAATGAATATAAAAAAAAACAAACTTTATTAAAAGTTTGGGGTGCAAGTATTAGCGCTAAGTCCCATAGGGACTGTGCGGGCCCACCCTGCCACGATAGGGCGGGACGCTTGGAGCCCTTTTAGGGTGGGGACCCAGGTGGGTCCCCCACATGACTAGACTCTTAGGATAGATGGTAGTAGTTTTTTTTTTTAATAACTAATTTAATTGCCATCTTAGCCAAGTGGATGGGAAGAAATTATATTTTAATGACTGTGTTTGGAAAATGTATGAGAATTTTTCCCATACATTTTCCAGAGACTTGTAGGTCTTTTTTTCACCTTTCTCATGTTTTTTTTTCACTTGTTTGTTCATTTTGTTTGATTTCTTTCTATTCTTTTTTTTAAAATTTTCTTCATCCACACTTAGCTTAAATTTGTTTGTCTCATACCACTAATAGTTCAAGTCTAATAAATGAATAATTTTTAAAGCTCAAATTTACATAGAAAAGATCAAGATTAACTTGATTAACAGAAACTTAACCAAGTTATTTTTTTAAAAACTATTGTATCTCAACATAGATTTTACTATCAAACTAACATAGAACTTGCATTGAATGAATTGAGAGAGAATGTTTAAAAATTATTTCTTTCACACTACTTTCATTTTAATCAAATGGAATCTTTACAATAGAACTATAAAGATACCACAAATACTTTTCTTTCTTATAATTTTTCAACATGAATACATAAAGTTTATCATTGAGAGATACACAACTACTCACAAAAGAAAACTAATCCAACATGAACTTTTCTTTTTTACAAATGAACTAATACATTGCCCATTCCTCTTTGAAAATAATATGAATATACTAAAATCTCCCTTGAACATTATACATTACCTTCATAAGAAATGAATCTATCAAAAAGGAGAATCAAAATATTACTCTAGTCTTTGATTATACATCACTTTGATACAACACACATTTTGGAGTATTGAATCCTTTACAAAAATAACATTGAGCTCAAAGGAATCCTAAAGATTTCCTTACAATCACAATATACATAAAACAAAAGGAATCCAAATCAACTTTTGAGTGCAATCCTCAACTTTCTTCAAGAACACAACTTCAACAAGAAGTTTTCAATGGCTTCCAAACTTACAAATAAACAAAAATAGGCCATGGAGTGCTCACCTCCCAACCTAGGCTTCTATGAAGCCACCCTCGAGCTTGGAGAACCATCACATAGACATGGGATTACATTCAAGCAAACCAAATTCACAATATCACAAAAATCACATTTAACTCCCATCCAAGGCTAAAATAAAGAGTCTCCAAATGACTCATAAATTGGGGTGAAGGTGGAACCAAAACTCAAGGGGAGAAAGCACATTTCATAGAAACAAAAGACAAGCCTACTCTTGGCTTTCTCAACACACATTTTGCACAAATTCCCAACACAATGACACTCCTTTTGACCTTCATGGCTTCAAGCCATACAAACCCTTATGACCCCCAAAAGAAATGGCTACATGGATCCCATACATCCATGTCTCTTCCTTCTCCTTACCAAGGAGAGACTCTACACCCATGGTTGTCCCAAAATTTTTTTCACCCCTAAGGCTACTCTACCATCCCAAGGGTGAGTGTGGCCTTGAGAAAAACTCCCTTAATAAAAATAATACATAACAACAAAAAAAAATCTTCAAGAGCTAAAAACTTCACATTTACATAACAAAGAAATCATACACTACAACAAGCTCAAGTATTCACATAACAACTACTCACATACAATAACAAGATTCACAAAACTATAAGCACATAATATCACAAAACTAGTTTCTCCATGCAAGAATGAAAATATTATTGAGAGCTCATTCACAAGAAAACATAACAAGTAGAAAGATGAATGCCACCAACCTAGAGTCCAAGCTTATGGAAGAAATTTTATGAAGAGCCTCCTCTAAGCCTTCCTTCTCCAAACTAGCAAAGTCTCCAAATCTAGAGAGTGGGTGTCAACCCAATTCTTCCCCTAAAATTCTTACTAAAAGAGGTCCCCCACCAAACCCCCAACTATCCCTCATTAATAGGCATGGCTCATGGAGATTTTCCATCCATCCTTGTCTCCCCTCATAAATGATATGGAGACCAAGAATGGGGAAAGAGGAATGGGCTTGTCCTCTTTTGCCAACCCTCCATTTTCGAAACTTCACTTGAGAGGTACTTTTGAAGGACCATAAATGAGTTATGGGCTCAATATTGACTAAAATTTAACACCCAAACCAAGGTACATCAAGTGGGGTGGCTAAAAAAGACCCTAACTACACCCTAGGGGCTCATTTAACCTCCCTAAAATTCACTTGAAGTTTGAATTCGGGTTCAACATGGTTTGACTTACTCTAAGGCTTCCTAACCAAAGGTTTACATAGGGATCCTAAAGGGGTACCATCCTAGGTTGGTGGGCATCCAATCCCCAAGTGGACATGTCATGGCCACAAGTACATACATATGTGTCAAGTGACAAAAACAAGAAAGACACATCACAAGCCATGTGGCATATCCACTTGGGCATGCACAACATAAATTACGTTAACAAATTACATAGAAATTAAATACATTCGTGCACATTACTTTCACGAATTAAATACGATACAATGAGGTTTTTTTCTCTCACTAGAAGCAACCTTGGCTCGAATTGATTAACACGTAAGTCTATGCTCTAGTTCCCCGAATTTACCATGGGCTAATTCCCTCTACACTAAAGTCTAACATCAGTAGTCCAAGGAAATAAATACATGTAAATTTATAACGTTAATGATCTAGATAATTCATTTGAAATATCATAATTCACATGGCATAATCATTCATCTATAACATACATACAACTCATCATGAAATACATAATTCATCACTAAATTAAGCTTATAACATAATCATTGCATATATAATTCAATTGCAATTAAATATCATCATGACATCGTAATCATTCACTTAATCACACATAAAGGTTCCAAATAGATATCCCAGTTTTCATGAAAATAACATGACTGAAAGTGCATCTAACCTCTAAGGTGATAAAACCATAATATAAAGTATAAGTAAATCCATAGAGCATCAAAATATAATCATCAAATAAGTCTATCTTGAATGCAAAAACTGAATGGCTATGACAGGCTCAGGGTGAGGCCTCACAGTGTCTCATTCACCCTTCTCTCGCCATCGCACTATGCTATATAAGAGCTCAAAAAATCAACAAATATGTAAGCTCAAATATGCTCAAATAACCCCTTTTAACCCTCCCAAACCTTCTAAAGGGCATCCCATGACCCTCCGTTTCCTCCCATAACACCCCACCATCCATGTTTTTTCCATTTTCCCTCTCGCCCTCATTGTATTTCTCAGTTCACCATCTTTTCACTTGTTATCACTCATTTCCCTCTAATTTTTCCAAACCCCTTCTTCCTTTTGAGATGCCACCTGAACCCCTTTTTTATTTCCCTAGTTCCCTCTCGAGGGGGGCATCACCTAGTCTAAATTCCTCTTCCATATTCTGGGGCAACTTCATTGCCTGATAATTCTTCACATCGTCTATTACTTTAAACACACCTTCAAAATAGTGTTCTTTAACATTATGTTGGGTCATCAACTAGTCTAACTTTCTCTTCCGTATTCTGGGGCAACTTCGTTGCCTGGTAATTCTTTGTGTTGTCTATTATTTTAAACACGTCTTCAAAATAGTTTTATTTTAACACTATGTTGAAGAGGGGCAAAATGTAGACACCTAATTTTGATTATAAAATTAACTAATCCTATTTAGTTCTCTCCTAATACATTAATCGATTAAATATTAAATACTTATTTAATTTATGTCATCTCCTAGTTAATTAATTTAATTAATTAACTATAGTCTAATTTATTATCTAAATGGAAACCCATAGTTTGATAAATAATTTAATCCATTTTCCTCTATTAATTTAAATAAGTGCATTTATCTATTTAAATTAATTCATAAATCACTTTTTACTCCCACTTGGAATTAAATAATATATTTAATCTAATTTGAGTACATGGCTCCTAACTTTAACCCCTAACCTAACCTATCCCAACTATCAAATCTCTAGTTCCAACTCAACCCAACCCATTCACACATGTGAAACCTTCTTAATTAGCTAATGACCCAAGATTAGCTAATTTAACCCTCTACTCATTCACTCTCCTTCCATCACATCCTCCTAATTCTCCCACTTGCCTCCTAATACAAGCCTAATCACTTACTAAACATTTGCATGATTATAATCCATGGATTAAGAAATCCTAACCCAACCCAAGTCAACCCTCATGTCACATCCTCACATCCCTTAATTCTCTCACCTCATGTCAACCTTACATGCTCTTACATGCCTCTTACACACTCCACCCTTTTCTTACACCTTTGTCCCCTCTCACATCTCCCAAAATGGTCACATTCCCCTATTATTCCAAACCTTTCTCCTTGTGACACTTGTAACAATGAGAGGTATTTGAGAAAGCACAATCCATGTGTTCTCTCTCAAATACATCTCCACCCTTCCTCAAGTTTGCATCTTGACCGTTCATTTTACCCTCCTCTTGACTATAAATTGAAGCTTCTTCTCCTTCAAAATCATCCACATTTTATGCATTGTTATAATGTCCATTTGAGAGCTAAAAACCATACTCATACCCTCATAATGCCAAAATCATCCCTCACCTTTCAAGCTTGAGCAACATCTTTTGAGCACACACACCCGATCTTGGACAAATCTACACATCAAAGGGAGCTTACTTGGGTTAAGAGGTTTGCATTCTCTTAGTTTTCCTTAGTATTTTAGTTCCTTTTGTCTAATCATATATGTGGTTTTGATCTTGTGTTTTGAGTGCTTTTCATGGTTATTGTATTCTTTTAAACATATTTTCATAACTTACAATAAGTATAAGATATCAGATATGTATTCAATATTTGATATGCATTGGATATTAGTTACCTCTGACACAAATCTGCAACCTAGATATTTTCCTTGTGATTTCTATGGGTTTTGGCATGAGAATGAAAAACCTAGAAAATCAACCCAAATAATGTGTTTTTAAAATCTCCTTGTGCTTCCAAACTTCAACCATGTAGTTGATGACTTTTTAAATCCAAAATTACTGAAATGAAAATGACTGCTTAAGGAGATTCTATACTTTCCACCAATATAAATTATGTCAAGTTTTGAGTTTGATAAATAATTATTATTTATTTTTTAATTGGATTACGTCTAATGTCCCGATTGATAGGTTGATTGAAAAATGTCTACAACTTTTAAATGGTACAATATTTTTCAAATTTAAAACATGCATCACATTCTATGCTTTTCATACTACAAGAAAAAATAAAATTCATTAAGTTTTGACCAAGTTAAGGTGGTCAGACACATGAGTTTTTATATTCTAAAAAAATTGTAGCAAAAATATCATAATTAATAGATTTATTTGGAAACAAATTACACAAAAATATATGTCACATCAAGACATGAGTCTTCTACTTATATTTAAAATCTTATAAAAAAGTATTATTATTTGATTGTAGTTAGGGTGGTCAATCATACACCTACTTTTTACCCTTTTCTCTAAGTTTACGTGCTACTGTATTGAAATTTCAATTTTTCACCAAATAGATTTTTTTTTCATAAAAAAACTAGTAGCTTAGAAACTACATTCAATTTCCTATAAATTCTCTCCTTACATATTTTTGATATAAGGTTGAGAACCTGTTGAAAATTTTATGTCAAGTTTCCTAACTCTATTTTTCTAAAATTTTATTGTCATTTAAGGGCCTACTTTGGCCCCCCATGATCTTGCACACACCTTGAACCTAGAATCAAAATAGGAGATATGTTCCTTCAAATATGAATATTGGATAGATAGAAAAAAATACTTATAACTGACGATCTGTGATCTTCAAGTTGTAACTTATCTTCCAGTCAAATTTGAGCTAGATCTAGGAGGTATAGAGAATTTAAAACTTTTTATACTTGTATCATCAAAAAATGGAAGCACTTCCATTTAGGACTAGTTTATCCCTCCGAGTAAGTGGTTTGGGGTCATGTCAAATGCCTTGAATGGGTCTTTGACTTGGATTTGGCTTTTTCTCCTATTCTGCCCCCTTTTCCACTTCTTTTTTGCATATTCTAGCATCCTAACCTGAAACTCCTGAGATTCTTGACCTCAGGGTCAAGGTCGACCTTTTTGGGCCAAGGTTGACCTCGACCTTGACCCAGTGTCCAAATTTCAAAATTTGAGGGTTTCTAGATGTCAGGTTTCAGAAAGATTTATTTCTCACTTCTAGGTCGGCTGTTTCGGGCTTCAAAATGGTAAACTCTTAAATTATATTTAATTTAGGTCCACTTCTAAGGGTATAGGTTTAATGAGAATTTATTTCTCCTATGTTGGCCTCTCTAGAAGTTTGTTCCCTAGACTAGTATATAAGGAAGCCTCCTCCCCTCATTTTCAAGATGATCAATCAAGTTTTCCATCAAGCCATCAAGAAATCAAGAAGCAAGAAAGAAGGAGAAAGAAAGAATTCAAGCATTCAAGATTCAATTCATCAAGGAGATCCATTAGTAGCCATTGAAGTATTCAATCTATGGAGCCCTCTTATTGAAGATTTCTCCATCCACATCCATTCAAGCCTCTTCCTATTCTAAGATCCATTCAAGATTGGTGTTGAAGATCTAAAGAAAATTGATTTGAGACATCCTACATTCTATTATACATTCATTTTAAGCTTCCATACTTGTGGATTCAAGGATTCAAATCCTCCACAAGGGTTTCAACATAAGCAAGGTGAATTATTCCATTTACTTTGTCTATTGTTGCAGTTTCAATTATATTTCAAGGTTAATTCCAAAACTAGGGTTTGACCAAGGTAAACCCCTCATCCAAACAACAAAACTATTTTTCTCATAGGTGCATGTATGAAACAACAAATTTCAGAGTAGATTTGGACACCCTTTTCGGCAAACTTTCAAGATTCGCGAACAAAATTTCTGTCGGAGCAACGCAGGTTAAGGTTGACATAAAGGGGTCAAGGTCGACCTTTATTTGGGTTAAGGTTGACCTAGTTCAGAAAAGCAAAATATTTCTAGGTTTTCTTCATCTCTGTGTTTCTATTCCAGATCCGATTGCATAATTTCTAGAAAATCAGTACAAACACCTGAAAATAGCAATTTCTAGATCTGTTATACTTTGAGGTTAGTATTTGTCTCCAATTCATTTCAATTGAGATTTTAATACTCTCTTCCATAACATAATAAAAGGTTTTCCTCTTTCTTCATATTCTTCATAGATTGATTCATTTATGCATTGACCATTTTATTGTGGTTAATTAATTTGGATCTTTCCTTTGGGAATTTGAGGTTAAGAAGAATATCTTACCTTCCCTAATACATCACACATACATTCTTACCATTACATCATTATCACAAAAATTTTATTCATTACATTTTGGTGAACTCACAATAGACAACTCTTTCTTTTATGGTGTTAGATCTTGCATGTATGTTAGATAAGCCTTCTTTTATGTGCTTTCATTTACATTTCAAAAATCATATAAAAAAGTACAAAAACATTTATTTGTTCATGCCTTTTGTTTTCCTAGTTTAGTTCATTTGCATTGAATTGGTATATGAGATTTACTACCTCTAGTCCTACTTATAATATTCTGGTTAGAAGAAGTCGTAGACTTATGGGTTCCTTTGATCCTGGATCTTCCTCTCCTTTCCTTAGGATCCTAGATGACAATTTGATTACTCATGATTCCAATCCTACTATGGATCATAACTCTTCTCACTCATCTCATGATGAGGATGATGCTTTAAGAGTTCCTCCTGAACAAGTCCAAAAAATTTCAACTAAACTTGATAAAAGGGGTAATTGGCTTATTCAAGAAAACCATAATCAAGATTCTATTCAAGCTATAGAGGCTCTTTAGAAAGTTCTTCAAGATAGTGATCAAGGTGTTAATCTCTTGTGTGGTATCACTCATCTTGTGCATTTAAATGTAAAACCTTTAGCTCAAGAAGCTCAAGAACTACGATTCACTCCTCCTGTCACTAGTGTAGAACCTTCTTTTGTTCCTTTACCTAGCATTCCTACTTATACTCCTTTAGTGACTACATTGGTTCCCTCTCTTCCTATGAGTATTCCACCGGTGTCTTTACCTACCTCACAACCTTCTTATCATAGTGTTCCTTTTATTTATTCCAACCCTCTTCCAACTGTGGTTCCAAGTGTTCCACCTATTGTGTCTTCTATTCCTACAGCTTCCTAAACTTTCCCTAGTGTTTCTAATGTTTCTATGCCTCCTATTTCTTCTAATGATTCCACAATCATTAGTCTGGCTCAAACTATTTCCTCTTTACAACAACAACTTATGTCTTTAACTCAATCCAAGTTTAGTATTCCTACATGTGACATAGTCAATCCTTTATCCCTAGACATTATTTGTGCTCCTGTTCCTCAGCAAGCTGATATGCCTCGTCTTGAGAATTACAATGGTAAGGGAGATCCTGTCACTCATGTTAAAAATTTCAAATCCTTTGTAGTGACTATGCTCATGACCATAAGATTTTAGCCAAGTTGTTTGCTAGAACTTTTTGTGATAAGGCCTTGCAATGGTATTGTTCCTTGCCTCCTTATTCTATTGATTCTTTTCCCAAAATTGCTAATGCCTTTATCCAACAGTTCCAAAATAACACTAGTCAGCAAGTGTCCTTAACTAATTTGATGCATTGTAAACAAAATACTAAATAAAAATTGACTGATTTGTATGCTCAAATTTATTATCCTATTCTTGATATTGATATTCAGTGTATGTTTATTTCAAATTTACAAAAGGATATTAGAGATAAGATTTTGCTTACTGAATTTACATCTTTTCAACAAATTTGTGCAAAACTTCATCATTATCAATTACAAGTGAGTCAATTTGAGAGAAACACTTCAATGGCTCTTGTTCTAGTTGATAAGAGTGATGCTGCTCCTAATCCCAACAAGTTTCAAAAACCTAACAACTATGTCAAGATAAATAAGAAAGGAAATGTAGTTGTTGATCAAGTTGTTTTTGCATCCAAAAATGCCACTTCTACATCCACTGGTTTTCATCTGAATTGTACATTTACTCCTCTTTATGAATCTTTACATTCTATTATGAGTAAATTGTTGACTGCTAATATGATTACTTTACCTCCTATTTGACCTCTTTTACCAACTATGATGGCATCCAAATCCTTTGATCCCAAAGACTTTTGTCAATACCATCGTTAGAATGGCCATGACACTGCGAAGTGTTATTCTCTAAAACATAAGGTTCAAGACTTAATTGATTATAATGCTTTATCTATTGATAATTTTGATGGTAGTGGGAATAAATCTATCTCTCCTCCTAATCAAAACCTCCAAATCTATACGAATCCTTTCCCTACACATGATACTAATACCATTGTTCATCCATCTTCTGTGGATATTGTTTATGATTCAAACATGGATGATCTCAATCATACTATCAACCATGTGGAGCATGTTGTTTTGTCTCAACCTGTATCTCCACCCCCGCCTCAATCTCAACTTCAACTTCAAGTTCCACCTCATCCTAAACTAAAACCTCAACCTAAACCTCAAAAACAACATAAGAATAAAAGACCTAGGGAACTCTTGATTACCTTTGATGATTCCAAGACTATTAAAGCTCCTAATGGTCCCCTCTACATTTATGCTAGGATTTCTAAGATACCTATGCATGGTTGTCTTGTTGATCCTACATCCTTAGTCAATGTCATTACTAAATAAAACCTTTTTATGAAGAACTTAAAATGTGATAGTTATGATACATCTGATGTGTGGATCCAAAATTGTAATGGTTTTCTCTATCCATCATTTTGTTCTATTAACTTTCCTTTTGAACTTTGTGGTAAAATTGTGGATACTACCTTCGTTGTTGTTCCTACTTCTGATCAGATTCAAGTTAAACTAGGTTTTCCTTGGTTGAATTCCATGCATGAATTTGCTTCTCCTATCCATAAGTGTATTAAATTAATTCATGATGAAGTGAAGACAATTAATCACAGTTTATATCAACCTTCTAGGCCTAGGGATTATGCTACCCTTGACTTCTTTTGGCCTTCATTACCTAATTCATGTCCTTCTCAAATTGATAAACTTTTTCACTCATATCAAGCCTATAAAAATCAAAAGATTCTTGAGTTAAGCATGCCTCAAATGGATCTTAATCATGGTATTTTGCCTATGCCTTCCATACCTCATTTATCCATTGCTTCTAGTTCTATTAACCAAGCTTCTAGTGTTTCTTTTCAGCCTATTGAGAATCCTACTAATCCTCCTATAGAACCTGTGAAGGATCCGATAGTTGTTCCTCCTAGTTCTCAACATATTTTAAACAAAAAAAAATGTAACCAATCTGTCAATGAACGTCATAAGAAGTGTCAGGCTCAAGCTAAGGCCCGTGCCTTTGTTCTTCAAAGCTCTTTACCTTCTTTTGACCAACCTATACCTGATGTGTTGGAAGAAGTTAATGTTAATAATGATGTTAAGATGAATGATTATGATGATTTTATTCATATCTTAGTTTCTATTTTGATTAATCTTGATGAATAAGATACTCTTGATGATGCTAATGATGAATATGAGACTATTGACATTGATACTAAATTATCTAATATGCTTTCAACATAATTGATAATTACACCTAGTATCGAGCATTACTATTCTCAAGCGGATCCTTGTTTAGAACTGGCTATTATTCCTACTGTGTTGGATATAGTCCCTCTTGAGGGTTTCCCACCTTCCCTAAATGATATAGACCAATATGGGGAGAGTACGTGATGTGCTTGATTGGCTTGTCCTTCATGGTAGCTTTTTGTGTGTTTGCCTATTGTATTGTGCTTCTCTCATAATGTGTTTGCTAAATGTTTGTTAAATTGTTTTATATGACCCTTGTTACTTTGTTGGTGCAAGGTGATAAAGGAATCGAACCTATTGTTCTATTCCTCTATATGTATCTCTATTCTTCTATATGTTGTTTTCATGTTGTGTTGTACCTGTGCTATTGTTCATAAAAGTTTTCCTTGCATAGTCCATTTGGATTTGCGACTTGGTAGAACTAATTCTTTTTGGTCTCCATGTTGTGGTTTGAAAGGACTCTTCTTCGTAACTCTTGCATTTTCTTTCCTCCATTGTGATTGTAGTTCTACTTTCTTTGGGGAATGATGTCAATTCATTTGCAATAATATCATATATATAGATACACACACACACACACACACACATATTATCTTATGATCATACTAACCCCATGGTAGGTACATCCCTTCTATGTTCTCTATATGTTTATATGGTATTTCCCTTTATTTGTCTTTACTTGGGGGTATCTCGTAGTGGAAACATACTTAGTGGAGTTGTTTATGTTTCTGTTCAAGCCATTTCTCTTGTTAAAGTGTTAGCAATGACTTTAACATTGGGACATACGCTTTGCTCAATTTTTGCACACATGCACTTTCAATATATTTTTCAAAACCCTTTTCTCCCTTTATGGATTAGAGACTAATCCTTAAAGCATGGATTTTTACCTTATAGGATCTCTTGATCCCTCTAGTTTCAATTTTTTCAAGCTTTGATCCCTTAAGGTTGAAGGTGTCCTTAAGACTGGATCTCTTTTGTTTTGGCTTTACTCTTTTGGAATAGAATATTCCTGAGGGTGAATTCTTGATGGGTTGACTAGTGAGTAGTCACATTCACTAGGCGGTTCAACTTCATCTCTCCAATTGCATTGTTTCCTTGTGTGGTTCACAATGAGACATAAGTTATCATTGGGTGAGGTAATCACACCCTCTTCTCGATTTTTTCTAGAGATGTCTCTCTTATTGTAATCTTGGAGTTGACAAGGACTTGAGTGCTTGGGGCTTGAGGATTGCTTTGTCCCTTTGATTTCAACAAGATTTTCTTTTTCCTTGTGATCTCCTTTACCAAGAGTTTGCATCGAGTCCATACTCTTGCTAAAGTGGGGGCTAAATGTATCATCAAAAAATGGAAGCACTTCCATTTAGGACTAGTTTATCCCTTCGAGTAAGTGGTTTGGGGTCATGTCAAATGCCTTGAATGGGTCTTTGACTTGGATCTGGCTTTTTCTCCCGTTCTACCCCATTTTCCACTTCTTTTCTACATAATTTAGGCATCCTGACCTGAAACCCTTGAGATTCTTGACCTCAGGGTCAAGGTTGACCTTTCTAAGTAAGGGTCGACCTCGACCTTGACCCAGGGTCCAAATTTCAAAATCTGAGGGTTTCTAGATGTCGGGTTTCATAAAGATTTATTTCCCACTTTCGAGTCAGCTATTTCGGACTTTGAAATAGTTAAATCTTAAATTATATTTAATTTAGGTCCACTTCTAAGGGTATAGGCTTAATAGGAATTTATTTCTCCTATGTCGGCCTCTCTAGAAGTTTGTGCCCTAGACTAGTATATAAGGAAGCCTCCTCCTCTCATTTTTAAGATGATCAATCAAGTTTTCCATCAAGACATCAAGAAATCAAGAATCAAGCAAGAAGGAGAAAGAAAGAATTCAAGCATTCAAGATTAATTTCATCAAGGAGATCCATTAGGAGCCATTGAAGGATTCAAGCTCTATGGAGCCCTCTTTTTGAAGATTTCTCCATCCACATCCATTGAAGCCTCTTCCTATTCCAAGATCCATTCAAGATTGGTGTTGAAGATCTAAAGATAATTGATTTGAGACATCCCACATCCTATTATACATTCATTTGGAGCATCCATACTCGTGGATTCAAGGATTTAAATCCTCCACAAGGGTTTCAACATAAGCAAGGTGAATTATTCTATTTACTTTGTATATTGCTGCAATTTCAACTATATTTCAAGGTTAATTCCAAAACTAGGGTTTGACCAAGGCAAAACCCTCATCCAAACAACAAAATCATTTTTCTCAGAGGTGTAGGTATGAAACAACAAATTTCAGAGTAGATTTAGACACCCTTTTCGGTAAACTTTTGGGATCCGTGAACAGAATTTTCATCAGAGTAGCACAGGTCAAGGTTGACATAAAGGGGTCAAGTTAGACCTTTATTTGGGTCAAGGTCAACTTGGTTCAAGAAAGAAAAAGATTTATGGGTTTTCTCCATGTCTGTGTTTTTGTTCTAGATCTGGTTGTAGAATTTCCAGAAACTCAGTACAGACACCCAAAAACAACAATTTCCAGATCTGTTATACTTCGAGGTTATATTTTTCTTCAATTCATTTCAACTGAGATTTTAATACTCTCTTCCATTATGGAATATAAGATTTTCCTCTTTCTTCATATTCTTCATAGGTTGATTCATTTATGCATTGACCATTTTATTATGGTTTATCAATTTGGATCTTTCCTTTGGGAATTTGATGTTAAGAAGATCTTACCTTCCCCAATACATCACACATACATTCTTACCATTACATCATCATCAAAATAATTTTATTCATTACAATACCAAGGTACAAGGTGTTTGAAATGTTTTGTACACTGGGTTTCTACTTGAAACTTGTAGGGATGCTTCGACATCTCCTGACCTATCTAGAAAAGTCTTAGTAGCTTTGTAATTTATTCTCACACACTAAAAGATGAGGAATAAGGTTAGATAAAGGGGTTTGCCTAAGTCAAACCCTTATTTAAGAATCAACCTTAAAATGAAATGAAATAAAGGAAAGTTGATGCAGGAGCATCCTAGGTGTAAGAGCAATCTTGCATCACCCAAAAAAATATTTCTATTTTTATATTCAATAAGAGCTATTTTGTGCAGAGCTGCTATTTATGGAAAGTTACTATTTTTGGTAATTTTTGTATGTGCTCAGAATGATCTTATTTCTTTTTTGGAGGTTCATTTCGGTCATATAAGCCTGCCAGTAAAGTTTCATTGCTAGATCAAGTGTGTATTGGAAGATATTGAAGATTTTTGGTATTGGCAGCAGGGTATAGAAACTTTGAACTCGGTTTTGAAGGCTTTAGAGGCCCCGGATGAGGTCAAAAATTTGGGTGACGGGCGCTTGCGCGGGTCAAGCCTGTAGAGTGCTTCGTGGTGTTTATGAAATGGGGTTATAATAGCCGATCGGGTCAACTGGTGATGACTTATGGTCTTCGGAAGTTGGGTCACCCGAAATGGCGAAAAATAATTTTTTTCAAAATTTCTGTTCGGGTTTCAAAGGTTATCTTGAGCTGACTATGATGTAATAAAATGTAAAATAAAATAATTCTAAGTTTGGTCGGCCTTATTGGCTAAAATTCTGGAACCTTCCAGGCGGTGGAAAATTGCCTATATAAGGAAGGTTGTATTATTGTCTTAGGCAGTTCAGAATAGTTCTGAGTAGTAGATCTGGGTAATAGTTCGAGGCTTTGTCCTATAGAATATTGTAAGGGAATGCCCATGTGGCTTTGCATATTGTAATTTTGAAAGTTTGTAATTCCACATTTGTGGAGATAATAAGAAGCCAATTTTTTGTTCTTGCATATTGTTGTTGTTTCTCTATTTCTGTTATGTGTTTGTGGTATTAAGGGGAGCACCCTTCATCAGGTGGTATCAGAGCAGGTTTTCTTGAGTGTGTAAATAGATCACCGACTGTGAGGCAGTTTGCACTAGGACCGTGGCTAGGGTTTTAGCGTGCATCGCGAAAATGCCTCCACAAAGGGAACGTGGCGGAAGAGCTGGTGTTGTAACACCTGAGGTTAGAGAGCTACAGAGACAAGTGCGAGCATTGCAAGAAGAGATTCACAGAGGAATGAATCTTAATGTCAGAGATGAAAGCGAGGATGAAGCCGAAGAAGAATATCAAGAAGGAGAAACTAAAATTGTGAACCAGGAGGAAGAAAGACTTTTTCAGGCGATTTCCAAGATTGGGAAAAGATCTAAGATTGAGGTTCCTACATTTTCTGGAAATCTTAACCCAAAGGAATTGATTGACTCGATCAATGAATGTGAGGAATATTTTGAGTACGAAGATGTTGAGGATCCTGATAGGGTCAAATTTGCGAAGGCCAGATTGAAAGGTCATGCGAAGATCTGGTGGCAAGAAATTCAATTAGAGAAAAATAGAAGAGGGAAAGATAAAATCACAAGATGGGATCAGATGGTGGATAAATTGAAGCGACAGTTCATTCCTGTTGATTATGAGCTTGACCTACTGAAGAAAATGCAGAGTTTGAAGCAAGCAGGAAGATCTGTTCAGGAGTATACAGAGGAGTTCTATCGACTTCTCATCAGAATAGGCCACGCAGAAGCTGATAAGGAGAAAGTTGCCCGATACCTTAATGGGTTAAGGCCAAGCATTCAGGAGGAGCTGAATCTAGTTCGAATGAACAGTATTGAAGAGGCATACCAGTTTGCCCTAAAAGTAGAGGAAAAGCTGAACAAGAAGTTTGAGAGCAGACAAAATGGAAGAGGTCACGGTGGATGATCTGGTGGACGGTCATATGGTGGCCGAAATGAGGATCCGAAAAAGAAGGATGAGGCCAGTAGTAGTCAAAATCAGTGAGGAAATAATTTCAATCACTTCCAGGATCAGAATAATAGAGATCAGAGAGGAAGAGGAAGAGGACAAGGATCTGGAAGAGGTGGCTTTCGTGGAACATGTTTTCACTGTGGAGAAGAAGGTCATAGGGCATTTGAATATCCTCAGCACCAAGGCAGAACAGACAGGAGAAATGAAGGCTAGGCCAGAGTTGCACATGTAGATGAAGATGCCAGATCATCAAATTCTGAAGATGCTGAAAGAGGAGAAATGTTGATTAACAGAAGAGTCCTGTTGAGTGGTGAGAATGAACCTGAGCAAAGGAGGATCCTGTTTCGCACCAGGTGCAAGTGTGAAGGTAAATGTTGTGATGTGATTATTGATAGTGGAAGCACTGACAATTTGGTATCAGAAGAGATGGTGACAAAGTTGAAGCTCAAGAGATAGAAACACCCACATCCATATCAGATTGCCTGGGTACAGGATGACCACAAGGTCATGGTCAATGAACAATGCTTGGTGAAGTTCAAGATTGGCGGATACCAAGATGAGGCATTGTGTGATATCATATCTATGGATGCATGTCATATGTTGTTGGGTAGACCATGGCAGTTTGACAGATGTGCTGTACATGATGGTCATGTGAATACCTATTCCCTGACAAAGGATGGAGTGCGACATAAGCTGAAACCATTGAAGGAGACTGAAGAAAAGCTATGTGGTAATGTAAGGATAACTTTTGTTGATGGAAGAAATTTCCTAGATGGTATGAGGCATGAGCATGTATGTTTTGCTTTAATTCCAAAAGCTGGTAAAGAGGAAGTAGAAGATGTTCCTGTAGAAGTTGTAGATTTGTTGAATGAGTTTCAGGATATTGTATCCGATAACGTGCCTGATGGATTACCACCAGTTAGGAAGATCAGTCATCAGATGGACTTGATCCTAGGAGCGAGTTTGCCGAATAAGGCAGCACATAGAATGACATCTGCAGAAAGTGAGGAGTTGAACAGACAAGTACATGAACTGTTACAGAAAGGATTGATCTGTGAGAGTTTGAGTCCCTGTGCTATACCAGTGGTATTAGCACCAAAGAAGAATGGAGAATGGAGGATGTGTACAGATTCTAGGGCAATAAACAAGATCACAATCAAGTACAGGTTTCCATTGCCACGAATGGATGATATTATGGACTGTTTGAGTGGAGCTGTGTATTTCTCAAAGATAGATCTGAAAAGTGGATATCATCAGATTCGGATTAGAGAAGGAGATGAATGGAAGACTACCTTCAAGACAAAGGAAGGACTATATGAGTGGTTAGTCATGCCTTTTGGGCTAACCAATGCACCGAGCACTTTCATGCGGCTCATGAACGAGGTTCTGAAAGAATTTCTGGGTAAGTTTGTTATTGTTTACCTAGATGATATTTTAATCTTTAGTAAGACATTGGATGAGCATATGATGCATATTCGTATGGTATTTGAGAAGTTGAGAGAAGAGAAATTGTTGATTAATTTGAAAAAGTGCAGTTTTGTGAAGAAAGAGTTGGTGTATTTGGGATTTGTAGTTTTAGCAGAAGGTCTAAAAATGGACCCAGAGAAGGTACAAGCTATCCTTGAATGGCCTACTCTGAGGAGTGCTACCGAGGTAAGATCTTTTCATGGTCTAGCTAGCTTTTACAGAAAGTTTATCAGAAATTTTAGCAGTATTTGTGGACACTTGACTGAAACAATGAGAGGGGATAGAAAAGAGTTTAGGTGGACTAATGGGGCAGAAAAGAGTTTTCAATTGTTGAAACAAAAAGTTACAGAACAACCTGTTTTAGCACTTCCAGATTTTAATAAGGTGTTTCAAGTAGATTGTGATGCTAGTGGTACTGCAATAGGAGCTGTTATGAGCCAAGAAGGTAAACCTGTTGCTTATTTCAGTAAGAAGTTAAATGATGCCAAGAGGAAATATTCTATTTATGATCAGGAATTTTATGCTATAGTTCAGGCATTAAAGAAGTGGAGACATTATCTGCTTCCTGAGGAGTTTGTTTTGTATACTGATCATCAAGCTTTGCAATATTTGAATAGTCAAGGAAAATTGAATCAAAGACATTTGAAATGGGTTGAGTTTTTGCAGAGTTATACATTTGTTTTGAAACATAGGAGTGGAAAGTCCAATAGGGTTGCAGATGCTCTTAGCAGAAGGCAACTATTGCTAACAGAAATGCAGATTGAAGTGGTTGGGTTCAAGGAACTCAAGAATTTGTATCCAGAGGATCCTGATTTTGGTGAAGCTTGGAAAGCTTGTGCAGGACCTGTTACTCTAGACATGACAAAATGGTTGGATTTCATCATCTAGGATGATATGCTATTCAGAGGGAGTCAGTTGTGCATTCCATGAAGTTCTATGAGGGAGAATCTCATCAAGGAGAAGCATAGTGGAGGATTGGCTGGACATTTTGGTCGTGATAAAACCCTTGGTTTGGTTAGTGAGAATTATTATTGGCCACAGTTGCAGCAAGATGTGAAGAAGTTTGTATAGAGTTGTAAAGTATGTCAGATGGTGAAAGGAGTGAAGCAGAATACAGGGTTGTATCAGCCATTACCCGTACCAGAGAAGCCTTGGGAGGATATCAGCATGGACTTTGTTCTTGGTTTACTGAGGACTCAGCGGGGACATGATTCAATTTTTGTGGTGGTTGACAGATTTTCAAAGATGGCACATTTCATTCCCTACAAGAAGACTAATGATGCTGTTCATGTAGCAGAATTGTTTTTCAGAGAAGTAGTGAGACTTCATGGTTTGCCAAGGACCATAGTTTCAGACCGGGACACTAAGTTTGTTGGATATTTCTGGCGTACATTATGGAAGAAGTTGAAGACAGATTCGAAGTTCAGTTCATCACATAATCCACAAACTGATGGACAGACAGAGGTGGTGAATAGAAGTTTGAGAAATTTGCTGAGATGTTTGGTTGGAGATAAGCCAATAGGATGGGATTTGATTTTACCATAGGAAGAATTTGCATACAATAATTCTGCCAACAAGAGCATTGGTAAATCACCATTCCAGATTGTATATGGAAGTAGTCCAAGAAATGCATCTGAATTGAGGAAGATAGATAAAGGAGAAATAAGTAGTGCTAAAGCTGAAGATTTTGCAGAACACTTGAAGAACATCCATGAAGAGGTGAGGAAGCATATTACCAAGATGAACACATAGTATAAGGCTAAGGCAGATGAGAAAAGGAGGTATAAGGAATTTCAGGTTAGTGATGAAGTCATGGTTCATTTGCGGAAGGAGCGGTTTCTAGTTGGTACATATAACAAGCTGAAAATGAAGAAGTTTGGACCATGTAGGATACTGAAGAAACATGATTCAGGAAATGCAATATGAGGTAGAATTGCCTACTGAGCTAAATATTTCACCAGTTTTTAACATTTCAGATCTGACAGAGTATCATGAAGGAGGTGTTGAAGATGAGATCACAGCAGCACAGTGGAGTATTCCAGCAACTAGTTCAGACACTAAGGAGATCAAAGATATACTGGACAGTCGTGTTGGCAGAAGCACAAGGAACAGGACATATGAAGAATATCTGGTCAAGTGGAAAGGATGACCTGTTGAAGATTCATCATGGCTGACAAAGGAGGAGGTTAGCCGTCTTGGCTTTCCTTTGCACACCTGAGTCGTGACAGGGTCACTTCTCAAATTACCCTGGGTGTCTGATGCAGGAGCATCCTGGGTGTAAGAGCAATCTTGCATCACCCAAAAAAATATTTCTATTTTTATATTCAATAAGAGCTATTTTGTGCAGAGCTGCTATTTATGGAAAGTTACTATTTTTGGTAATTTTCATATGTGCTCAGAATGATCTGATTTCTTTCTTGGAGGTTCATTTCGGTCATATAAGCCTACCAGTAAAGTTTCATTGCCAGATCAAGTGTGTATTGGAAGATATTGAAGATTTTCGGTATTGGCAGCAGGGTACAGAAACTTTGAACTCAATTTTGAAGGCTTTAGAGGCCCCGGATGAGGTCAAAAATTTGGGTGACGGGCACTTGCACGGGTCAAGCCTTTAGAGCGCTTCATGGCGTTTCTGAAATGGGATTATAATAGCTGATCGGGTCAACTGGTGATGACTTATGGTCTTCGGAAGTTGGGTCACCCGAAATGGCGAAAAATAATTTTCTTCAAAATTTCTGTTCAGGTTTCAAAGGTTATCTTGAGCTGACTATGATGTAATAAAATGTAAAATAAAATAATTCTAAGTTTGGTCGGCCTTATTGGCTAAAATTCTGGAACCTTCCAGGCAGTGGAAAATTGCCTATATAAGGAAGGCTGTATTATTATCTTAGGCAGTTCAGAATAGTTCTGGGTAGTAGATCTGGGTAATAGTTCGAGGCTTTGTCCTACAGAATATTGTAAGGGAATGCCCATGTGGCTTTGCATATTGTAATTCTGAAAGTTTGTAATTCCACATTTGTGGAGATAATAAGAAGCCAATTTTCTGTTCTTGCATATTGTTGTTGTTTCTCTATTTCTGTTATGTGTTTGTGGTATTAAGGGGAGAACCCTTCATCAAAAGTGTGTTGTCATGTGGTAGAGGCTAGATCTAATAAATGAAGTATATCATATCTTGGCCACACAAATGCTTCTTTGAATGTGATCAAATATGTTGATGTGATAGCTTTGACTTAACACAAAAACTCAAAAGGAAATCATGAAAGATAAAACCTCATAGAATAGATGTTGTAATTCATCATAATGTTTGATTGATAAAAAGAAAAGACTCAAAGAGGTAGGTGTATCTCCTTCCTTGATGGAAACTCCTTTTCTTGGCCTTCAATGGGAAAAAAGCTAGATTTATGGAGAGTAAACACCTTGAATGCTAGATCTTGAATGCTTGGACTTGGTTTCTTAATAGCTCTTGAACTTGATTTGCTTCATTGCACTTGATATCTTGATTAAAAATATTTGATTGTGATAATGGATGCTTGAGAATCTTGATTATAGTTACCAAAATGAGGAGAGAAAGGGTATTTATATACCTCTCACAATATTTTGTGGGTTAAAACTTAAGCGGGTCGACCACGGTCCATCTAATCTCCCTCTAAAATATTGACATAGGGCTCTGGGCCAAAAAGTACAAGTACAAAACATTTGAAATGTTCTGTACCTAGGTACAAAACCTTTGAAATGTTATGTATCTAGGTATAAAACCTTTGAAATATTTTGTACCTAGGAAAATCAACTCAAATTTGAACTAGGTACCGGGAGGACAGGGTAGATGTAGGATAATCAAGTACATCTAATTCCAAGGTTGGGATAGAACACAAAGGCCATAATTAGTGATATAGGGCCTACATGATGAAATGAATTATGGGATTAGAGGAAACAATTGAGTAGCACACTTAGAAATAAGAACGAACCTCGATTTTAAACAAGATTGAAAAGAGAGACGGTCCATATTTGAATTTAGGTGTCCATTAAGTGCCTTATGAGATCTTTCTATAGAAAACACACTAAGGTGGGTGCTTTAAAGTCCTTAAATTGTACACTAATTAGGTGCTTATAATTTAGGATAGTACATAGATATGAAGCACATGTTCAATTCTAATATATATTTTATAATACATTTATGAATATATTATAATGTATAATATATAAGACACATATATATAATATTATTTTATATTATTAGATAAAATAGTATTATTAAAAATATATTTAATATAAAAATTATTAAAGATATTATAATATTTTAATTAAGATTTTATACAAATGAATTTGACCTAAATAATGAATTTACCTTTAAATTCATTAGTCTATAAGACTTTTATATGTTTTTATGTTGAAAATTTCAATCTTGAAAATGTTTGTATCCTAAGAAAAGTGATCTCATTTTTCAATAAACTTAATCTTATAACTATAGTTTTATGTTGGAAATCTAATCTTATATTAGAAAAATTAAAATAGTAAATTTACAAACATTCAATATCCACGATATAATGTCTATTATATTTCTATTTGAGAATAATCTTTTATATAAATTTTAAGTTTTGAAAAACAAAATAAATGATAAGACATAAGTAATAATGCATCATTGACCATATGATTAGATATAAATGTGTTTGATGACTAGATGTAAATTTCCAAAGAATATATATTTTTTCAATTTAATTGTAATATTTTTTACGGGGAAAAATAATTATAACTCATGTTTATTGTAATCCTCATATACTAAGGTAATATTCTGGTTAGATAGTGAAACGTTGCCATGAGTATAATTCTCTATTAGTAGTTATTTTTGTCCCAATATATTTTTCTCCAAGTAATATAAAATCACTCAAAGAGGAATCAAAATTCTCCCAAGGTGACTTAAAAGAAGAATTTTGTTATGATTTATACATGAAATTTAATATTTTTATAGGTTCATATTTGATAGCAATTGCACCAAATGTGATTATTCTAATTACAATATTTTAAGACTAACTTCATCTTATTTTTCATTAGGGGTATCCAAATATATACCCTCATATATTTGAAAAATGTACCATATATAATTACAACATTAACCTTGGGTTGCATATTGCTTTTTATTAAATGTTTGGTTGTATCTAACTTATGAAGTAAATTATAATCATAAATTTAACTTGGGTTCAAAATTTTATTAAAACTTACTTATACTATAGTTTTGGTTGCATTGATCATGCATGCCCTAAACCCTAATTCAACCCTAACACTAATCCTAGCCCTATCTCTAACATTAAATTTAATTGTGACTTAACCCTAGCTCCAAGATCTATGCTATAATAATAACCCTAATCATTACTTAATATTAACCTTAACCCTACTACTAATCCAACCACAATAAGACCTTAATAATAACCTAACTATTGTGGTCCCACAACCACGCTCCCCTAATGGCCCTTATGGCCTCAGGGGCCCTCCTTCCGCTTTCTTCTTGTTTCAATTTTGTTGTCTTTGGTTTTTTGTCCCTTGTTGTTTTTCTCAATTTTTGGCCTTTTCGGCCTTGTCGCCCTTACGCACTTTCGGATGTCTGAAAGTGTGAAAGGCCTGGTAGAGAAAGTAGCACCTCATCTTCTGGTCTTTCAGCTCTCAACATTTTTTAGACCTTTCAGAGGTCCACAACCTTGGAAGTCTGACTCTTGCAGGAGTCGACCTTTCGGAGGCCTGCACCCCCGAAATGACCAAAAAGTCCAGCTTCCTAGGGTGCTTATGTCAGCCACCCAGGAAGCCTATAAAAGGTATAGAGGGCTTTTAAACCTTCACTTTTACACCCTCTCTCACTATTCCAGAGCCTTCATCACACGCTTTCATTCCTTGCTCGCACTGTCACTTTGTTGGTCATCCTCGAGTCTTTGGTGTTTTTTCTAGGTTTGTCATCCTTTCTTTTCCTTTTTCCTTCATTTTCTTTCGTTGTTTCTTCGGTTTTGGTCTTTAGGTTAGGTCTTTGGGTTTTTCTGCTTATCGACCCTGTCGTTTAGTGTCTAGGGCTTGTGTTTTTTCTTTGAGTCAACCTTTTCGGCCATAGGGATTGTCAAGGTAGTTACCTTGCATCCCTTGGTGAGTTTGTGGTCAAACTCACCGTCGGACTCACTTTTCAAGTCTGACTATAAACTCTAGTTTCGGACCTTCGGGGTCCAAAAATTTCAGAGTGTTCACAAATTGATAAAATCTCCAAGTGCTAGCAGCTTTTTAGCATTTCGGTGTTGTCACACACTGAAACATTCCACACCTCCAAAATGCCAAAGTGGACCTTGCCTTATGCTCCTTATTTTCAGCACTTTTGGCCATATCAGCCTTTTCGCACGCCGAAGATCTTTCACTCCCCAAATCGCCAATGTTTTTCAAGATAGGAACCCCTCCTCGACCTTTCAAACTTTTTGGATGTGTCCGTCTTTTCAGCTTTCAGGGTTTCCTCACCTCCAATTTGCTGAAAGCTCTTTGAACATGGCAGTAAGGCCTCTTTTGGAGGTTTTGGCCTTTTTGGCCTTTCGGAGATGCGACACCCCCGATTGTCCAAAATGCCAAAAATTCCTTTTCTAACCCATTTGAGCTTGAAAATTAGTAATATACTTTATTTTTGGGTCTTTTTCCTCTCATCATGTTACTAATTCATGTCTTGTCCTATCCGCAGGTATGGCTGAGAAGGTAGTAGCATCACCAGCAATGAAGTATCAGTTCAAAAGATACCATCCACCATCCAAGGTGACCGACTTGCACGAAGGGATAACCGATACAAATATTGGGAATGTGAGTTAGAATGAGTACCTGAACAAATGTGCGCAGCCGGTGGGGTGTTAAGAGGATTGCACTTCATTAGTCCATTTCTCTTTGGTGAATGCAACAGCGCACCTAGTCTCCATCCAGTCGGTGGAATTGATCAATACCCTGGCTAGTAACTATGTGCCAGATGAGTGCATGGTTAAGAACAACATTGGAGAAGTGGTCCTGGACTTGAGGCCCAACAACATTGAAGATGTTTTCCATCTGCCCAAAGGGGTAGATACATTCTTTAATTTCAATATAATTAAGGGGATGGAGTTCTACAACAAGGACATACAAAGGGCTCACAACATCATGAACAATGAGTACCTGATGCAGCCATTGCCCAAGAATAGATTGGATAGAATTGATATGAGGAGAGGCTATATGAAAGAAGATATCCAAGAAGCTATAACAATGATTAGCAGGGTGTACGGGCTGCCTAAGTCCCACCAACTAGAGCCTTGGATGATCTTCTTGATCCAAAAAATAAAAGAAAGGCAGGCAAGGTTTGATTGGGTGGCTATCCTAAGTGACCAACTAGATGAACAACTGATTCGGGTGAAGACAGACCCCCATTTCTACATGACATCCTATGTCATGTACTTACTAGCTGCCAGGGCAGTATATCTAGGATTGACCAAAGTTGGAAACATTAGAGAACAAAACACATGGCCATTCACTTTGTACCCTCAATTGGTGAGGAAAGAATTCTTCACACACAATAGCCCATAGTTTAGAATAGTTAATGATGCCTTCATTTTTGCAATCATACACT
The DNA here is from genome assembly GCA_027943335.1 of Chamaecyparis obtusa. Classification (NCBI taxonomy): domain Eukaryota; kingdom Viridiplantae; phylum Streptophyta; class Pinopsida; order Cupressales; family Cupressaceae; genus Chamaecyparis; species Chamaecyparis obtusa. The sequence goes on from BSBK01001712.1 coordinate 598,616, forward strand.
CCATTGAGGGTGACTATGCTAAAAGGTTATCGACAGAAGGAATAGCTAAAGTAAAGGCCACTGGGGCTTTTTATATACAATTCTAGACATTCACATACATTCGGGTGGCAAGAAGCACCTTAGCGCCCAAGAAGCTCCCAAGGTACCCTTCTGACAAGGTAGTTCTACTGGAGATAGCAAGATAGTTATCTGATGCCCATGAGCACATCAAGCATAAGAAGAAGCATTGCTGGGATTTTCCTATTTCCATTGGTCCCCACTGTGTACCAGACATGAAAGTATGCAAGTCCTTGACTGGAGAATGGGATGAATTCCCACTGTCAACCTATAATCTAGTGAGGCCTCACTTCAACCCCATTGGTACCTATAGCCACATAATGGGAAGACACTACATTCATGAGCTACATAGTGAAGACCATTGGGCTAATTATGTGGATGATTATGAGGTAAGAGTTCGTGACTATTGCCGGATGATTTTAGAACTGGCACAGGGTGCCCTTTTGTTGAAGATTTTGTAGAAGCAGTAGATACTGACTAGAATAAAATTTTGGATTCCATATACAATACAAACAAGGTGTTTGCAAGGGCCATTTTAAATGCAGAAGTGGATCAAGATGAGAATGACAACATGGATTTCAGAGCTCAACATTTGATCAAGCTAACTAAATCTTGGATTTCTCATCCTTTCCCAATGCAATCACTCCCCATGAAGAAAATCCCATAGAAATCCTCTCATGAAAAGAAGAAGAAGGGAGAAAAGATACTGAAACCATAGTTCAAAGAGGCTGCTAATTTGAAGCTAGAAACTATGTATTGGCATGAGCACCCCATTGCATATGGTCTTGCCACACATTCCAAGAAAGTTAAAACCAGGATGACCAGAAGTATTGCACCACTGAAGGCACCTTTACCTAGCGACCAAGACTCTCCAAGCTCGATGAAGAGAACAAAATTCAAGATCATAGGGCCCTAGCCATCTGGAGTGATCAAGGGTCATGTGTACAAGAGGAAGAGAGGCTCAACTCCCACACATATAGATACCCTGGTGGAGGATGATGAAGATGATTTGGATGAAGTTCCCCTTAGTAGGAGGACCCAGTCTATGGGATTATTGAAGAAAAGAAGGATAATGGATTATGATCCTAAGGATGATGAAGGGGCTACATAGGGAGAGCCAATAAATTTGGGTGCCCTTGGTGATGATGAATTCAACATCACAGATTTTACGAGGTCGCATGGTTTCAAGGAGTCTAAGCAACAAGCTCCTATGCAATTTACTAGTCTTTTTAGTGGCATAGGAGAGGGTCTACAACAAGGACCTTAAGGAGAAGATGATATTGAGATAATCGAGACCCAAGGGGAAACTACAGAGCCAAAAAATGACTCTTTTATAGGGGTCATGTTAGAAGAAGATGGAGCTACATAGGTCCCATTGGATTCATCCATTCCACCTTTGCCTCCACCACGACCTTCAAATCCTCCTACAGTTCCACTTCAGGAACCTCCCACTACCCCACTTTCCACTCCCATACAGAATACTCCATTGCCTCAGCAACCTTCTTCATCCCATGTTCCCCTCTTGACTCTACCTCCACCAGCCCATTCAACCACTCCCCTTTTATCTCCAATAGCTCCCCCACTCAATATTCCTCCCCAAGTTCACATTGAATCAGTGCCCCAGAGCTCGCAGGAGCCAGAGAAAGAAACAGAAGTCACTAGTGGAGAGAAAATGGAAGAAATTCATATAGGATTCGAGGAGCCAGATGACAACGGAGAGTCACAGGCAGAAGAGGAACCACATACTGAAGAAGATAAGCTACAAATAGATACTAAGGAACAAATGGTTGATGAGGGAGAACATGAACAAGACGCTAGGAATGAGCAAGAAATAGGAGAAGGAGAAGAAAGTCAAGAGGAAATAAGGACATAATACTTAGCAACCTCTTCTGCATTGGCTGCTCCCTATGAGCCATTGAATGCATTATCAAAGCCCACATGGTTTACCAAAGAAGTGTAGCAGAGGGTCAGAGTATACTTTGATGATGAGGTTGACATGACCACACTAGGGCATGCTTTCCACCAAACAATTCAAGTTCCCCAAGCAAGGAGAATGTCTTATGTAACACAAGACCAAATAGGGAGGTGGAAAGTACAGGTGGCTATTACTACAATGGATGTTGGTGTAAACAAGATCACTCTGGATAATTATGTGTTGGAGGAGGTAGACTTGGGGGAACCAACCAAGGAAGGTAGAAAAACCTTGGCTACTCTGGGCTTGAAACATGCTCTAGGCTTCATGAATAAAGATGAAGAAAGGATAAAAACTCTGGAAGAGCAAAACAAAGCTATGAAGAAATTCATTTTGAAGACAGCGGGTCCAATTGACCCTAATAACCTTGAAGCCTCATTACATGAAATTTTGGAGAAGAAGGGGGGACATGGATACAGATGTTCCACATTCTTTTGTACATGCTTGCATTGAGTGAAGGCTGGATTTTGAGCAGTTCGCTAGCTTATCTCTCAGGAGGATCTTGAGGCCCTTCTAGAACATTTTGGCAGGAATAACTTCTTTAATGGAGATCATGAGTGAAGAAAATGGTGTAGAAGAGACCATCCTCAACTGGAAAAAAGTGTTGGATGAGCTAACAATGATAAGAAAGCAACACTTCCAAGTTTTGATGAAGATATATGAAGGGGTGGAATTGGATAATTTTGAAGAATGGATGTAAGATATAGCAGTGGCATTGATTGTATTTGAAAAGATTCTCAAGAGGTTGAACAAGAGAAGGGATGATAGCATGCTTTTTGCAAAGGAGTTGCATGAGTTCTTTCAAGGCTTGGATCTAGATTTGTTTGATGAAGATGATGATAAAACTACACATTCAGTAAATGACATCATCGATCAGTATCTAGGCATATTCCAAGGGGTGAAGTCTAAAGAAGACCTCCAACAGATGTTCTACCAAAAGGAGGAAATTTAGAAAATTCTATCTCAAGAGGAAGAAATAAAGGCTTTTGCAAAGGAATTGATTAACTTCAGAGATAGGCAGAAAGAGATCCTTCAAGGGATCAAGATGCTAGAATTTGATGAGGTGCTAGAGATAGTAGATAGGTTCAAGAAAGCACATCCAAAAGTGCCTCCCAGCTAGTGAGCCTCCAGTTCAAAACCTACCAAATTTTATGTACACAAAATTTAGTTTTGATACTTAGCCAATTTTGCTGTGCCTAATTTTCAGCATTTCGACCATGAGGAGTTTTCAGCCACCTACAAGTCTGACAAGTCTGAAATTTTGGAGGTAAAGGACTTGGTACTTAGTCTATTTTGGGTCATGAGTTTTTCAGACCAACTGTCGGGATTTGGGCATTTTTTGGCACGTCTGAAAGTTAACTCTAGTTATCTCAGAGATCACTTTCCAGTCATCTGGGCTTCCTTTTTGGGATCTTTTGTGCATGATTTTGGGATCTCTTCCAGTTGGGTCCATATGGAGAAGCTGGAACCAAGGGTCAAGGATGCAAACATGAAGATTATCCAATGCATACACAAGTTCCAGCTTTGTTCTTGAGTCATCTAATGCATAATTTATTCAAATCTTTGTAATGCACGAGGATTAATTCTGTGCTAGGATAGTTTAGCTAAGCTTTAGAAGTAGTTTCTTTAATGCAAGCTTTAGTTTAGATTTACTTTCAAGTTTAGTTGCAGTGAAACCCTAGCTACAAAAATAAGAGTAGAGCTCTATAAATTGTAATAAAATGATGTAATGAGGGTCAACTTGATGATTAATAAAACAAATACAATTGGTGCTTCATTCATGGTGTGATTTATCTACTATCTATGTGAAATTTGTGAATGTGTGATTTGATCATTCTTTATTTCAAAGAGCCAATTGGTTGTTTAATGGTTTTAAGTCTGCGATCTTTTAGTTTGGTGTTTGCTGGTACTGCATTGCTGTGTTGTGATGAATTTCTGAGAAGATTATTCTTTGGTGCTTGAAGATTAACTTTTCTCACGTGTGCGCACATCTAGGGTGGCTTCGTGATTTGATGAGTTTTGACTTATCATACATCTGCATTTGTTCAATTTCATTGATGATTGCATCCATTCAGCTGAAGATTGTGACATGATTTGATCTCTATTTTGTGGGTTTCTTCATCTTCTTGGTTATTTAATTCACATGGTGGTGTGATGCTAGCATATGTCTGTTAGATTTCTTTTCAGCAATTTCTTTCAAATATCTTGTTACCCTACATTTCCTAACCCGCTTTGCAAGTTACTTTCAGTAGATTAATTAAATTAGCATTGCTTTATTCTTAAATCTGAAAAATCATACCAAAAAGAAGAGAACTTTTGGTTTCCTAAAGTTGGTTTTGCAGTTTACCTTGAGAGAAGAACCAGCAAAGGCCTCCTTTTTAACAAATTCACATTTGTATTCCCTTGAGCTATCCAAGTGGTTGAGACCCAGCTAGAAGGAACCTTGAGATTGATTCCATTAATCTTCCAAGAGGGGAAGTTGCTCAAGCAAATTCCTAGCCATTATCTTCATGTTAAAATGACGCTCAACAGAAGTGGCACTAGAAGGAGGGCCCTCAAAAGGGACACCCCGGAATATCAGATCATTCTCTCCCAAGAGATTTCAATGAGTCCTTAGATCTTCACCCAACAAAGGGGAGTTCCTTGAACTTACAGAGTTTCATAGACCTCGTAGCAGCAAAACAAAGCATGGAGAGGATATTTCAGATTATCCGAATCTTCCTCCAATTCCAACCATTGCTGCCCCGCCTGCTGCTCCTCCATCACTGGCTCCAATGACATTTTTTGCAAATGATCAAAGTTCACCATTGAACTTACAGAGATAGCTCCATTAGCTACCCAAAAATCCTGAGAAATTTTGCCCATGCTTCATCTATGGAGAATCCAAGACAGTGGAAGAACATGTTTGCACGTTCAAGGAATTATGCAATCAGAAAGAGATTGCTCATCAAGACATCATGTGCCACATTTTCCCCTACACACTGGGGGAGTTTGCATTTAATTGGTATCTAAATTTTCCATGAGGATCTATTGCTATGTGGGGGAATTTGAAACAAAGTTCTTGAATCAATTCAAATTGTATGTAGATCCAACAACCCTTCACCACCAATTCATCTCGGTGAGAAAAGACCTCAATGAATCAATTGCTATGTTCAATCAACATTTTCACAAGATGTACTAGAAGCTTGAAGCTCCATACACTATGCCAGTTAGTGCTTCCATACAAGTGTACTTGCATGCCTTGGAACCACTAACATCTATATTCTTGAAAAGGCTGCCTCCAGGAGATATTGACACTTTGGAGAAAGTGTGTGACGAAGCTATCCTGTTCACCCAACAAATGGACCCACAAGCAGGTGGGAATTACAGCATCCCACCAACATTGGGGAACACTATTGTGACTGGTCCATTTGTAGAAAATAATCAAATTCCAATGCAACAAACCCCAAGGATCAATTTGGTACCAGCTTCGTATGTTGCTGCCCCACCGCTGGCCATCACTTACCCGGGATATGATACGCACATGGCTGCCTTGTGCGAACAAAAGGTTGCTATCCAAAACAAACCAGATCAAGCTCTAGTAAACAAGTTAGATTCCATGAAGAAGATGATGTCCCAATTGATTGGAGAGATCACCTGAATGAAGCTCAACCCAACTCCGAATCAAGGAAACTATCCACGATCAGCTGCTGCCCCAAATACCTACTCTCAAAACTAGAATCATAATTATGGCAATTACAGTAACAAAAATAATAACAATGGAGGAGGTTATGGGAATGACTCTCAAGACAAAAATTTTGGGCAACAAAGGATGAATAGGACATGGAATATGCGTCCAAATAATGGTACTATCTCCGCAGACAATGTCAATTTATTTAGTTCGTCAGAAACCGGCTATGCCCAAGGTCCCAACATGCATCAACCAAATTATGAATATAGGGGGGAGTTTGATAGTCAACAAAATTAGGATCTTGAGAGTTCCTAGGTCCATTTTAGTGCCATGGCTTTTGAGTCATACAATCCTAGTTCGGACGGAACTCCGATCAATAACACCTCAGAGGAAGAGTTTGTCTTCCCATCCAACCAAGAAAGCCAACTGGAGTATTCTGAAGTCCATGCTTTTCAGAACAACAATAGAAGTACCTATAACTTGAGGAGTCAAAGAGAGCCTTTGATAGATGACATTCCTCTAGGGATGCAGCCCACCCCACCTAATCCAAAGGCCAGTAATAATCCTACGCCTCTAAAGGGTCCCGTTGCCACTTTTGTTCAAACAACATAACCACAACCTACCATATTGAGAAATCTAGTCTGGGCCAATGAGAAATACAACATAGTAGAGGAACTGAAGAAAGTTAGAATGAATATGTTGATGTATGATATGTTGCAGAGTTGTCCCACTCAAAGAGAAGCTCTCCTGAAGTCTTTGGATCATTCCAAATTGGCCTCATCCAACAATAATGCAAAGAATGTGTCTAACATAAATGCCATAGAGGTGATGCTAACCATGTTCAAAGATAGGGTAGAAGTGCCCCCATTCCTACTAATCCTCAAAATATTTGGAAAGAACCTACATAATTTCCTAATCGACTCGGGTGCTTCATGTAATGTTATGCCATTGTCCATATGTCAGAAGTTAGGAATGAATCCTCATCCAACCAATTGCGTGGTGATCTAGCTTGATAAAATAGAAGTCAAAGTCATCGAGGTCTTGAAGGACACATGTATTCAGCTGACAGCTGACCCTAGGATCCAAGACTGCATCGATGTTCATGTAGTCGACATCCCAGAGACTTATGGCATATTGCTCAGCCAAGAATGGACCTGGTCTTTGAGAGGGTGGTTCTCTATGGACTTTACCCAACTTTGGTTGCCATGGAAGGGGCTCAATAACTAGATTAAGATAGATGAAAAGCCCAAGCTCAAAAAAATGATAACCAAGTACAATGCCTCGAATGAATTTTTATTCTCACAAGCTAACCTAGGAGTGTACCATTTTGACAAGGTGTTCACATTTTAGCTCAAGGAAGAAGAAGAATCAGATAGTAGCCCCATTCAAGGTTTGATAGATGTCCAGATCCCTGAAGAGATTCTCATGGAATTCATAAATGGTATGACAAAGAATATGAGACATCTGGGCCAAGATGCTGATCCCAACATACTAATGCTTCTAGGGTATTGTTGTCTTCATCAGACGAACCACTCAGAGTTTACATGCCAAGATTGCCAAGAGGCAGTGGTCCAAGTTATGAACCATATACCAGATGTATCCAAACCTCCACAAAATATGGTGACATGTTTGAGTGAGGAGGATTCTCCCCTCAGTGAAGAACCTCAAGGTCCTACGACTAAACACTTTATACAAGAGGAGTGGAGCTCTTTTGATGATTGCTTCCTGCCTCCGTGCCACAAGGTTTGGCGCGATGTCAAGAACAAATAAAAGATGAAGTGGGTCCCACTTTAAAAAAGAGAAATCTTAGATGAAGGAGAGATGAAAAATCCAAGTAAATAAGGCTTGTCATCGATTACGGCCCTTATAGAACCCCAAACTGAGACTCCTCTATCTGAAGTAATCCCAGAACCCTAAGTCAAGACATCTTCCAACAAAAATCATTCAGTATGGAAACTTCAGTTTGATGGCCCCAAGTGCAAGTTGGGAGTAGGAGCTGGGATCAAATTAGTTAACCCTGGGGGGGTTCAGACTATGGTGCCTATCGATTGCAATTCTACTACACTAACAATGTTGCTGAGTACGAGGCTCTAACCCATGGTCTCCTCCTGGTCCATGAAAAGAAAGTCAAAGAAATAATAGTGGAAGGTGACTCACAATTGATAGTTCGGCAGATCAAGAGCCAGTATTCCTGCACCAAAAAATGATTGGTCTCATACCGTAACCGCATCTGGGACCTAATCGAAGACTTTGAAGCCTTTAACATTTAGAGCATCCCAAGGAGAAAGAATACTATCATTGACACTTTAGCAGTGTTTGCAAGCTCCCTACAACCACTAGAGAAATCCAAATTGAAGAAATTCTCTATAGAACTCATGGTTGTACCAGCTATCCTTGACAACATAAAAAACTTCTAGGTATTTCAAGATGATAAAAAAATCTTGGAATTCATTATGAACACAAGGATCTTTGACAAGTAGAGCATTGATTAAGAAGAAGACAAAATAGAGGAGTCCAATGACTTAGGGATTTTGAACTTGAAAACAAATTCCATTCTGAAAGGTATGGTAGCTCTAGAGAGAATTTTTGATAAAGATGAACATGCTCAAGAAAGAGGAAAAACACCGGTCATGGGCGGAGACAATTGCAAGCTCTACAACTTGGGTACACAACTCGAACCCAGGGAGGTCCGTATAGGAAAAGTTGGCACACTAGAGGAAAAAAATAGATGGTCTCGAGCTACTCATTGAATACAAAGACATCATAGCATGGTGCTATGAGGATCTAAAAACCTATGAACCTAGCGGTATTGTCCACAACATCTCGCTGACCGCAAATGCTAAACCTTTCTGCCAGAGGCAAAGACTAGTAAACCCTATGATCGAGCCAATAATTCAAAAGGAAGTGCAAAAGTTTCTTGATGCCAAGATAATTTTTCCTATCCGGCATTCAACTTGGGTTGCCAATCTTGTCCCTGTAAGGAAGAAAAGTGGAGAGGTTTGGCTCTATGTGGACTTTAGAAATTTGAACAAATCCTCTTAGAAGGACAACTATCCTTTGCCTTCTCTAGATGAAGTGTTACAGGTGGTCAACAGTTCCCAAATGATGTCCTTTTTGGATGGCTACTCAGGGTACAACCAAGTCATGGTGAAGGAAGAAGACCACCTAAAAATGACCTTCACTACAAAATGGGGAACATTTTCCTATTGCCGCATGTCATTTGGTTTGATCAACGTAGGAGCTACTTTCCAACGGGCTATGGATGAGGCATTCAAGGGTCTGGTCAACAAGTGCATTTTTATATACATGGATGACCTCATAGTTTTCTCTAGGAACCGAGTGGACCACATCGAAGATTTGTGAAAAGTTTTGAAGAGGTGTCGACGTTATGAGATTTCTTTGAATCCTAAGAAGTGTGTCTTCGGGGTGACTCCAAGGCAAAATTCTCAAGCACATTATATCAAAGATAAGCATCTCAATTGAACCCAAAAGGGTTGAAGCTATCCTCAAATTGGTTCCACCAAACAGCCAGAAGGAATTAAAGTCCTTTTTTAGGAAAATCAACTTTGTCAGGAAGTTCATCAGTGGTTTTGCAGAGATAGTGCATCCTTTAAATGATATGTTGAAGAAGGATGCTAAAATCAAATGGAACACTCTAGCTAAAGAGGCCTTCGAAGAGATCAAGACATCCATTGCCACTGCTCCAGTCTTGGTCAGTCCTAATTATCTTCTACCATTTAAAGTTTACTCATTTGCTTCAAAACATTCATGTGAAGGAATCCTCACGCAGAAGAAAGAAGGTGAAGATGAAAGGCCGATTGCTTTCATGAGCTGCCCACTGAAGAATGTAGAACTCAAATATCCTAATTTGGATAAACAATATTTTTCCTTGGTCAAGGCTGTCAATAAATTTAGGCACTACATACTTCGGAGTAAGTTCATTGCTATTGTTCCAGATCTAGCAGTCAAATCCTTCCTAATGCAAAATGAACTCAGAGAACGAAGAGGCAAATGGATGGCAATATTGTAGGAGTTTGACATTGAGATCCAACTGATGAAATTGGTGAGAAACCAAGGCCTCACCAAGATGATGGCTGAAACGGAACAAGGTTTGGTGTGCTAGGTATACACCAATGAAGGAATAGTCACCGACATATGGTATCAAGACATAGTCTACTACTTGCTGCAAAATTGTTGTCCAGATGGATTGAATGGTTCCCAATGGAGAGGACTTAAGAATAAGAGCAATTCATACATGCTGAAAAATGGGAAGCTCTACAAACACAATTTGATGGATTGTATCTACGATGTTTAGATTGAACAGAAGCTAAACTAGTTCTCACAGAATTTCATGATAAGTATGGTACTGGACATGGATCGACAGAAGCTACAGATCATCAGATATTAAGATTTGGCTATTACTGGCTGACTCTATTCAAAGATACTCATGAGCATGTGCGCTCTTGCCATGTTTGCCAAATAAGTTCCATTCGAGAAAGACATCTGATGATGCCCTTACAACCGGTATACGAAGTGCATCCATTCACCCAATGGGGGCTAGATTTTGTGGGAATGATCAATCCTCCATCCTCGGTAGGCCACCGATACATCTTGACTACAACCAATTACTGTACGTGTTGGATAGAGGCACATGTTATGAAAAATTGTACCACTGAGGTGATCACCAAATTCCTGGAAGAGTTCATCATCATGAGGTTTGGCATGCCTTTTTTCCTGGTATGTGACAATGCCCATACTTTTCATCTACGAGTCTCATTCAATGGGCCTTCGAGAAGTAGATAATTCTAAAATTCTCATCCAATTACTACCCGCAAGGGAACAAAGTTGCTGAGTCAACTAACAAGAACCTAACAACAGTAATCAAGCACCTTTTGGATGACAATCCCAGAGACTGGCACATCTAGTTGAAATATGCTTTGTGGACAGATCATGTGAGAGTCAAGAATGCCTTAGGGACCTCTCCCTACCAATTATTTTATGACCTATAACCCATCTTTTCGATGAACCTAAAAATACTAATCTTGAGTTTCATGGATCAATACGTCGAGGGTGAGGATTGGGTGTAGATTCACCTCATGAATTTGTTGATCCTTGAAGAAAAATGAACTATGGCCTTGGAACATGTAGCCAAACACCAGGCTATTGTCAAGTGATGGTTTGATAAAAGAGCCACCATAAAAGCCTTCCAAATTTCTGATCTGGTCCTAATGTGGGACAAAGCAAAGGAAAAACCAGGCAGCCACACCAAGTTCCCACATTTGTGGATAGGCCCATTCTAGATCATTGAGATCTTGGGAGAGAATACCTTTCAGATTAGTTCTCTTGACAGAGAATTGGTCACGTTACCAGTCAATGGCTAGTTTTTGAAGCATTATTTTGGGTCTTGATTGGCCCCTTGTACTTTACTATATATGATTTTACTATATTGTTTTTTTTAGTTCTTGGTTAGTCTTGTCGTTCATGTCTTTTCTTTAGGTCTATGTTGTAGGAGGTTAGTGCTTTCAATTTTAGTGGTCCATTCAGGTAGCCCACGCAATGAGTAAAGCTTCTCATGGTCTAAACCTTGGAAGTAGTTCCATTTTGTAGTGAGCCGGGGATAGTGATCGGAAGTAAGGTTATTTCTTTTCAGACTCTTCAGGAAAGTGTACCAGAATCAACCATCCTCACCACTTAAACACACTTAAAAGAAAATCTCAAGCCATGAGCTTCTCAAAATAGGATTCCAATTTACACTAGGAGATGCCCATGGTCATGAGGGAAGCCTGAAAGTCAGAACCCTTTCCTGACTGAAATGCAGACTAAAAGAAAAGAGCAAGAGAATAAAAAGGAGGAATGCATAAGGAAGAGATAAAAAAAGGAATGCTCGAAACCAAGATAGCACATTCTAAGTGCTGCCCCGATTTTCCCAAAAAAGAAAAAAGAAAGAGCAATGGACCATGTTTTTACAAAGCTACAAGGAGCATCAAGCATTCCACACTGAACAAAATTTGCTGATAACAGATGCTTTCAAAAGGATCGGCTTAAAAATTGAAACAAATCAAGTCTAAGAGCCCTCCTATGAAGTCTAAGAACTTCTACCAAAGCTCATCTGCAGTTTGAAAGGGGCGACTTTAGCAATCTCTATCAAGGCTATTAATGCTTGCTTGGCAATAGAGAAAGGTTAAATTGACTTATGACTAACTTTGGATTAGTGGGCAGTGATCTGACAAGGACGGGATGATCATCAGTGAGAGCTCATGGTGAAAGGGTTTCCAGGGAAATTTGAACACACACTCTCACACACTGGATGTGAATGTTATGGTTTTCTCAACCCTGGTGACAATAAGAAACATACTCGATCTAAAGCTCTTTGTATTTGGTTCACTGTGAATTGGGATTGTCTCCAGGTGGAATGGCTCTAGGAAGCTTCAGTTGTTTGCCTTTGTTTGTTTGTTTGGGCTATTTGTTGTGGTCCCACAACCACGCTCCCCTAATGGCCCTTATGGCCTCAGGGGTCCCCCTTCTTCTTTCTTCTTGTTTCACTTTTGTTGTCTTTGGTTTTTTGTCCCTTGTTGTTTTTCTCAGTTTTCGGCCTTTTCGGCCTTGTCGCCCTTTCGCACTTTCAGATGTTCGAAAGTGCGAAAGGCCCGGTAGAGAAATTAGCACCTCATCTTTGGGTCTTTTGACTCTCAACATTTTTTGGACCTTTCGAAGGTCCGCAACCTCAAAATTCTGACTCTCGCAAGAGTCAACCTTTCAAGTTTGTCGGCCTTTCAGAGATCCGCACCCCTGAAATGACCAAAAAGGCCGGCTTCCTAGTGTACTTACAATAATCACCTGAGAAGCTTATAAAAGGTGTGGAGGGATTTTAAACCTTCACTTTTATGCCCTCTCTCACTATTCCAGAGCCTTCATCATGCGCTTTCACTCCTTGCTCGCATTGTCACTTTACTGGTCGTCCTCTAGTCTTCGGTGTTTATTCTAGGTTTGTCATCCTTTCTTTTCCTTTTTCCTTCATTTTCTTTTGTTGTTTCTTCACTTTCAGTCTTTAGGTTAGGTCATTGGGTTTGTTGGCTTGTCGGCCCTATCCTTTAGTGTCTAGGGCTTATGTTTTTTCTTTGAGTTAGCCTTTTCAGCCATAGGGATTGTCAAGGTAGTCACTGTGCATCTCTTGGTGAGTTTATGGTAAAACTCACCATTGGACTCACTTTTCTAGTCTGATTGTAAACCGTAGTTTCAGACCTTCAGGGTCCAAAAATTTTAGAGCGCTCACAAATTGACAAAATCTCCAAGTGCTAGCACCTTTTTGACATTTCAGTGTTGTCGCACACTGAAACATTCTGCACCTCCAAAACGCTGAAGTGAACCTTGCCTTATGCTCCTTGCTTTCAGCACTTTCAGCCATATCAGCCTTTTCATGCACCGAAGATCTTTCACTCCCCAAATCATCAATTTTTTTCAAGATAGGAACCCCTCCTCGGCCTTTCAGCCTTTTCAGATGTGTCGGCCTTTTCGGCTTTCGGGGTTTCCTCACCTCTGATTTTCTGAAAGGTCTTTGAACATGGTAGTAAAGCCTCTTTTGGCAGTAAAGCCTCTTTCAGAGGTTTTGGCCTTTTTGACCTTTCGGAGATGCGACACCCCCGATGGTCCAAAAGATCAAAAATTCCTTTTCTGACCGATTTGAGCTTGAAAATTAGTAATATAATTTATTTTTGGGTCTTTTTCCTCTCATCATGTTACTCATTCATGTCTTGTCCTATTCATAGGTATGGCTGAGAAGGTAGTGTACACTAAAAATGTGTACTTCTCTAAGTCTTTGGTTCCAAGAGAATCCATGAATTGGAAGCCTTGAGAAAGTGACTTAGAGCTCCCTAGGCATGGAGTGCAAGGGTGTTTAGAGGGCTCTCAGCTAGAGCTACTAAGCATACAACCTTGCTAGTAAACCATGCAATGGGAGATTCAAAGAGACAAGGGCAAGAATGCCAATATCTTCAAGAACCACAATGAAAGATGTAATGCAAACTATGCTAGAATGAGAATGCAAGAATGCAACTATGCTATGAAAATGAGAGTATTACAAGCCTTTACTAATTAAGCTAGAACATGAAAGGAACGAAGCTAAGAATGCCATGAAAACTAAGCTATAATTCAAGTATAAAGACTAAAATGAAACAAGCTCTCCAAAGCTCCAAAGTCACTAAGAAAGCCTGCAGCACAACATTAGCATCAAGAGTGGATCCTTTGAATGAGAAAAGAGCTCTCCTTTTAAAGATAAATGGACCATGGAGATTAAGAGGCAAAATATTTGATCAAGGGTGGAGTTTGAAAGTGGGATCAATCCTTGTGCACAAATCTCCTCCAATGAGAAAGAAGTGTTGACTTTTGTGCCCCATGTGAGACAAAAAGACCTTTTCTTCTTTTTATAAAATAGGAATAATGCTTTATTTGTGCAACTTAGGATAAGAGGTAAGTGGGGGATTTTTATTTAATAAAAGGGGAGGGAATTCCTTTTAATTAAATAAAGACTTAGGATAAAATGATTAACCCATAGAATATAATCAAATAAATGATAGAATTAGGATTTGATCAAGGAAATTTATTTGATTGAAAATATTGTAAAGCATTGATTCAGGAAATTGATAAATTGAAGAACGAGGCCCAAAGTCTAGGCGACCATTTTAGGGTGCATACATTTGCCCCTCTTTGACTAATGTGTTATCTTCATGGGAACACATGTAGACAAAGAATGAAGTTGAAGTGTGAGATCAATTTGGGATCACAAAACAACCCAGACATGTGTTTGACAGATGAACACATCAGGATAAAGATAAGCTGATTGAAAAAGACAAGACCAACACCCCTATAAATAGGTAATTGTCAAGTCTCAAGCAAGGTTTGAATGATAGGTTTGATAAAGATGAATCAAGGATTGAAGTTTGATAGGTACTACCCCCTCATGATCAAAATCAAAATTAGGTAGAGGGAAATCAGAAGTGAGAGCAACATGATCAAATCACTAGAAATCATAATCGAAGATGAAAGATGATAGAATAACCATCAAGCAGTGAAGATATGCCCTAGTTTGACTAGGTTTGACTGAGAAAGATATAGGATAAAGATGAAGTCAAACCTCAGAGAGATGAAGTGAAGGAGATGAATGGAAGACTAGGGTAGTGAGAGAGATGGAGATGAAGAAATGAAGATGCCCCAATGAAGATCAAAGGATCAAGCCTCAAATGGTCAGCCAACTCCGTAGAAGAAGGAGAAATTTTAAAATGTGATTTTGACTATCAAGATGAACTTAGATTTTGATTTAAATCCTGAAAATGAATCTAGGACATCGACATTCACCAGGGGTGCTATTTTCAGAAAAAATTTGAGATGTGTTGAAAATTAGGTCAAAAAGTCAAAATGCTATATAAAGGGTGAAAAGGTCATTTTCAAATTCATTTGTTTTTTGTGAATTTGAGAACTTTGAGAGATCTGAGAGAAGCTATGGCTCAATAGGCATCAATTCTCATCCACACACATCAATTCAAGCATGGTCGGTTGCACAACCGACCTCCTCAGTATGTTGCCCTGGTAAGTTTTCAAAAAAAAAACTAGCCGTTTGAGTCATTTAATGCATTTAAAACATGTTTTTAGATTTTCAAATTATATTAGTGTGAAACATCATGCGATACTTTTAAAGTATCACACACATATTATATATTGTATCGTGCAATAGTTCATAAGAAAAGAAAGTATCATACGACCGTTCAAGAAAGCATCACGTGATGCTTGATGAAATGTCGTGTGATATGGTGCGAACTATCAGACCAAGGAAAAGTATCGCACCACTATGTAACAAAGTATCACACGATACAATATCAACAAATAGCGTCGCAAGAGTATAATAAGAAGTATCACATGATTTTAATTTGAACAATATAACATATGTAGAGATAATTTTTGTGTTTGAGATTTCTTGTACTGATTTTAGTCATCCATCATGATATGTTCTAACATCTAGGTTGTGGGTTATGGCTTGTAGGAGATTCTACTGATGCTCATTATTAGAGCACCAAGAGTGGTCGGGCTACGCTATGTTTGGGATCTAGATGATCCAGGTAGAGAGGACCTAACTAGGATGGGGTTTGGGTACCTGTAGGAGATGCCCCATATACGAGAAAACCATGAGTTGCTAACAACATTGGCAGAGAGGTGGCATAGCGAGCATAACACCTTCCATCTGCCAAATGGAGAGGCCTCGATCACACTAGAGGATGTCTACCAGATCCTACGTGTACCCGACCATGGAGACGCGGTGAGTATAATCATGTTTGTAGATATTCATTAATGTAATGTTTCCATATGATGAAAACTAACATGATTTTCTGTTGGCACAGGTATACTATGATCAGACTCCCATAGATGGGAGATAGGCCATTCAAGACCTTTTCCAAGATGTGACCATTATTGACAGACATCTCACTTGGGACCGACTGATAGAGGAGTTTGGTCAAAATTACCCAATGGCATGCATCATGTGCTCGATAGTAGCATAGGCTTTGATCATTGATCGGAGCCAGAGATGGTTCCCACTAGGCTAGGGGAGATTGGTGGCACACCTGAGATGGATGGCATGGGGCCTAGCCATCCTAGCAGACATGTATCATGAGCTACATGAGATCATATATAGAGAGAGTAGATCATAGGCATGCGAGGCCTTCCTAGTGCAAATATGGGCATGGGAGCACATAGCCATTGTGTGACCACAAGTACAGCCTTGGGAGAAAAGGCATCCCTACATATACAGGTATACAAGATTCATCACCCAGCCTCATAGTGGTGATCTTACTTATTATAGGAGGCTATTGGATGAGCTGACAACCTTCAAGTGGAGGCCATATAGGTAGTGTGAGCAGTGGAGCAACAAGGATTGTGAGCTCAGATACATGTTGTGCAGCTAGCCACTACTAGGTCGACATGCAGGTATCATTGAGCATTTTTTGATCACTCAAGTATGGAGACAGTTCGGCCATCAGCAAAGGGTGGTAGTGGAGACCACCACATATGCTAGGGTTAGGGAGGATGAGGGATAGGGATGGTTGACGATGCTAGACTACCAAAAGGTAGCACAAGAGATAGCAGGGTTATAGAGAGAGCCATGGGATTACCTACCTGATATGGTAGATGCAAGTGGAGATGCTTCATATAGAGTAGAGTGTCAGAGATGCCCATTTCCTATGTTCATGGTCCCAGATGCACAACCATAGGCAGCAGGTGGGGATGAGGATGATGGGGGAGATGGAGAAGGGGGAGGAGGGAGGAGAGTAGCGGTAGGGTAGGGATCCCAATCAGGTGGCTGGAGACAGTTATGTAGATAGGTATTAGAGGATGAGGAGGAGGAGGAGGTGAGACTAGTTCACCGATAGGTGGATGTAGGGTAGGAGCAGCTTGTGGATAGGGGAGGAGAGGATCTCATGCTAGGGTTCAGGCCTTAGAGGCCAAGGTACAACAACTAAGGAATACCATTGCCATTCATGATCAACAGCTTCTAGATGCACGGGTTGAGATAGCGCGGTGAGAGAGAGAAGCACAAGATGATGCCATGGAGATTCAGAGGGAGACAAAATGGGGGTTATATTACCATGGTTTGTACATAGTAGCCATACATGAGGGTCAGAGAGCACCACTCTACTCCAAGAGGGTAGGGAGATTGGACATGGAAGGTGATAGGATGGGACCACCATCTCCACCACCACCTCCCCCACATGAGGGAGAGAGTCAGTCCTAGGTCTAGGGATTAGATGTATAGTCATATCATGAGACATTATCTAATTTTTGGATCTCACATTGTACTTGTATCATGATTTATATATATGAGATGACTAGATTTACGATGTATCTTGTGTACTTGTCTCACTTGTGATGGATGTTTCAATATCATTGTCTTGTTATATTGCTCAAATGTATGATATATGCTTATATGCTCATGTATAGTCTCTCTCATACATGTATGTTTAGTTCTCATGTTATGATATAGACTCATGTTTCTAAAAATGATCTTTTTGATATAGATATGATGATAAGATTAACCCCTTGTGATGACAGGAGAAGAAAAGGATGTGATGTGAAAGACATTAAGTGAAAAACATGATCGAAAAAAAGTGAAAGGCGAGCGTAGTTGACCGACAAGTCAGTGAAAGATGAAAGGAGAGCTCTCTCCATATGCAAGATGAAAAATTAAACTAACATGAACCTAAGGATGCAAGCTACTATGAAAAGTGGTTTAATTGCAAGGTCACAAAGCCATTAGACTCTAATAATCATCATCAAGCTTTATTAGTAGCATCACAAGATCATACAATACACACTAGTATAATTATGTGTATCTGAATATGATCTGTATCAGATAGGGATGTGGGAATCCCACCTAAGCATCAAAGACATGAAGGCCAAGATGACTAGTGTAGTGAGGTTCCCTAAGTTTGTTATAGCATGATTATGCTTGCATCGAGACACAAGAAAGTCAAGATGACTATAAGCATGCACTTGCAAAAAATAGTCAAGGATAATACATTGTAGATCCTAGTGTCAAGTGGAACAATCATGAATGCTCATGACAGTTAGGATCAACAAAATATACCCACAGGTAGAAAAATAAAACATGTCTTCATGCCCTCAGTCTTCTAGCTAGGCATCATTGAAAACTATTAGGGAGAGAACACTCAGCAAAGAAATCATCATAGACAACACACAAAGAACTAAAGTCAAGCAAGTCTCAGCAAGTTAAGTGTTTAAGTATGTATGTGTAGGTCATAGAGTCAAACTATGAGTATCACATCTGCCAGTGAGAAATATCGTATCATTCTAGACTACGGGAAGAATATCTGATAAGTGTTGAGGAACACTTGATGCTAGGGAAGTGTTGAAAAACACAATTGGGGAGGTGTTGAAAAACACCATTTGTGAGGTGTCCTAAAGAATAACGCATCCAAAAGACCAAAGCAAACATAGTTATGCCCCCTAGACAAAGACAAAGACCAATTCCAAACCAAGGCAACGAGGACAAGGCATGATGGAGAAAGGTTTAGTGTTGAGGATGCATTCTAAGAAACAGGGGTGCAAAGGCCTCGAGTAGTGCCTATTTCCAGGTTTTCACCACTTGGAGATTTTTTAGGATTTTTTCAATTTTTTTTGTATGTTTGCTACCAAGGCGCCTGTTTCTAGGTTTTCACCAAGGCACTTTTTCTATTTTTTTTAAATTTTTTGCAATTTCTTGATTTTTTTAAATTTTTTCAGGATCAATAAATATGTACAAAGGATGCTCCCAGATAGGACAGGCATCATGGATAGAACTTCTTCAGGTGTAAGACATTGATAGGATCAGGGAGCTACTCTCCCTCTTTAGTAGATAATAAATAAGCACCTATCCCAAAAGTTGTAGTAATGATGTAAGGTCCAAGCCAATTAGGTTCAAATTTGCCCTTTTGATCTCTATGTTGTTGATTCTTAGGATTTTCATGTAGGAAAAGATCTCCCACTTGGAATTCTCTAGGGTGAATTTTTTTGTTGAAAGCTTTGGACATGCACTTTTGATAAACCCTCATATGGTCAAATGATGCTTGACATTTCTCATCTAGAAGTTCTAACTCTTGGAGTCTCATGGCATGGTAGTCTTCATCTGTAACTAGACCTTTGAGGGAAATTCCAAGTGAAGGAATCTCAACCTCTAAAGGTAACACTGCTTCAACACCATATGTAAGGGAAAAAGGAGTAGCCCAGTAGGAGTATGAATACTTGTTCTATAAGCCCACAAAGATGGATTTATTTGTAAGTGCCAATCTCTACCATTCTTATGAACTGTTCTATGTAGGATTTTAAGAATGGTTTTGTTTAATGCCTCTGCTTGACCATTTCCTTGTGAGAAGTAAATGGAGGACCAATATTGTTTAATCTTGAATTTCTTGTAGAGTTGCTTAAGGTCCTTATTTTTGAACTAATCTCCATTGTCAGTGATAATCTCAGAAGGCACTCCATATTGACAGATGATATGGTTCAGGATGAATAGAGAAACTATCTTGCTTGAGGCAATAGAAAGTGGGACAACTTCTACCCATTTAGTGAAATAATCAGTAGCAGTAATTATGAACTTGTGTCCACCTGATGAGTTGGGATGAATCTTCCCAACAAGATCAAAGGCCCATATTTGAAATGGCCAATGAGATATAGAAGGAATGAGCTCCCTGCCTAGAGCATGTATCAGGTTACCATGTTTTTGACACTTTTCACATGATTTTGCAAAAGCTACTGCATCCATCTGCATTGTAGGCCAATAGTACCCCACCCTAAGTAACCTCCAGGCCATGGAAAGACCATTGGAATGTCCACCACATATGCCCTCATGAACTAACACTTGATCAAATTCATCCTTTTCTAAAAATCTAAGAAGTGTTCCATCTAGACCCCTCCTATACAAATCACCAGAGATAAGGGTACGGTGAGAGGCATTTTAGGTAAGGTTTCTTCATTCAAATCAGTTAAAGGTTTCAGGAATAATGCCATTGAAAAGGTATGAGTAAATAGCACCATAACGGGATGACTCATGATCAACAAGGGTACAAATGACATGACTTTCTTGGGAATCATAGATAGGGTAATATAGCTCCTCCACTAGGAATTCAAATCTGGATTCATGTTGCTCTAACTAAAGGAGTGAAGCGAGTGTGGCCATAGCATCAACTGCTTTGTTTTCTTCTCTAGGGATTTCCTAAAATGTGACAAATGTGAAGTATCATCTCAAAGAATCAACCATTTTCTTGTAAGGTACCAGTTTCTCATCTTTTGTTTGATATTCTTCATTAACTTGGTTGATTATTAGTTATGAATCCCCATAGATGTGAAAGTCTATGATTCTCCATTCTATGGCCATCTTAAGTCCATTTTTTAAAGCTTCATACTCAGCAATGTTGTTTATACATGGGAACAATAACTTGTAAGACTTAGGAATCATATTCCCATGAGGAGAAACAAACAATACACCAGCTCCTGAACCATTTTGCATAAAAGATCCATCAAAGAAAATCTTCCATGTTCTCTCAGTCATGTACATGAGGTGCTCATCTAGAAAGTCAACTTGAATAGGTGCACTATCTTGAATTGGGAAATCAGCCAATTGATTTGCTATGGCTTGTCCTTTTATAGCTTTACGCTCAACATACTCTATCTCAAACTCTGATAGGATCATCATCCACTTAGCAAGCCTACCTATGAGAGCAGCCTTACCCAGTATATACTTGAGTGGATCAATCTTTTCTATGAGGTGTATTGTGTGTGCAAGCATGTAATGTCGCAACTTTTAAGAAGCAAACACCACTACGAGGCAAGCTTTCTCAATACTGGTGTAATTAACCTCATATGAAACAAGCATATGAATAATGTAATATATGGCTCTTTCTTTCCCATGTTCATCAAGTTGAGCTAGTAATGCCCCTAAGGAAGATTTTGTTCCTGAAACATATAGAGTAAGTGGCTTCCCTAGGATATGAGTCATTAAAATAGGAGGATCTGCCAAGTATTTCTTGATTTGGTCCATGCTCTTTTGACAATCCTCATTCCAGATACATTTAACTCCCTTATGTAAGTTCTTATTGAGAGGTTGAGCTCTATCTGCCAGTTGTGAAATGAACCTCCTTATAGATTGAAGACATCCTTGAAGACTCCTCATTTGACTGATGTTTTTAGGAGGTGGCATATCCATGATTTCTTGAACTTTTTTAGGGTCTACCTCTATTCCTTTTGCTGAAATAATGAATCCTAGAAGTTTTCCAGAGGTGACACCAAATGCACACTTCTTAGGATTTAACCTTAATTGAAATTGTTCCATGTGATCTAGAATGATTTCTAAATCACCTAAGTGTGTCTCTTTTCTTATATTTGGCCAAGGTGTCATCCACATAATCTTCCATATTTTTATGCATCATGTCAAGAAAAATAGTTGTCATAGCTCGTTGATAGGTGGCTCCTGCATTTTTTAATCCAAAAGTCATAATGTTCCAACAATAGGTACCCCATGCACAAGTGAATGTAGTCTTTTCTTGATCTTCAGGAGCTATCTTAATTTGATTACATCCAAAAAAACTATCCATCAAAGAATAGATCTCATAACCCGCGGTCATGTCCACTATCATGTTTATATTTGGGAGTGGAAAATAATCCTTTGGGCATGCTCTATTGAGATCTCTAAAGTCTATGTAGATTTGAATGGATTTTTCATGTTTGGAAACTGGTACAATATTTGATATCCATTCAACATAGTCAATAGCTCTTATGAATCCTGCACTAAGGAGTTTTTCTAATTCTACTTTGACTAGAAGAGCTATGTGAGAATGCATTTTTCTCAATTTTTGTTTGATTGGTTTAACACCTGGAGCTATGGACAAGTGATGCATAATAAGATTAGTGTCCAACCCTGGCATATCTGAATAAGTCCATGCAAAATTAATCTTCTTTCTTTGTAAGAACTTGGTGTATGCTTCCCTTTCTTGTGTTGACAATGATCAAGCCAAGTGTATTATCTATGGAGCCTCATTTGTACCCAAATTGATTGGTTGTGTTGGCTCAACAAGCACTGAAGATCTGTCTTGAAAGTAACTTGGGAGATGATCAAGTACCTCATCCTTAGGTGCCTCAGAGAGGTTTTCACCCTTGGATATGTCATTTATTTTTACTATTTTTGGTTCTGACACTGCCACACAGTGGTTTTCACCATCATAACTCCCATTCTTTTTATTTTATTTTATTTTTATTTTACAACTAAGGTACTTGATGTTTGGCTTTGTCATGCTAGTAGCTGGTTCACTGGTGGAAGAGACTGCAAGTTCAATTGCATTTAGGTAACAAGTTATCTCATAGTCATTTTGGAATGTCAAGAGCTCAGGTTCTTGATAACGTTGGGACCAATCAATGAGATTAGGGTGAGCAAGAGGTAAGTCAATGGTAGGTTCAAGGTTGTGAATGTGGATAATATCAGCTCTGGTGACTGAAGAGTCAGAGTGTGTCAAGTATTCTTCTAAGCTACCCAAATTAGGATTCATCCTACCAAGTGAAGAATCATCCACTAAGGCAACACGTGGGTTCCAATCCTCCAATCCTACATGTGACTCATCAGCTACCTAGAGATGAGAACTATAAGTATGGATGACATCAACATCCATGTCAACTATGGAAGAATTAGATAGAGACTCCCATTCATACTTGTGTGAATCTGTATCTAAATCTCGATTGGGATGTTTACACCATGCATGTTTAGAATGTCTTGATGTGGAGGCTCTAATGTCACCAAGGGTAACACTTTTTTGAACACCATTCTTGTATTGATGTTCTTTGACAGGATCTTATACACTTGATTCATCTTGTTCTAGGCTCAAAACTGTTGCATGAGCAACTAGATTGTCTGAATCTCCCCAAAGGAGATTGGTGGAAGGTGTACACTCAAATTGTGCACTTCTCTAAGTCATTATTTCCAAGGTTATCCATGAATGGGAAATCTTGAGAAAGTGACCTAGAGCTCCCTAGGCATGGAGTCACAAGGATGTGTATAGTGCTCTCAGCTAGAGCTATTGAAGCATGCAACCTTGCTAGTAAACCACACAATGGAAGATTCAAAAAGACAAGGGAAAGAATGCCAATATCCTCAAGAATCAAGATGAGAATGCAATGCAACTATACTAAGAATGAAGATGCAAGTAAGCTATGGAAATGAAAGTATTACAAGCCTTGCTAATTAAGCTATGTGAGCTAATCTAAAGCATAAAAGAAATCTAAGCTAGATGCCATCAAAGCTAAGCTAAGAATGCAAGAATGAAAGCTAGAATGCAAGAAGATCTTCAAAGCTCCAAAGTCTCCAAGAAATCTTGCAGCATAAGATTAGTATTCAAAAGTTGGGATCCTAGAATGAGAAAAGAGCTCTCCTTTTAAAGGAATTGAAAATGAATGGACCATGGAGATTAAGAGGCAAAATATTTAATCAAGGGTGGAGCTTGAAAGAGGAGCAATCCATGTGCACAAATCTCCTCCAATGAGAAAATAAGAGTTGACTTTTGTGCCCCATATGAGACAAAAAGGCCTTTTCTTCTTTTTATAAAATAAGAATAATGCTTTATTTGTGCAACTTAGGATAAGAGGAAAGTGGGGGATTTTTATTTAATAAAAGGGGAGGGAATTCATTTTAAATAAATAAAGACTTAGGATAAAATGGTTGGCCCATAGAATAAATGATAAAAATAGGATTTGATCAAGAAAATTGATTTGATTGAAAATGTTGATTCAGGAAATTGATAAATTGCTGAATGGGGGCCCAAAGTCTAGGCGACCATTTTAGGATGCATACATTTGCCCCTCTTTGACTAATGTGAGATTGATTTGGGATCACATGTGGTCAAAGAATGGAATTGCAATGTGAGATCGATTTGGGATCACAAAACAACCTAGATGTGTGTTCGAAGGATGGGAACACACCAGGACAAAGATAAGCTGAAAGACAAGACCAACATACCTGTAAATAGGAGATTGTCAAGTATCAAATAAGAGATAAGAATCTCAAGCAAGGTTTGATTGAAACATCTAATCAAAGATTGAAGTTTTATAGGTACTACCCCCTCATGATCAAAATTGAAATGAGATAGAGGAGAAACAATAAATTGATAAATTTGATCAAATCAAATTAAAGATAAGGTTCTTGATGTAAGATGAAAGATATAAGGATCAAAGAACCAAGGTAGACCATCGAACATGAAAGATTATGCCCCAAGGTTGAATTACAAGAAAAGAAGTGGGGTGAAAGTGAATGGAAGATAGAAGTTTGGAAGAGGTGAAAAGAAATGAAGAGAAGAAAGAGAATTTGCCTCAAGAAAGAGAATGCCTCAAAATCAATCAACTGGTTAAGATAGAAAATTTTGATTGAGATCACGAAAGAAGATAAGGAAATGAAGATAAAACGTGACCACAGTTGATTAAAAGTCCAAAAGAAAGATGAAGGAAAACCCTCTCAAACTCATAATGCAGCCTAAAAATGCAAATTAAAATGAAGTCTAACAATGCAAGCTACATGAAAAGTGGTTTACTTGCAAGGTCACAAATCCATTAGACTCTAATATTCATCATCGAGCATTATTGGTAGCATCAAAAGATCATACAATGCACACTAGTATAACTATGTGAATTTGAATATGATCTATATCAGATAGGTATGTGGGAATCCCACCTAGGCATCAAAGACATATAGGTCAAGATGACTAGTGCAGTGAGGTTTCCTAAGTTTAATATGGCAAGATTATACTCGCATCGAGACACAAGGAAGGTCAAGATGGCTATAAGTATGCACTTGCAAAAATAGACAAGGATAATACATTGTAGATCCTAATGTCAAGTGGAATAAGCATAAATGCTAATGACAGTTAGGACCAACAAAATATACCCACAAGCAGTAAACAAATAAGACATGTCCTCGTGCCCCCAGTCTTCTAGCTCAGCATCATCAAAAACTATTAGGGAGAGAACACTCATCAAAGAATCCATCATAGACAACACATAAAGTCAAACAAGTCTCAGCGAGTTGAGACTTGTAGTGTGTGTGTAGGTCATAGACTCAAACTTTGAGTATCACATCTGCCAGTAGAAAATATCATATCATGCTAGACTGCAGGTAAGATATCTGATAAGTGTTGAGAAACACTTGACGCTGGGGTAGTGTTGAAAACCACAGTTGGGGTGGTGTTGAAAAACATCATTTGCAAGATGTCCTAAAGACCAGCACATCCTAGAGACCAAAGCTAACACAATTATGCTCCCCTAGACAAAGACAAAGACCAATGCCAAACCAAGGCAACAAGGACAAGGTATGATGGAGAAAGGCTAAGTGTCGAGGATGCATGCTAAGAAATAAGAGTGCAAAGGCCTCAAGTAGCGCCTGTTTCCAAGTTTTCACCACTTGGAGATTTTTTTTTTTTTTTAATTTTTTTGTATTTTTTCTACCAAGGCGCTTGTTTCTAGGTTTTCACCAAGGCACTTTTTCTATTTTTAAAAAATTTTTGCATTTTTTTATTTTTTGTATTTTTTTTGGACTTTATATGCTTTTTAGGATTTTTTCAGCATCATATATGAATTTTTTTTTAGAATTTATTCAGGATCAATAAATATGTACAAAGGATGCCCCCAAACAGAATGAGCATCAAACTTCCAAGCAAGATCACATCGTGTAGTCTCAATGTCTAGCAAGGTGGAGGACAAGAGGGATTAGCAAGCTGGTGGAAGAGATGGAAGATAAGAGAATGAAGGAGAATGAAGGGAAGAAATCCTCAAGGTCAAACTCCTCAAGAGTACCCAAGCTAGGAAAAATTGTCATGTAAAGCACATTTGGACAAGCAATGAAAGGCCAACATAGGATAAGTCACAAAAAGCGTAATGCAAAAGAAGGAAGGGATGCAATCCAAAGGAGTAGACATGTCAAGAGGCTTCATAGCATCGTGTTTTACTCATTTTTATTAGATCAAGACCAAATGGGAAAAGGATAGCGAAAGGCTAGGAGGAAAATAAATATGAAGGCTAAACATGAATGGAATGAAAGCAAGATCATTGTAAGATAGCTGACAAGATAGCCAAATGTTCGTGTATAGGTCAACATTGTCAAGATCAAAGAGAGAAGATGGAATAAATGAAATATGTAGAAGAACTATGCATCATGCCTGATTGCCAAGTTTTCATCATAGTACTTATCCAAGGCACCACAAGGGAGTGGTTTTCACCATAGGACGAATTTATTTCTCTTTTCAATTTTTTCATTTTTATTTTTTTTTCTTTTTTCATTTTTCTTTTTTGGGAGAAGGCAAGCTTTTTAGATAATGCTCCTTGAAAGGATAAACCATGATATGCCAAGGATTCATAATGATACACTCAAAAATGCTGATAGGGAAAGGAAGATGGGAGAGAAAAATGGAGGATAAGGTTTTATGTAAAGCGAGTGAGGTTGGAAGATAGGAGGAATAGGAAAATGAGGAAATAGGATAGAAGGTAGAAGGATAATGAATGGAAGGATTGTGAAAGGGTAGATGGAAAGAAAGGAAAGATCAACATCAACACACACCTTGAAGGGTGGCCAGAGGATGGAGGAAACCTGAATGAAGGAATACATGAAGGAATATGGTGAATGGATAATAGAGGTTGTGGTTCAGGCACATGGAATGGAAGAATGTTTTTGGAAGAAGATGAAGTGGAAGCCTTTGGAAGCTTGAATGTCAACTTCACTTGTTGCTCAACATTAGACTCTTTCAAGAGAGACTTTGGAATCCATATAGCCGTAGGCTTTTCATTTATTTTTGATGATTTAGAGAGAATATCTTCAATGATCAATTTTGGAACCCATACTTGTCTTGTAATTTTCTTCTTAGATATCTCTTTTGACTTTATGACTCCATGTCGATTATAGGAGACATGGTGATCTTCTTTTTTTGATGGATTCTTGTATTGCTTCTTTTTATTATATTGAACATTCAAGTTACTTCCAAAAGACTTGGGACTTGTGGAAGAAAAAGGATGATATGACTAGTTTAGATGGGTGGGTGGATGAAAAAGATTCAAGGGTATGCATCTATGTTGATCTTGAGGAAAGATAGGAGATGGAGGGATGTAAGGACCAAAGATGGATGACAAATTAGGAGAGTTAGGAGGGGAAAGTGAAGGGACATAGGTCCCCACGATGGAAGGAAGATGTGAAGCCCTTCGTATTGGTGGAGGAGGTCCAAGGATGGACGTGGAAGATACAAAAGGATAATTAATAAGTTCATCAACATCTATATGACAATGAAGGACATCAACATCTTTAGAGTGAGCATTAGGATTTGCAATAGGATCATGAACATCTTGAATAGGAGCAACTCCTTTGATAGGATTTTTTAGAGCTTGAAAAGACTTAGGAAGAGTAGAAAGTGGAAGCGAACATGGAGTTGTACAACAAGAAGATGGAAGACTTTGATCTTGACAAAAAGATTTGGATAGCATAAGCGTATAATTTTTCTCTTGATTTTCAATAGGCTTAACATTGGAAGTAACAACACTATTTTTAATAACTTTAATGGAAGTATCATCTTTGGAAAGTGCAAGTGTAGTAAGGTTATTTTGATTGTTAATAAGCTCAATGGTGTAAGTAGTAACTTGATCTTGCTTAGGAGAAGACTTAAGACATGGTGGAATGAATGAGAAAGGGCACAAAGGATCAAAAGAACCATGAAATGGAAATGGATAAGAGACATCATGAAAAAGATTGGATGACATGGAGGGTTCTTGATCTTGATCTTTCTTTATATTTTTTTATTTATCATTTTTAAATTCCTCTTGACATGGAGCCACTTCTAACGACAAGGAAGCATGTTGGGATTGTATGGAAGACTTTGGAAAAGATGGTGAAGGACTAGCTGAAGTAGGCATTATAGGGCATAAAGGCTTAGGCTCTTTAGGTTTAGCATTATTGAAAGTATTTGTAGCCAAGTGAAGGTTAGCTTGAGTTTCTTTAAGAGGTAGCCCTTGAGGATAACTATAGGGAACCGCATGAAAAGTATTAGGATCTTTATTGGATGAAGGATTTGTGAAAGATTTGAAAGACTTGGAAGCTTTAGGAGATGTATGGGTATTGGAGGAAGTAGGGGATGGAAGGGAACCATCACAAGAAAAAGGTATATCATTAACATAATCTTGCTCAAGAGTGTAATCTTTATTTTCAGCATGAGAGTTCTTAGAGGAGAGATTCTTATAATATTTACATTTATAATCAACGCGGTGAGCTTTCTCTTCCTCAATAGAAGTAGATGTATCATCTAGGTATTGTTCATAGAAATCATCAAAGTATCTTTCAAAATCAAAATAATATGGATCACCATCATGATTTATCCAATGTGATGACCCATTTCTAGTAAGCACGAGCACACGACTAGGAGGACTCTTAGGAATAGAGGTTTCATAGGCATCACTACATTGTCCATTATCATAATCATCATAGTAATCATAGTCATCAAAGACGTGTGTGTCACTCTTCATGGAAGAGGTATCAGAAGGGTTATCATATTTCTCATCATGGTATGTCTTGAGATGAGAAGTTAGACTCTTGGGAGAAGTAGAAGAGGAATGAGATTGCGAAGAAGAGGAAAGTGAATACCTAGTGGAGGAAGAAGACTTGGATAATGAGGAATGTGAATAATGTCTAGAAGAGTCATGGTAAGACTTGAAAGATGAGGAAGGATGATAAGAATTAGAAGATGAGACACGTTTGGAAGAAGGAGGTCATGGCATGATCATGTCTATGACCCTAGCAAAGGCATCTAATTCATTCAATCTTGCTTTTATGTTTGTCTCAAGTTTATCACCCGTGCCATATCTAGAAGGACTATTGGAGGAATAAAACTCTTTAAATTGAGCAATGATTTTGAGATCATCTATTTTCAAGAGAGGTTCCATAACAAGATAATTGAAATTCATGGTTTTGGAAAAGGAGGAATCAAGCATGGAAGTGACAAAAGAGATGAATAGAAGAAGGTAGACTAGATAATAAGAGGAAAAGAATCAAGAAGACGTGAAGAGTTTCCCATGGGAATGGAAGACTAGAAAAACATGGGAAATGTGGAAGAAAGAAGACCAAGAGTCATTTTGTGCAACTTGATACTATTTAAGTTCATTTGGATGTTGAGCAACATGTCATATCACCTAAGATCTAACCTAGACCAACCAAGGAAGACTGAAAATAGGTCACTATTTTGGCAAATTAGGTACAAACTACTAGATAGAAAGTTTGACTCTGTACAATAGTTTGCAGGGTAACAGAATGATACAATTTTCCCAGATGATATTTCAAAAGAAGCAGTGCGATAGATTCTAGGTAGTGCATGCGATATTATCCAGGTAGGTGGTGTGATAGTTGTGCAGTATCATAGGATATTTGACCAGTGAATGTGTAAAATCTAGTTTTGAAGGTAATTTGTCAAAGTTGTAGGTTGATGATTTCAATTTCTCGATTCCAAAACACAATAATAATAGAAAATAGATAGGTTTGAAAATAGTAAGTGATCAAACATGTCATAAAATAATTGAACAAGGGAAAAAGCAAGCTTGTCAAGACATGTAATTGGGATATCAAAGAGAAAAATCTTATGAGCACTACCATGATGTTTAATGTTAAAGAACATTTACATGGGTAGATCACAGCGAAAACAAATCAAGCACTTACTAGCCTAGAAAGACAAAGGTTCAATACTTAACAACTTGGCCCACACTTGATGTCCCATCACCTCACACAAAGTGGTTGCCCACAATAGATGTTGGCTTTGTCGTGGAAGTGCCAATGACACAACCAAAGGAACACAGATGGTGAGTAATCTTGGGGTGATCTGGGTTAGTCCACTAGGATCAATCCTTGCACCAAGATGTTAAGCGACAAAATTGGGTAGCTTCTATCTATGGTTCTTAGTAAGGGCTTCCATTCATAATACCCCTCTTGCTCCCCAAAGGGACTCCTTACCTTGCGGCAAGTAACGGACCTCACGGCCACAAGAGTATCTTAAGCATTCTTGCTTAGCATTTTCCTCATGGTCACAATCCCACAAGTACTCACACCAAATGAAGACAAGTACTATGTCTACCAAGGTTTTGTATCCTTGATAGCATTGAGTTTATAGTGGGTCAGAATAGCTGACCATAAGCTTGTCCCCACTTGGGTCGTTCCTCTTGATTTCTCAAGAGCAGGTCCGCTAAAGGATTCTAAAACTAAACAAAGAGTGGATTAACCTTTGAGTGTCAAGATTTTTGGTTCACCTCAAGGGTGAAGAGCATACTCTCCTAGCTCAAAAATTTCTCCCAAACACACCAAGCAAAGGTTCAATTACACTCATGCTTTGAAAATCCAAAGATGGGTCAAGATTTCTATTTCACCACAAGGGTGAAGAGCATACTCTCCTACCACCAAAAGATTCCTACAACAAGATATTAAGTGCCTATGAAAAGAAATAACTATTATATGCCGCACTTAAAATGAAAGCAATAAACAAGCACTTGATTTGTTTTTATGCATTGGGCAGCCTTGCAAAAACAATTAGTATCCCTTGTGTATTTGGAGCTTTGACATGCGTTCTTTTGAGAAAATATTTCAAGCAATGAAGGCACCTAAAAGCACAACTTATTAGCCCCACAATCATTAGCACACTAAAAATCAAATAATCTACAAGTAAAAAACTTTGTCCAGCTACAACAAGTCAGAAATTCGAAGCAAACAAATCAAATCTTGCAAAGAAACGACCAAAATCACTCACTGCCAGGCTTGGGTGACAGTTCTGTCAGAGAAAGAATCGTACGATACTTCTCAGTATACTGCTATGATACTTTCTCTCTGTATGATATTTCATGCCACCTACATGCGACAGAATATAAAATAGTAGTGTGACAAAATCCTGTATGATCGAATGATACTTTTAATGGAAAAGTATCACACGGGTATGTAATAAAATATCGCACGAGACTGGAAAACTATCCCACGATAATCTATTAGAAAAATAAAGAGCTGAAACAACAAGAAAAAATGATGATGAAAAATTGACAGAAATGCATAAAAAGAAGGACAAAACAAGAGTGTTCTGCCCCATGGTGGGCGCAAAAAATGTACACTCAAATTGTGCACTTATCTAAGTCATTACTTCCAAGGGTATCCATGAATGGGAAACCTTGAGAAAGCAACCTAGAGCTCCCTAGGCATGGAGTCACAAGGATGTGTATAGTGCTCTCAGCTAGAGCTATTGAAGCATGCAACCTTGCTAGTAAACCACACAATGGGAGATTCAAAGAGACAAGGGCAAGAATGCCAATATCCTCAAGAATCAAGATGAGAATGCAATGCAACTATACTAAGAATGAAGATGCAAGTAAGCTATGGAAATGAAAGTATTACAAGCCTTGCTAATTAAGCTATGTGAGCTAATCTAAAGCATAAAAGAAATCTAAGCTAGATGCCATCAAAGCTAAGCTAAGAATACAAGAATGAAAGCTAGAATGCAAGAAGATCTCCAAAGATCCAAAGTCTCCAAGAAATCCTACAACATAAGATTAGTATTCAAAAGTTGGGATCCTAGAATGAGAAAAGAGCTCTCCTTTTAAAGGAATTGAAAAGGAATGGACCATGGAGATTAAGAGGCAAAAGATTTAATCAAGGGTGGAGCTTGAAAGAGGAGAAATCCATGTGCACAAATCTCCTCCAATGAGAAAATAAGAGATGAATTTTGTGCCCCATATGAGACAAAAAGGCCTTTTCTTCTTTTTATAAAATAAGAATAATGCTTTATTTGTGCAACTTAGGATAAGAGGAAAGTGGGGCATTTTTATTTAATAAAAGGGGAGGGAATTCATTTTAAATAAATAAAGACTTAGGATAAAATGGTTAGCCCATATAATAAAATCAAATAAATGATAAAAATAGGATTTAATCAAGAAAATTGATTTGATTGAAAATGCTGATTCAGGAAATTAATAAATTTTTGAATGGGGGCCCAAAGTCTAGGCTACCATTTTAGGATGCATACAGAAGGGACCCAATCTTCACACATATCTTGTTGATTTGTCAAATTTGGCATGTATTTTGGTTCATCTTCACTATCTGACTCATCAAGGATAGGATTAGTTTTCTTGTTACGATTTGCAAATCCTAGGCCAACTGTCTTCTTAGACTTGCGTCCAAAAAGAGCATGATCAAGAGGTTCAACTCTAGCATCCAATCTATGACTAAGAGGGCCATGTCCTGGTTAGCCCATATTTTTGACAAAAGTATACCCTCTTCCATAAGCCTTAGGAGAGGGAGAGAAGTTCTCATTGTGCATGTATTTATCTTCTCTATAAATCCAGTCTTTAACAACCACCTCTTCTTTCTCATCTTGGATAGGAACTGAGGACTCTACAAATGTGCCAAATAAATTCATGGCTAAAGAGGAAGGTCTCATCTCTTGTGAATGCTTACCATAAGACCTAGGTGAAACTGGTAGCTTCGCAAAGGATTCAAATTGATACCCCCCCATGCCAAGGTCTAATGTCTTGAATCTGTCCTTGCATTCTACCAAGGTTGCATTGAAGTCCTCTGCTTCTCTATTGAGAGGAACATGAGAATTTTCTAAGATTTAATTAATAGATAAAGTGTTATCCCCTGGTATACAAATCTCTACTCCATTGTAGGGGAACTTAACACACTGATGATAAGTAGACGGTACTGCTTGCATATCGTGAATCCATAGTCTACCAAGTAAGATGTTGTATGTGAGGGGTCCAACATCAACAATTTGAAACAAAATGTCTTTCTCAATGGGGCCAATCCTAACAGGAAGGACATCCAACCCTTTGGAACTTCTTTCTACCTCATCATAGGCTTTTATGGTGATCTTCTTTCTAGTATCTATCACTTGTTCAGAATAACCCAATGTCTTTAAAAGACTCAAGGAATAGATATTGAGCCCAACACCCCCATCTATCAACACACTTCTGACATGGGTTTTGTGGATCATGACTTCAATATGAAGCGAGAGATTGTGTGGGTGGCTCAAAGCTTTGTCATCATCCTCTGAAAAGGTTAGGTAATGAGGGCTAGCAATATGATTAACCATGCTTTGGAATTGATCAACATCTAAGTTATTGGGAACATTTGTTGCACACAAAGCATCATCGAGGACTTGCTTATGTCTTGGGGACAACTTTAAGAGCTCCAAGATTGAAATCTGAGCTGGGGTTCTTTGCAATTGATCAACAAGGTTATAGCTCAACTTAGGGCAAAATTCAGGTCTTTAAGGTGGCATTCTTAGATACCACTTGCTTTGGTTTATCGGGCTAACTTGAAATGGGCCCTCTAATGACAACGAGGCCTTGAATTCTTGTGAAAACATTAAGAGCTAGGGATGACATCCTAGAGTGAGGACCTGCTTAGGATTAAATTGGGAAAAAACTGAAATCTAATTTTTCAAATTTTACTATGTTTTAGTAAACTGCATTTTTGAGGGTCTTCGGTGCATTTCTGGGCAAAAATAGTGCTAGAAGTTGTCATTTCTAAAATTTGACTCTAGCTCTTTTGAATACCTTTCCAATGCATCAAACGGTTCGCAAATTGGAGCTAGGACTAGAAAGTTATGCCTTCTCCAAGTAGACCTAATTTTTATATATAGTTTTTTGATAATTTTTGATAGTTTGAATAGTTTATTTGTAATAAATATTATGATGGCTCTTCATTTCATTTCCAAGGGACTTTGATGACCCTTGGGATCCATCAAACTTGTATAAACTCAAATATTTGAATAAAATGGATCAATTTTTGGTTTGCAATCTGGTTCTCAATTTTTGTATTGAATTCTACAACACTGCAGGTATCACGCCAGGTATTGTAATCTGGATTCATAAATCAGATTAGTGGTATCAGAGCGGGAATGATCCTTTATGCCAATTTACACAAGGTCTTCCTATCAAAGATTAGGATTGGATACACAAGATTTGTCAAAATACCCACCTTTGAGATGCACACGATCAAAGATGTCAGACGATGATGTTAAGAAGTTGCTCGAGGAAGCTTTAAATAAGAAATGAGAGGAGATGATGAGTCAATTTTCATGCCTCCTAAAGAATAAAAAACCCTCTGAATCAGAAACATCATTTCTTGGAAATACCCCTTTCAAAGTGAAGGTCAATTTCGACATCCCAAATTTTGAAGGAAAAGTCGATTCTAAAGCTGTTGATAACCGGTTATCAAAGTTGGATAGATACTTTTCTGTAAATAATTTCTCAGATGAAGAAAAGATAACATTTTCTCTCCTTAAAGCTGAAACCCATGTGAAATTAGCATTGGAAACCAAAGTCACAAATAAAGAACGAGAATCATTTGCTGAAGATGGTTTTGAAATTTCTCTTGATAAGAAGCCGACACAGGGAGAATTTGTGGAACACATAAAAGAAGCTTACCTTCTAGAGGATGTATATGAATAGAAATACATAGAGTGGAAACTTCTTCAACAAAAGAGGGATTAGTCTGTTCAAGATTACACCAATACATTCCATTCACTTTCAACAAAACTTGGTATTGAGGATTTAGAAAAGCATCAAATTTTGAAATATTGGAGTGGAATTCACTGGTATATTTAGATAGAGATGGAATTTTTGAATACTGAGACATTGGAAACTGCCTATAAATATGCTACAACAATTGAAGATAAATTCAAGCAGAAAGGGAAGAGGGACTACTTTGCAAACAACAAGCCAAGGCTTGAAGGTGGCAATAAATTTGTAGGAAAATAGGTGACCAAGGAACCTCATTCAAATTCATCCAAGAACACATGGTGGTCTACTAAAAAGACACAAATAGACACAGGCATGTGGTGTGAGATGCATAAGTCCCCAACCCATAACACAAAGGATTGTTGAAGTATTAAAAATTTGATGACAGAGATATGAGGAGAGGAAGCTAAACCTGAATCGTCACCAGTAAATAATTCTAAGAAAGAGGAGAATGATTCCATCATAGAAGCAAACCCATATGTCATAGTTGGAACTGCTAAAGTATTGCCCCATGAAGATGAAGAGAGACTTTTTCATTCATAGATGTGGGTTGATGGAAAGCCTTTGCATTTTATTGTTGACAGTGGGAGTCAAAAGAATTTGATCTCTAGGAAGACAGTCAAAAGATTAAATCTGAAAGTGACAAGACACCCACAACCATACTCTATGGGATGGGTAAATGAGGGACAAGATATTCAAGTAAATCAATAGTGTCCTATGCCATATTCAATCAATCCTTTCAAGGATGAAGTGATGTGTGATGTAGCACCATTGGATGTATGCGATGTCTTGCTGGGGCAGCCATACATGTAGTAGAGGCATGGGGTGTTTGAGTCCATGCCACATAGTGTTACAATCAAGCTTGGTGGGAAGAGGTATCAAATACCAGAGGTATCTCCAACACAAAGTGCTTCTTTAATTAGTGCTAAACAATGTAAATGATTGATTGCTCAAACTAGAGCTTTTGTTCTACTCATGATTCACCCTGAACAAACAAAGTCAGTTGTTATTAATACACATGCTAAGGTAACAGAAAATCAACAAAATCAAATGGATAAAATTTTGAAAGAATATCATAGTGTTTTTAAACCACCAGTGGGAGTACCAACACGCTGTCAAGTGAAGCATTCTATTGATTTAATTCTAGGCACACCGCTACCACATGAGCCAATATATAGGAGGTTAGTTTTGGAAAATGATGAGATTAAGAGACAAATTCAGGAGTTGATTCAGAAAGGACACATTCATCCAAGTTCTTCACCTTGTGGAAGTCCAATTGTCCTTGCTAAAAAGAAAGATGGGACATGGAGGATTTGTATTGATTATAGAGCATTAATCAAAATCCCTTGAATTGATGATTTGCTAGACCAACTTAAGGGGGGCTAATTTCTTTACAAAAATTGACTTGAAGTCTAGATACCACCAAGTACCAATTGATCCAGCAGATGTGTGGAAGACTGCATTTAAACCTAAGGAAGGTTTGTTTGAATGGTTGGTCATGCCTTTTGGCCTAACAAATGTCCCCGCCACATTTATGAGATTGATGAATGATGTGCTTAGACCATTCATTGATTTTTTTGTGGTTGTTTATTTGGATGACATACTCATCTTTAACAGAACTTGGTCTGAGCATTTGCAGCATGTTGAAGAAGTTCTTTCAACTCTGCAAAAACACAAGCTTTATGCCAACATTGAGAAGTGTTCTTTTGGTATGCAGAGTATTCAATACTTAGGGTATATCATTGATACTGAGGGTGTTCATGTTGATTCAGCAAAGATTCAAATAATCTGAGATTGGTCATCCCCTAAAAATTTCACAGAGCTTCACAACTTCTTGGGCTTAGCCAACTTCTATTGTAGATTTGTGTTTGGTTTCTCACACATATCATGGCCTCTTAATCAATCACTAAGGGGTGGAGCACAAGAAAAATTTTAGTGGACAGAGGCAAAGCAACAAGAATTTGAGGAGTTAAAGAAAAGACTATGTTCAGCACCAGTATTGGTCCTTCCAGATCTACACCAAGCATTTGAGATAGAATCAAATGCATCTGATTATGCTCTTGGTGCGGTACTCATGCAACATGGGCATCCTGTTGCCTATCACAGTGAAACTTTTTCTGATACAATACGTAGGTACCCCACCTATGATAAGGAGTTGTATGCCATTATTCAGGCCTGCAAACAATGGAAACACTATATACTGGGAAAGGAAACTGTTATACACACAGACAATAAACCACTTCAATTCTTACAAACACAAGGGAAGCTACAAAATGGTAGACATCAACGGTGGTCAGCCTATCTACAAAAATTTCACCTCAACATTCGTCATAAAAAAGGAAGTAGTAACAAGGTGGAAGATTGTTTGAGTAGGCCTCCAATTGCAGGTTTGACAATTGTGTTAGATTCATGTGGTCATCAATCATCAACTTGGGAACAACTATATGGTACTGACCTTGATTTTGCTAACATCTATGGTAATTTGGTAGAAGGAAAGTCTGTCCTTGATTTTCACTTGCAGGATGGGTACCTTTGCCATAATGGTCACATATGTGTAACCACCAAGGAATGGAAGAAAATGATATGGGAAGCTCACTATAGTCATGTTGCAGGACATTTTGGTATTGTAAGACTACTGCTATCCTTCAAAAGTATTTCTATTGGCCAAAAATGGAGCAGGATATCATTTCACATATACAAGCTTGTGCAACCTGTGGAATTGTAAAGCCAACAAATTGTAAGTTGGGTCTATACTTACCATTACCTATTCTTGATAAGCCATGGCAATCTGTTTCAATTGATTTTATGTCTCGGCTTCCAACTACCAGGCATGGGCATGATTGTGTATATGTTGTGGTAGATAGGTTTTCTAAAATGGCTATCATGATGGCATGTAAAAAGATGATTTCTACAAAAGATACCACCAAGCTATTTTTTGAACATGTTTGGGTTCATTTTGGTTTGCCAAAAACCATTATTTCTGATAGGGATAACAGGTTCATCAACAAATTTTGGTTTGTACTATGGGCTAAAATGGACACCAAGTTGACAAAGTCCACAACATTCCATCCTCAAACAGATGGGCAGACATAATGGTGAATCAAATGATTATTCATACTTTACAGATGTATCATTCGAAACATCCTCACACATGGGATGAAATCTTACCATATGTGCAACACAACTACAACCGTGCACTCCTTAGTACTACAGGGCATAGTCCATTTGAGGTTTCTCTTGGGTACCAACCATTGGCACCTATGGATGTAGCAATACCATCTCTATAATCTAATAGTCCATTGAATGGCGAAAAGGAGGTAGATAAAGCAAAAAAAATCATTGATAACATTAGACACCTCCAACAGGAAGTTCATGAGATCTTGGAGTAGAGTAATCAGAAGTATAAGGAAAGGCATGATAAACATAGAACTCATAAGTTTCAGATTGGTGATAGTGTATGGTTACATCTTCAAAAATAGTGCCTCCACGGACCAAATAGGAAGCTCCTTCCTCTTCATTATGGTCCATATACTATTGTGAAACAAGTTGGTGAGAATGCTTTTGAACTTAATTTGCCATCATTTTTGGGACTGCATCTAGTTTTCAATGAAGAATTGTTGAGACCCTATTTTCCTCCTTTGTTGGATATTTCCCAAGCTACTGAATACATTCAAGCTGCAGAGTTAAATCCATCTAATACTGTTCCAGTCTAGTGTGACCATGTTACTGAAGTCATTTTAAAGACTTTGAGAAATCAGAACATTCCTCTGTATCGGGTGGTTCGAGCTGGCCAACATTCTCATCATGGCAAGTGGTTTACTAAGGAACAAATTGAAGAGCAATTTTTTTATCTGTTATAGTATATTAGTGCAATGGGGGCCCATTGCCTCTTAGGAGGGAGGAATGCTCAGGATTAAATTGGGAAAAAATTGAAATCTAATTTTTCAAATTTTACTATGTTTTAGTAAACTGCTTTTTTGAGGGTCTTCGGTGCAAATTTGGGCAAAAATGGTGCATGGAAATGCCAACTAGAAGTTGTCATTTCCAAAATTTGACTCTAGCTCTTTTGAATACCTTTCCAACGCATCAAATAGTTCACAAATTGGAGCTAGGACTAGAAATTTATGCCTTCTCCAAGTAGACCTAATTTTTATATATAATTTTTTGATAATTTTTGATAGTTTGAATAGTTTATTTGTAATAAATATTATGATGGCTCTTCATTTCATTTCCAAGGGACTTTGATGACACTTGGGATCCATCAGACTTGTATAAACTCAAATATTCAAATAGAATGGATCAATTTTTGGTTTGCAATTTGGTTCTCAATTTTCATATTGAATTCTACAATACTGCAGGTATCACACCAAGTATTGTAATCTAGTTTCATAAATCAGATCAGGACCCCTTAGCACCACAACAGGTTCTTCATCAAAGATAGGAGGAGATTCCACATCGAGATCATAACCATAGGGATCCTTGTTCCTCATCATGTTGACATTTTCCTCCACAACTTCGAGCATGTTGACAACATTCTCCCGAGCTATGTAAGTGTAGTTGATCTCAGCGTTGCCATTCTTTGGTTTAGAGGTTTCCCCCTTCTCATACTTGGGCAAGGGTTCTTTGAAAGCCTTATGATCAGTGTTGGTGTTCAAACCATCCACCTTAAGTTTTCCATTCTCAATGAGATCTTGGATGATATGCGTAAGTTTCCAACAGTGTTCGATATCATGTCCAATACCATTGTGAAATTTGCAAAAATCTTTCTCATCCCACCAATGTGGTTTAACATTAGGAATATGACACTTTGTGGGATCTTGAGGATGTGTAAGATTGTTGGCAATGATTGTTTTGAATACATCCTCATATGAATCACCAAGCTTTGAAAATTGACACCTCTCTTTCTTAGGCTTATCTTGGTATCTTGGCTTATGTTCTTGTTGGTTGGATGCGTTGAGCTTCATTGCTTGAACAACACTAGATAAGTGAAGAACACATTGATCCTTAGGTTGAGAAGAGTCCACAACTCCATCATTAACCACTTGTTTGTTCCTATTCCAATGTGTGTTCTTCCCTTTGTCCTTGTTAGCATTGTTGTTATTTTAACCATTACTGTTATTATTTCCATGTCTAGTCAAAATTCCTTGCTCTCTCAAGACATCCTCAATCCTACATGCGGTTTCAACCATTGTATCAAAGGAATTAAAAAATATCTTCCTAACTTCATACCACATT
The DNA here is from genome assembly GCA_027943335.1 of Chamaecyparis obtusa. Lineage (NCBI taxonomy): Eukaryota > Viridiplantae > Streptophyta > Pinopsida > Cupressales > Cupressaceae > Chamaecyparis > Chamaecyparis obtusa. The sequence continues at coordinate 638,644 of BSBK01001712.1, forward strand.
TCAGGAACCATATTGCTAACAAGGATGTCAATCTTTTCATTTTCAGGAATGGTCCTAGAGTAGCGAGAGCATTGACGTCTCCACCTTTGCAAGAAAGCGACAAAGGATTCCCCTTGATTTTGTTTTAAGTTACATAGGTCCAACATGGTGACAAATCTCAAAAGATTGTAGGAAAAGTGTTGGACGAATCTATGAACAAGCTCTTTGAAGGTCTTGATGGGGGGAGTTATATTGGTGAACCATTACATTGCTTGACCTTTGAGACTCCTTGGGAACAACCTCATGAGATAGGAATCATCTTGATGAAACTCAAAGCTCATAATGTAGAATTGGCGCACATGGTCATGTGGATCCCCATTACCATCATACTTGTCATATTGGGGAATTTCCACCTTCCTGGGAAAATCTTTCCTGCTCACACTCTTGTCAAAAGGATTAGGACAAATTGAGTCAAGTGAGAATGAACTCTTAGGTGCCAATAGCTTTTCCATCATACTCTTCATTTGTTTGATCTCTTCTTCTTGAGATGGATTTTGCTTCTTAATCTTTCTATCCACATCAAAGTTATAAGGGACTCTAGCGCCCTTTTTGATTAAGCTCTCTAGGAACTTGTCTTTGTTTTGCTCTAGATATCTCTCCACATATTGTTGGAAGAGTGGTTCTTGTTGCATCTTCATGAAGTCTTGATCATTGAGATCAAAACTTGAGCTACTACCTCCATGTTGGGAACCATGATGAGCATGTTGTGAGGGTTGTCTTGAGTTCCTAAGAGGTGTTTGTCTCCTATAATGAGCATGTTGTAAATTCCTTCTTCCTATATGACTAGGAGATCTTGAAGGGGTTCTTGAACACCTTCTTCTTTGTGGGGTCCCAGAAGGAGTAGATGGTGGGGAGTTGTTTCCACTATTGACACCCCTGTTGTTAAATTGGGCATTAAGCTGTTGGGCCAAAAGTCTATCTTGTTCTTTTTGAGAGGCTTTCCTTTCCAATTCTAACAAGGCTTGTCTCTCCGCCTCTAGGATTCTAAACCTCTCTTCCTTTGCAGCTTGTTCATCTAAAAAGGCTTTCTTTTCACGCTCAATTCTTTTGAGCCTTTCACTTATATACCTTGAAGTTTTTTGGAGTGGTGAACTTGGTCTCAAATGTTTGAACAAGTCATTGGTATATGCTGCATTCACATGAGCATCACAAGGTTCATTGTTTGGGTCTTCGTGTTGTGACTATTCTTCTTGGTGAGCTCATCTCTTATACCTTTCACCTCTTTGATGTGCATCCAAATATCTGGTATTGATAAGAGGTGAGTCTAGTTGATTGTCATGAGAGGAATCACCAAATAGAATGTTGTATCTATGTCTCTCAAATATGTCGTCAAGATTTTTATCCATTGCTTCCCTCTCCCGTCAAGTCATTGTGTAACTCATGTACATACTTGAGCGAGAAGATGCTAAGGGGGTACTCAATCACTAAGAGTACTCTTAGGATTAAACCAAACTTTGGACTTGCTCCTAGGTGATTGGTCAAATACAGGCTCTCTTCCTTTATGTTTCCTTGATTCAACTTAATCAAACCTATCAATCAAACCTTGCTTGAGCCTTGATAATTACCTATTTATAGGGGTGTTGGTCTTGTCTTTTTCAATTATCTTATCTTTGTCCTGATGTCTTCCCATCCGTCGAACACACGTCTGGGTTGTTTTGTGATCCCAAATCGATCTCACACTTCAACTTCATTCTTTGTCTACATGTGTTCCCATGAAGATCACAAATTAGTCAAAGAGGGGCAAATGTATGCACCCTAAAATGGTCGCCTAGACTTTGGGCCCCGTTCTTCAATTTATCAATTTCTTGAATCAATGCTTTGCAATATTTTCAATCAAATCAATTTCCTTGATCAAATCCTAATTCTATCATTTATTCGATTATATTCTATGGGTTAACCATTTTATCCTAAGTCTTTATTTAATTTAAAGGAATTATCTCCCCTTTTATTAAATAAAAAGCCCCCACTTACCTCTTATCCTAAGTTGCACAAATAAAGCATTATTCCTATTTTATAAAAAGAAGAAAAGGTATTTTTGTCTCACATGGGGCACAAAATTCAACACTTCTTTCTCATTGGAGGAGATTTGTGCACAAGGATTGATCCCACTTTCAAACTCCACCCTTGATCAAATCTTTTGCCTCTTAATCTCTATGGTCCATTTATCTTTAAAATGAGAGCTCTTTTCTCATTCAAAGGATCCACTCTTGATGCTAATGTTGTGCTGCAGGTTTTCTTAGTGGCTTTGGAGCTTTGGAGAACTTGTTGCATTTTAGTCTTCATACTTGCATTATAGCTTAGTTTTCATGGAATTATTAGCTTAGTTCCTTTCATGTTCTACCTTAATTAGTAAAGGCTTGTAATACTCTCATTTTCATAGCATAGTCACATTCTTGCATTCTCATTCTAGCATAGTTTGCATTACATCTTTCATTGTGATTCTTGAAGATATTGACATTCTTGCCCTTGTCTCTTTGAATCTCCCATTTCATGGTTTACTAGCAAGGTTGTATGCTTAATAGCTCTAGCTGAGAGCCCTCTAAACACCCTTGCACTCCATGCCTAGGGATCTCTAAGTCACTTTCTCAAGGCTTCCAATTCATGGATGCTCTTGGAACCAAAGACTTAGAGAAGTGCACTCAAAATGTGCGGCACTTTCTCTAAGTCTTTGGTTCCAAGAGCATCCATGAATTGGAAGCCTTGAGAAAGTGACTTAGAGCTCCCTAGGCATGAAGTGCAAGGGTGTTTAGAGGGCTCTCAGCTAGAGCTATTAAGCATACAACTTTGATAGTAAACCATGCAATGGGAGATTCAAAGAGACAAGGGAAAGAATGCTAATATCTTCAAGAATCACAATTTAAGATGTAATGCAAACTATGCTAGAATGAGAATGAAAGAATGCAACTATGCTATGAAAATGAGAGTATTACAAGCCTTTACTAATTAAGCTAGAACATGAAAGTAACTAAGCTAAGAATTCCATGAAAAATAAGCTATAATGCAAGTATGAAGACTAAAATGCAACAAGCTCTCCAAAGCTCCAAAGTCACTAAGAAAACCTACAGCACAACATTAGCATCAAGAGTGGATCCTTTGAATGAGAAAAGAGCTCTCCTTTTAAAGATAAATGGACCATGGAGATTAAGAGGCAAAATATTTGATCAAGGGTGGAGTTTGAAAGTGGGATCAATCCTTGTGCAAAAATCTCCTCCAATGAGAAAGAAGTGTTGACTTTTGTGCCCCATGTGAGACAAAAAGACTTTTTCTTCTTTTTATAAAATAGGAATAATGCTTTATTTGTGCAACTTAGGATAAGAGGTAAGTGGGGGATTTTTTATTTAATAAAAGGGGAGGGAATTCCTTTTAATTAAATATATACTTAGGATAAAATGGTTAACCCATAGAATATAATTGAATAAATGATAGATTAGGATTTGATCAAGGAAATTGATTTGATTGAAAATATTGCAAAGCATTGATTCATGAAATTGATAAATTGAAGAATAGGGCCCAAAGTCTAGGTGACCATTTTAGGGTGCATACAGGTAGTAGCATCACTAGCAATGAAGTATCAGTTCAAAGGATACCATCCACCATCCAAGGTGATTGACTTGCATGTAGGGATAACTGATATAGATATCAGGAAAGTGAGTTGGAATGAGTACCTGAACAAATGTGTGCAACCAGTGGGGCATTCAAAGGACTACACTTCATTAGTACATTGCTCTCTAGTGAATGCAACATCGCACCTAGTCTCCATCCAGTCGACGGAATTGATCAATACACTAGCCAGTAACTATGTGCCAGATGAGCGCATGGTTAAGAACAACATTGGAGAAGTGGTCCTGGACTTGAGGCCAAACAACATTGAAGATGTTTTCCATCTGCCCAAAGGGGTAGATAAGTTCTTTAATTTCAATATCAACAAGGGGTAGATAAGTTCTTTAATTTCAATATCAACAAGGGGATGGAGTTCTACAATAAGGACATATAGAGGGCTCACAACATCGTAAGCAATGAGTACCTGATGCAACCATTTCCCAAGAATAGATTGGATAGATTTGATATGAGGAGAGGCTATATGAAAGAAGATATCTAGGCAGCTATAACAATGATTAACAGGGTGTACGGGCTGCCCAAGTCCCACCAACTGGAGCCTTGGATGATCTTCCTGATCCAAAAAATAAAAGAAAGGTAGGCAAGGTTTGATTGGCTGCTATCCTAAGTGACCAACTGGTTGAACAACTAATTTGGGTGAAGATAGATCCCCATTTCTACATGACATCCTATGTCATGTACTTACTAGCTGCTAGGGCAGTATATCCAGCATTGACCAAAGTTGGAAACATCAGAGAAAAAAACACATGGCCATTCACTTTGTTCCCTCAATCGGTGAGGAAAGACTTCTTCACACACAATAGCCCAGAGTTCAGAATAGTTAATGATGCCTTCATTTTTGTAATCATATGCTCCATTGAGGGTGACTATGCTAAAAGGTTATCAATAGAAGCAACGACTAAAGTAAAGGCCATTGGGGCTTTTTATATACAATTCTGGACATTCACATACATTCGGGTGGCATGAAGCACCTTAGCGCCCAAGAAGCTCCCAAGGTACCCTTCTGATAGGGTAGTTCTACTGGAGATAGCAAGGCAGTTATCTGATGCCCATGAGCACATCAAGCATAAGAAGAAGCATTGCTGGGATTTTCCTATTTCCATTGGCCCCCACTATGTACCAGACATGAAAGTCTACAAGTCCTTGACTAGAGAATGGGATGAATTCCCACTGTTGACCTATAATCTAGTGAGGCCTCACTTCGACCCCATTGGTACCTATAGCCATATAATGGGAAGACACTATGTTCATGAGTTGCATATTAAAGACTATTGGGCTAATTGTGTGAATGATTATGAGGTAAGAGTCTGTGACTATTGCCAGATGAGTCTGGAGCTAGCATAGGGTGCCCTTTTGTTGAAGATTTTGTAGAAGGCGGTAGATGCTGACTTGGATAAAATTTTGGATTCCATTTACAATACAGACAAGGTGTTCACAAGGGCCATTTTAAATGCAGAAGTGGATCGAGATGAGAATGATAGCAAGGATTTTAGATCTCGATATATGATCAAGCTAACTAAATCTTGGATTGGTCATCCTTTCCCAATGCAATCACTCCCCATGAAGAAAATCCTAGAGAAATCCTCTCATGAAAAGAAGAAGAAGGGAGAAAAGATATTGAAACCACAGTTCAAAGAGGTTTCTCCTTTGAAGCTAGAAACTATGTATCAGCATGAGCGCCCCACTACATATGGTCCTGCCACACATTCCAAGAAAGTTAAAACTAGGATGACCAGAAGTATTGCACCGCTAAAGGTACCTTCACCTATAGACCAAGACTCTCCAAGCTCGGTGAAGAGAACAAAATTCAAGATCATAGGGCCCAAGCCATCTGGAGTGATCAAGGGTCATGTGTACAAGAGGAAGAGAGGCTCAACACTGACACATATTGATACCCTGGTGGAGGATGATGAAGATGATTTGGATGAAGTTCCCCTCAGTAGGAGGACCCGATCTGTGGGATTCTTGAAGAAAAGAAGGATAATGGATGATGATCCTAAGGATGATGAAGGGGATACATAGGGAGAGAAAATAAATCTAGATGCCCTCGGTGATGATGAATTCAACATCATAGATTTTGCGGGGTTGCATGGTTTCAAGGAGTCTAAGAAAAAAGCTCCTATGCAGTTTACTAGTCTTTTTAGTGGCATTGGAGAGGGTCTACAACAGGGACCTCAAGGACAAGATGATATTGAGATAATCGACCCAAGGGGAAACTACAGAGCTGGAAAAGGAATCTTCTATAGGGGTCATGTCAGAAGAAGATGGAGCTACACAGGTCCTATTGGATTCATCTGTTCCACCTCTGCCTCCACCATGGCCTTCAACTCCTCCTACAGTTCCACTTCAGGAGCCTCCCACTACCCCACTTTCCACTCTTGTATAGAATACTCTGTTGCCTCAGCAACCTTCTTCATCCCATGTTCCCCTCTTGAATCCACCTCCACCAACCCATTCAACCACTCCCTGTGTGTCTCCTACACCTCCCCCACTCAATATTCCTCCCCAAGTTCACATTGAATCAGTGCCTCAGAGCTCATAGGAGCCAGAGAAAGAAGAAGAACTCACCGATGGAGAGAAAATGGAAGAAATTCATATAGGATCCGAAGAGCCAAATGACAAGGGAGAGTCACAGGCAAAAGAGGAACCACATACTGAAGAAGATAAGCAACAAAAAGATACTGAGGAACAAATGACTAATGAGAAGCAAACTTCTGATGAGGGAGAACATGAATAGGATGTTGGGAATGAGCATGAAACAAGAGAAGAAGAAGAAAGTCAAGAGGAAATAAGGATAGAACACTTAGCAACCTCTTCTACATTGGCTGCTCCCTATGAGCCATTGAATGCATTCTCAAAGCCCACATGGTTTACCAAAGAAGTGTAGACGAGGGTTAGAGTATACACTGATGATGAGGTTGACATGACCATGCTAGGGCATGCTTTCCACCAAATGACACCAGTTCCCCAAGCAAGGAGAATGTCTTATGTAATACAAGACCAAACGGTGAGGTGGAAAGCATAGGTGGCTATTCCTACAATGGATTTTGGTGTAAATGAGATCACTCTAGATGATTATGTGTTGGAGGAGGTAGACTTGGGGGAACCAACTAGGGAAGGTAGCAAAACCTTGGCTACTTTGGGCTTGAAACACGCTCTAGGCTTCATGAATAAAGATGAAGAAAGGATAAAAGCTCTGGAAGAGAAAAACAAAGCTATGAAGAAATTCATTTTGAAGACAGTGGGTCCAATTGACCCTAATAACCCCGAAGCCTCATTACAGGAAATTTTGGAGAAGAAGGGGGACATGGATACATATGTTCTGCATTCTTTTGTATAGGCTTCTGCTGAGTGGAAGCTAGATTTTGAGCAGTTCACTAGGTTATCTCTTAGGAGGATCCTGAGGCCCTTTCAGAACATTTTGGCGGGAATAACTTCTTTAGTGGAGATCATGAGTGAAGAAAATGGTGTAGAAGAGACCATCCTCAACTGGCAAAAAGTATTGGATGAGCTAACAATGATAAGAAAGCAATGCTTCCAGGTTTTGATGAAGATATATGAAGGGGCAGAATTGGATAATTTTGAAGAATGGATCCAAGAGATAGCAGCAGCATAGGCCATATTTGAAAATATTCTCAAGAGGTTGAACAAGAGAAGGGATGAAAGTACACTTTTTGCAAAGGAGTTGCGGGAGTTCTTTGAAGGCTTGGATCTAGATTTGTTTGATGAAGATGATGATAAAACTATGCATTCAATAAATGACATCATCAATTAGTATCTAGGCATATTCCAAGGGGTGAAGTCTAAAGAAGACCTCCAAGAGATGTTCTACCAAAAGGAGGAAATTCATAAAATACTCTCCTGAGGAAGAAATAAAGGCTTTTGCAAAGGAATTGATTGACTTCAGAGATAGGCAGAAAGAGATCCTTCAAGGGATCAAGATGCCAGACTTTGATGAGGTGCTGGAGATAGTAGATAGGTTCAAGAAAGAACATCAAAAAGTGCCTCCCAACCAGTGAGCCTCTAGTTCAAAACCTACCAAATTTTATGTATAGGAAATTCAGTTTTGATACTTAGCCAATTTTGTAGTACCTGATTTTTGACATTTCAGCCATGAGGAGTTTTCGGCCACCTACAAGTCTGACAAGTCTAACAAGTCTAAAATTTTGGAGGTAAAGGACTTGGTACTTAGTCAATTTTGGGTCATGATTTTTTTAGACCAAATGTCAGGATTTTGACATTTTTTGGCACGTCCGAAAGTTAACTCTAGTTATCTTAGAGATCACTTTCCAGTCATCTGGGCTTCCTTTTTGGGATCTTTTGTGCATGATTTTGGGATCTCTTCCAATTGGGTCCACGTGGAGAAGCTGGAACCAAGGGTCAAGGGTGCAAACATGAAGATTATCCAGTGCATGCACAAGTTCCAGCTCCGTTCTTGAGTCATCTAATACATAATTTATTCAAATCTTTGTAATGCATGAGGATTATACCTGAAGCCTAACCCTACTCTAACCCTAATTCAATCATAAGTGAATTGCAAATCTAATCCCAATCCTAATTTATTCCTAATCCTAACAATAATTCCTTGATTAAATCTAAGACATAATCTCAAGCATTATGAAAGAATAGTAATCCTAATTGTACCCTAAATTTGACCCCAATTGAATCTTAAACCTCATCTAATCATACTAAACCCTAACTATAACCTAAACCATAACTTAACCCTGACATTAATTAAACCTTACCCTTAACTCAAACTCTAATTAGATAACAATAATTGAACTCCGATACTAATTGAGCCCTGACCCTAATTGAGTTCTAGCCCAAACCTTAATTCTGATTAAACTCTAATCCTAATCGTAATAATAATCATAACTGAACCCTAACTCTAAGTATAAACTTGAACCTATCCCTATTCTAAACCTACTTGAACGCTAACCCTAACTAACTCATAATTTTAAATGAAATCTTTTATTACACCCTAACACCATGCTATGTCCTTAAAACTTAACCCTATTTTAATCCTAACATTAACAATAATGCTAATTGAGCCACGATTAAATTATAATAATAACCATAAACCTAACATTAATCCTAATTGAACCTCAACCATAACCCCAAAAATTATCCTAGGATAGTAACCCTAATTGTAGCCTAACTTTTACCCAAACACAATTGTAACCATAACCTTACATGAATCCTAACTATAACATGGTCTTAAACTCAAACTTTACACTAATTAAATCCTACCTCAAAATAAAACCCTAATCTAACCATAATTGAACCCTATCCATAATTAAAACCTAATCCTAGTTGAGTTCCAACAAAAACCACAACCCTAATTAAGATCTCATCCCAATTAGACCCTAAGACAAATCTAATTGAAACCTAACCTTAATTATAACCCTAATTGAACTCTAATCATAATGCTAACTATAATCAAACCCTTACCATAATCAGACCCCAACCATAATTTAAACCTAGCTATAATTAACTCTATCCCTACCTCAAATATTTCCCTCTAATTCACTCCCAATCAGGCAACCTAACCTTGATTGTGCTTGAACCATAATACTAATTGAACCACAACTCTAACCATGTTTGAACCCCAACAACATTTTTAAACCTAAACCATAAATCAAAGATTTGGCTTGTAACCCTTAGTAAACTCTAACCATAATGTTCACTCAATTCTCTCCCTAATCATAACCCTAAATAAACCCTATCCTAACCTAACCATAAAACTAATTAAATCCTAATCATTATTAGACCCTAACCCTAATTGAATTTTGCTCCTAAATTTATGTGAACCCCACATCCTTAATTTAATTGAACCTTAAATTCTATTTTTATCAAGCTTATTAAACCATTATCAAATTGAATTGAGCACTAACCTTGATCCTTACTAAAGTTGGACCATAACCCAAATTTAAATGTGACCCTAATCTAATCTTTAACATAACCCTACTATCTCCAACTCTAGTTGGAACCTTAACACTTATTATAATTCTAAATCCAACCATAACTAGATAACCTATTCATAACTTATTTTAACACTAACAATAACCCTAATTGAACCTTAACCTAGCCTAACCTTAGTCCTAACCCTAACTGAAGTGTAACTATAACCATATTTGAACTATAACCGTAATTTTACCCTAAATCTAAATCAAATATTTCTCCTATAACCTAATCCTAACCCTAACCTTAATCAAATCCTAATTTAAAAAAATATGATTTAACCCTTGTTGGATATTGCTAATGCATGGGGAGGTGATTGAGGCATCTTATATGTTTAATCACTACATTACTGAATGGGCACTCATACTGTTGTCATTTATGTTTTGTCACTGATGTCAACATATGTTTCGGTGAGAATATCAAGTTGGTTATCACGGTGTACGTACATTGTATGAATGTTTCAGATGTTGCGAAGTTAGATGAGAGTTCAGGTGGATGTTGTGATCTTATATCCAAGATCACATCATTAAATATTTCATATTGGATGAGTTACAAACAATTTGGTGGAGACTGGTCACTGGACTATGACAATGAGAATTGACAAAGTCGGTCTCTGTGTTTCTGGTATATCTTTCAGATGGTTTGGATTCAAGGTATCTGAACTTGAGGAATGATAGACAAGGTATTGAAGGATGTTCTTTGGTCAGTGCAAGGTACAAAATGATTGATGACGTTAGTTGTGGCGTGTGTTCTGGTGAAGGCTTATTTAGAAGCTGACTCAAGAGATGAAGCGTGTATTTTGTTTGGCAAACATAAATTAAGGATGTCAGTCCTTAAATGATGTAATGTAAACATTGTATACTTGTTTTAGATACCGTGTGTATATTAGCAAGGGTTTATGTAATTTTTTGTAATTAGGAAAGCCTTATAGCCCAGTCTCATCATGGAGAATTGTAATAGGGTATATATGTAAGGTCTTTTATTTGGAAAAGAGATGTATGAGAAGAAGGTGATATAAAGAGGTTGTTAAAGCTACGAGCTTGTGTCTGATTTATGTAGAGTAGAGATTCATTGATGGACTTCATTGGAATTGATCAAGCAAAGACAGTTGCTACTGAACAGTTCAAAAAGACTGTGTATTTCTTCATATACACTTGTATTGCGAACAGTGAGTTTTGAAGGTGGACTTAACCTTCTTTGGGCAGTGAGCCCTCCCTTTTCTTCTCGACTCCTAACAAGGTCTGTCCTCTGACAAGGACTATCTACTATAATGTTTCAATAAGCTCCTAATAGGGCTAAATCTTCTAACAAGTATACTATACTCTCAGTACATCATTTGTGGGTGCTAATTCCCACCAGGGTTTTTACCTTTAACAGGGTTTCCCCGACACCAAAATATTGTGTTATTGTATTGGCATTCATTGTGTTCATTGGATCTAATATTGCTGCTACTTAAAGTTTAAATTTTAATAATCTTTCATACAACTGATTCACCCCCCCCCCCCTCTCAGTTGTATTGTGGACTATTATTCCTAACAATTGGTATTAGAACTTGTGGTTCTAAGAGAGAAAGCTTAACAACTTGAGGTGATTCTAGAGATGGCATACTATAGGAAGGATAGTCCAAAATTTGATCCTGAAAACTTTGACAGTTGGAAGAACAAGATGAGAACTCACCTATTTTGTTTGGGCATTAACTACTGGTTGATTACAAGGATCAAGGTAGCTATAAAGACTGAAGATGAGTTGAAAATTGCTACTAAGGATGAAAAGAAGATATTTTCACTTAACATGATTGCAAGAGAAGCATTGATCAGGGCACTCTCTGAATGAGAGTTTACTAAAGTTAAAGACTGAGATTCGGCATACCAAATTTGGGAAAGATTAGAAGCACTATATGAGGGAGACAAGTATACCAAACAAGTGAAGTTACAAAACTAGAAGACAAAGATGGAGAAGCTACAAATGAATGAGGATGAAAGCATTAGGGCTTATGTCCAAAGGGTTACAGAAGCTGTAGTTGGAATCATAAACTGTGGAGGCACTTATGATGACGAAGAAGTTATTGCAAAGATCCTCAGATCACTAACACCTGCTTACAAGTTCAAAGCTATGTCTATTCAAGAAACTATACCTCTGACTCTGAACTTTAGCAGAGAGATGTTGATTGCAAAGCTAACTACTTTTGAAGTTGCAGAATTGGGAGAAGCTAGACCTAAAGTTGAATATGCATTCAAGGCATCTGCACACAAGAAATTGTCTACACTTCCAAGCACCAGTAGTGAAGACCTAAATAAAGAGCTTGGTGAGTATGCTGAGGAATGGGAACAAATAATGGCAGAAGAAAGAAATATGGATGAACATGTTGCACTGATTGCTAGAAGATAAAATAGAGGTAAGGGAAAATTTGAAGGCAAGTTACCCTTGAAATGTTTTTCATGCAATAAGGTAGGTCATTTTGCATCTAGATGTCCTACAAGAGTTCCTAAGTACAAACCTAACTTTGCCAAGTTTAAAAGGATAAAGAATGCTATTATGCTAGTGAAGGCATTTCTGATGATGATTTAGATTTTTAAGAGATTAGATCTGTTGCTATTAAATATGAATCAATGCATGAGGAAAAGGATTTAGTATCTCATGTTGATAAGAAAACTGAATGGATAATAGACAATGGTTGTTCACATCATATGAATGGTGATAGAATTTTTTTTGTTAAGTTAATAAAGTATGATGGTGGTGTTGTAAGATTCAGAGACAATCTTCCTAAACCTATCATAGGTGTAGGATCTATTACTTTGAATGGAAAGACTAATACTGATAATGCGTTGCTTGTTGATGGACTAAAACATAACTTGTTAAGTGTTGGACAATTGATGGATAAAGAGTTTCAATTAAGTTGTGTTAATGGAAAATGTTTTATCAGAAGTAAGGAAGGAAAGTTGATTGCAACTGGTACAAAATCTTGAGGAAATGTATTTGAATTAAACACATCTGGAGCCTCTTGTTTTGTTGCGAAGGTAGATGATAGTTGGTTATGGCATAGAATATTTTGTCATGTTAATTTTGATAACATTGTAAAGGAAAGTATGGCTAATGCAGTAAGCGATCTGCCAAAGATTGTGAAACCATCTAACACTGTATGCAGAGAATGTGTTATGGGAAAACAGACTAGAAGTAGTTATAAAAGAAAAGCATATACATCAAAAGGAAATTTTGATCTGGTACATACAGATCTATGTAGACCTATAAGAACAAGATCATACTATGGTGAAAAGTATTTCATACTCTTTGTTGATGAATTTTCTAGAATGATGTGGGTTACTTATTTAAGAGAGAAATTATAAGCATTTGATAAATTCAAGTTGTTCAAAGAAAAAGTAGAGAATGAATCAGGTGTAAAGATAAAGTGTTTAAGGTCAGATAGAGGTGGAGAGTTCACTTCAAATTTATTCAATTCATACTACGAAGAACATGGAATAAAGAGACAAACATCATCTCTTAGGACTCTACAACAAAATGGGATAGCAAAGTGAAGGAACATGACTATACTTGATGCTGCTAGGACAATGTTGATTGAAGGAAATATATCTCATGTATATTGGAGAGAGGTTGTTGGGATAGTAGTGTACACATTAAACATAATTCAATTAAGAAAAGGTAATGCTGACAGTAACTTATATTTGAGAACTAGTAAAGATGGAGTTGTGATAATTGAAGTTTTTGTTGATGACATTATCTTTTTAGGAAATGATGATCTATGCAAGAAATTTTCAAAAGAAATAGAAAATGAATTTGATATGTCCATGATAGGAGAAATGAAATTCTTTCTTGGACTGCAAATAACTCAGAATGAGAATGGTATCTTTATTTCTCATACTAAGTATCTCAAAGAAATGCTAAAGAAATTTGGAATGGAAGACTGTAAACCAGTAGGAACACCCATGGTGACCAGTAATAAGCTATCATGTAATAATGAGTCTCAATATGTATTTCAGACCAAGTATAGATCAATGGTTGGAAGATTACAATATCTGACTCATACCAGACCTGATATTGCTAATGTTGTTGGAATTGTGGCTAGATATTAGGCAGAGCCAAAGGAGACACACCTAGCTACTGTGAAAGGGATATTCAGATATCTAAAAGGGACAATTGAATATGGCCTATGGTATGATAGGAATGATATTTTTGAACTTCATGCTTACACTGATGTTGATTGGGTAGGAAACATTGATGACATAAAAAGTACTATTGGTGGTGCATTTTCCTTGGGAAAAAGTTGGTTTCATGGCTAAGTAAGAAGCAAAATTGTATAGCTCAATCTACTACAGAATCAGAGTATGTTGTTGCAGCTGTTAATTACATTCAAATTGTTTGGATGAAGCAGATGTTGAAGGACATTGTAATAACTTTTGATGAGCCTATAGTTATCCATTGTGATAACACCAGTATGGTGAATATGTCAAAGAATCCAGTAATGCACTCTAAAACCAAACATATTTCTATCAAGTATCACTTCTTGAGAGACATGGTGGCAGAAAAGGAGATAAAGTTGGAATATGTTAGCACTAAGGAACAGATTGCTAACATCTTCAAAAATTCATTGCCAAAAAATACCTTTGAATATCTCAGAGGTATGTTGGGGGTTCAGGCTTCTCCTAGTCAAAATTAAATGATGCAAAGAGGCATCAGTCCAAAGGTTTTTAGAGCCTTATCATAGTTTGGACTAGATGCAAGGATCTACTCCTCAGGGGGAGTGATTGTGGAAGGAAGGTGTTGGAAAATAGTTGCTGACTCATGGCACCCTTTTCCATTGCTGTTAAAGGGGGAGTGTTGCTATGAGAAAATCCTTACTGTTTGGGGAGATTGTATGTAGAAAAACTTTGGATTGATATAACTTTGGGATGATGGATTTTCCCATATGTTGACATCAATGCCAAAGGGGGAGATTGTTGGATATTGCTAATGCATGGGGAGGTGATTGAGGCATCTTTTATGTTTAATCACTACGTTACTGAATGGGCACTCATACTGTTGTCATTTGTGTTTTGTCACTGATGTCAACATATGTTTCTGTGAGAAGACCAGGCTAGTTATCATAGTGTATGAACATTGTATGGATGTTTCAGATGCTGTGAAGTTAGATGAGAGTTCAAGTGGATGTTGTGATCTTATATTCAAGATCGCATCATTAAATGTTTCATATTGGATGAGTTACAAATGATTTGGTGGAGACTGGTCACTGGACTGTGACAATGAGAATTGACAAAGTTAGTCTCTGTGTTTCTGGTATATCTTTTAGATGATTTGGATTCAAGGTATGTGAACTTGAGGAATGGTTGACAAGGTATTGAAGGATGTTCATTGTTCAGTGCAAGGTACAAAATGATTGATGATGTCAGTTGTGGCATGTGTTCTGGTGAAGGCTTATTTAGAAGCTGACTCAGGAGATGAAGCATGTTTTTTTTTTGAAAAACATAAATTAAGGATGTCAGTCCTTAAATGATGTAATGTAATCATTGTATACTTGTTTTAGATACCATGTGTATCTTAGCAAGGGTTTATGTAATTGTTGGTAATTAAGAAAGCCTTATGGGCTCACCTAATCATGGAGAATTGTAATAGGGTATATATGTAAGGCCTTTTCTTTGGAAAAGAGATGTATGAGAAGAAGGTGGTATAAAGAGGTTGTAAAATCTGTGAGCTTATGTCTGATGTATGTAGAGTAGAGGTTTATTGGTGGACTTCATTGGAACTGATCGAGCAAGCTGAATAGTTTAAAAAGACTGTGTATTTCTTCATATACACCTGTATTGCGAACAATGAGTTCTGAAGGTGGACTTAACCTTCTTTGGGTAGTGAGCCTTGGGAAGTGAGCCCTCCCTTTTCTTCTCGACTCCTAACAGGGTCTATCCTCTAAAAAGAACTATCTACTGTAATATTTCAATAAGATCCTAACAGGGCTAAATCTTCTAACAAGGATACTATACTCTTTGTACATCATTTGTGGGTGCTAATTCCCACCAGGGTTTTTACCTTTAACATGGTTTCCCTGACACCAAAATATTATGTTATTGTGTTGGCATTCATTGTGTTCATTGGATCTGATATTGCTAAAGTTTAAAATTTAATAATTTGTCATACAACTGATTCACCGCCCTCCCCCCCCCCCCCCGCAACCCGCCCTCTCTCAGTTGTATTGTGGATTGTTATTCCTAACAACCCTTACTAAACACTAACCTTAAACCCAAACCTAATTGAAGGCTAACCCTAATCCTAACCTAGATATTTTTCCCTAATTGAACCTAACTTAAAATGATAACCTTAATAAAACCTAAACCCTAACCCTACTTGAATATTACTTATATTTCAATCTTAACCCTAACACTAATTCAACAATTTATCCTATAAAGCTAATTTAACCATAACCCTACCTAAATCCCTAGTGTTTAATTAGGAGTAAAATAAGGCTACGAAAAGAATTAGAATTCAATCTCTAATCCTAACCCTACCTCCAACCCTAATTAAGTATTATATTAAATATTATTATTAATATTATCAAATACTAATGATATATTATAATTATTAATGATATTATAATATATTTTATTAAATTAAACCTAGCACTAACCTTAATCATAACCCTTAATTCTAACCCTATTCACGACCCCAATCTTACAAATCTAACCCTAAACTTAACCCTATCCCTAACCATACCATTAATCCTAATCCTAGATCTAATAGTAAATCTAATCTTAAACTTAACCTTAATTTATCTATATGTATAACTCCAACCTTATTCCTAACCCTAACCCTATCACAATACTAATTCTAACCCTAATTTAATTTCTAAGCACAACTAACCCTAATCCTAACCCAAACCCTAAATCTTAATAATAAAACTAATCCAAAACCTAAATTTTAAACTCTAATCATAATTTTAACCCTAAATCTTAAATAAATATTTTAATAAGGTAAAGGATAAGATGATAATTCAATTAAGATTAGAATTTACTAATCTTTAATCATATATATATATATGACATAACACTTATATTTTATTATTTATATCTTTTTATATGTCAAATAACACTTCAACATATTTTTACCTAATACAATGAAAAATAGATGGACGTTTAATACCCAATACACCGCAAGTATTAAAACTAAATCAACATACTTGCCACCAAATTTTCCACCATCTCATGTCAATTTTGCTTTGATCTACGAGCTTGGAAAAACAAAATCGAAGTTTCAAGGATTGATGTTTACTCCAAAGTTTTGGATGCCTCGCGAAGAATCAATATAAATAGCAATTATAAAGTCATAGGTAGTAAAAATTCAGTACCGTTGTAAATAGCCTATGCACCTATAGGCGGTATTGCCACTATTGTTAACTTCTGCAACACTAAGTAGGTAGCAACCACTTCTAGAAAACAAAATAAGGAAAGCGATGGAACGAGGAAGAACGAAACAGAATTATACAAGTAATGAAATCATCATGGGTATTGGCACACTTGATAAATAAAATAATCATTAGATATGTACTCCAAATATCACATCTCTCGTTCTGAATGATTCGTAGCTCATTAAATGCATGTCGATTCATGATGACAGAGCCACATCGACGCCTATCAATGGAGACGTACAGAAATAGGGATTCATCAAATTTCAGTGACTGCTCACATACGAAATAATGCATGCGATTTCATTATGTGATTCTGCCAGCTCTTTCTCAGTCTGAATGTCACACATTTTTTGTGTACTTTGACCGGACTGCTCAATGCCTGGTGAAAAGTTGTTATAAGAAAGAAAAGGAGGCGGAAAAGAGAGAAGATTGGCAAATATGAGGGAAATGAGCTTCAATGCGGAGGCAAATTCTGGTAGATGCAGGAATAGTAGCAAGAAAATGCAACGCAGAGAAGAATTAAACAGCGGCGAGGATGTATGCTTCATTTGCTTGGACGGCGGGGATTTAGTTCTCTGTGAGCACGGGTATGTAAATGCCGTTTGGATTTAAATATTGTTACTGTTAGTATTTCTCTTCGCCGTAAGGTTTTTGTTGCTTTAGAATTCTGAAGGCATAATATGGAAGTTTTATTTTATGTTTGAGACAAAATAACTGTTTTTAGCTGAATTCTGTAGCGTTATATTAGTCATCAGCTACGATTTACAAGTTTTATTGCGAGATTCGAGAAAGAATGATATGTTTCAAGCTGCTTTCTGCAGGTTTCCAATTTAATAGTTTGAGATTTCCGATTTGATATTTTGAGATTTGAGAAAAAAAGATATGCTTTTAGCCGCTTTTTCGAGGTTTCCATTTCTGCTTGTTTAAATCAGAATTGAAACAATATTTCAAGAAGCAAACTCAAGTCTGTTAGGTGCTTCCTTTTTTAACATTGAATTATTTATCATTCCTAATCGTTTTATTTTGATGTAAATGAACAATGAACAAAGTCTGTTAAATTTCTGAGAAGTTTTCCCTCGCAGAAGTTTCCTTTCTAAAGCAAAAAGATTTTTTAAAAACAAAAACAAAACAAAACGGCTGGTTTGAAGTATATTTCCATTCTCGTGTTCAACTGGTTTTCTTCAAAGTTTTCCCTCGCAGGAGTAAGTTTCCTTTCTAAAGCAAAAGATTTTTAAAAAACAAAAACAAAACAAAACAGCTGGTTTGAAGTATATTTCCATTCTCGTGTTCAACTGGTTTTCTTAAGCGCTCCCATCTGGAGCATAAAAAGGTTTTTTCTCCGGTTTTTGTTCGATGCCAAGTTCTGGGTGTTTGTAAGGAAATAATAGATCAATCAAAAGTTTATTTTTGATTAATCATATATTTTCATCTTTTTCTCAAATAAATATTCATATGATGTGGCGGCATCAAAGACAAAGCCAAATACACTCGGCAAATAAAATAATTAACTAAAAAATATTTTTGTTCTACATTTCTAATTAAATATCTGTTATTAACTAAATATTTCTTATTAATTTGTATATACACATTTATATAAAATTAAAATAATTAATATTTAAATTTTAAAATAATATAATCTTTATTAAACTTTTTTTTTATATATTAAAATTTTAAGTTATATTCTAATTAGATAATTTGGATTAAATTTTAAATTTTGTTTGATAAATTTTTTCTTATAATTTTTATTTTTATCAAATTATTTGTAATTTTTTTTTTTGTAACTTATGTTTTACAGATATTGTACAAAAGCATACCATCAAACTTGTGTTAATCGAGATGAAGAATATTTTAAAGAAAAAGGAAAATGGACCTGTGGTAAGAAATTTCTTAACCTCAAGTTTTGAAAGATCTAAATATGTGAAATAACTAAATTATCATACAATTTAGAATTTTATATTTTCTTTGATGAAAACATCTAAAATATTATTCTATCACATTTTTTATATTAAGTTTATTTAAGCTCCCATTTCGAAAATCCAACGACCCTGCACTGCCTATTCTATCACATTTTTATAAAAAGATTGTTCAAGATATAACCACCACCATTTATTAAATATATATATTTAGACTATAAAATATTAAAAAAAAAGTCTATTTTTGTAAAGCATTGCCTTTAAGAAGTAGTCTTAATGCCCATTGTTTTGAATTCCAAATCAAGTGACCAATATATTTTATTGTCTTATTTCAGGTTGGCATTTATGTAGCTATTGCGGCAGTCAAGCTAAGTTCTTTTGTTATACATGTGAAAATTCTTATTGCAAGGATTGTGTGGACGATGCTGATTTTTTTCCCATCAAGAAAAGAAAGGGCTTCTGTGTGACTTGTTTTAAACTTGTCAACATGATAGAAGAAAATAAGGATGTTGATTCAGAGGGTGTAAGTTTTCTATTTTTTTTAATTTGTTAATTAATTAAATTTTTTAAATTTTATAGAATGAAATTTATAATTTTAAGAATGGTTATTAATAAATAAATTTTTTAAAATATTTTTCAAAAAAATATATTGTAGATGAATATTTTCATTTATTATAGATAGATGGATGGATGGATAAACAATTTAATTTATTTCAATAAGTTCAAGTATAATGTAATAATTAATATATATCTTTTAGTAAGATAACATTTAAAATTAAAAAGTAAATGGATCATTATAAAATCAAAATTTTATTTTGAGAAATGTATATTAAATAATTTTTAAAAATATTTAACAAATTTAAATTTTGTTTCATCTTTCTTTTATATATTTATAGATCACATTGTTAATTTAAATTATTTGTCTATATATTTTATATTAAAAAATTTATTTTTAATAATATGTTCAATTTTTTAATAAAACTGAGTCAATATAATCAAATTTTATGATAAAAATACATGTTTGAATCTTTTTTTGTTTAATAAATAGGGTTATAAAAGAACCTTGACTCTTTTTACAAAAAATGATTTTTACAAAAGATAGGAGTGAAGCATAGAGCAAAACAACTAAAAAACAATGCAAACAACAACTACAAGACATGTTTGAATATATATGTTTGAAAGATCCTTGAATCCATTTAAAAGTATGTGTTTGACCATTATGGACTAATATATAATTAGAATATGAATCATAGAATACTTTCTTAATTATGAGAGCCTTTTATTTTTAATTGTAAAAAATTGCTCAACTAATTTGAATCACATTCTTTTTAAAAAAAAATAAAAATCACATACTTTTATTATTTTAATATGTTATCATAAAAAAGCATCTAAATTTTCACAATTCATTATATCTCATATTCACAAAGATCTAAATTTTCTCAATTATTAATTAAAAAACTACTCTTAATATATATATATATATATATATCACAAATTTAACATATATTTAATAATAATTATATATAATTTTAATTTTGAAAATAAAAAAATTCTCTTTCATAAAATACAATCTTTTGTATTTTTTGAGTCATCAAATTTAACCTCCTTGTCCATAAATTTTTAATAAAAAATTACTTTTTAATGTAAAAAAATTGAAAAGTCATACGTTGTGATTCTCAACGTTGAGAGAGCTTATTCCAACTATGAATTTTTGGAGGGCATGTTACGGTTTTCTCCAGACCATCTGAAAGAATACTAAGTACTCAAGATGTTGTACGATAGCCATTTTAATACTTGGACGAGGTAGTATTTCTAGAGTCCCTTTGAAATTATTTTCATTTTAGTAGGAAAGTATTTTCTTCAGAATATCATCAATATTGAGTTATTTTAGCTCAAATTATAAACATTTATGAATATACAATAAAATTTGAATTAAAATAAAATTCAAGTACAACCCAATCAAGAGGTAAACTGTTATATAAATAGGAATTTGACTTAACTACCAAAGACCATATTTTATTTAAAATATATGAATCTGTAAGTACATATCAAAATGTTCGACAGGGAAAACTATTAAGAGGATGAAGGATCCCTTTTAACACTAAAACTATGGCTTCTGAGACCTTTAAAAACCTTTATAAATATGCTGATAAACAATTGTTCAAAGATGAGGATGGAAAGTTAAGCCGATGCTAGTTTCTAGACGTACAGGTTCATGTGATCAGTTATCAGTAACCACATCTTCAAAAACTATGGTTTGGTCTTTTATTTGGATTCTTGGTATTCATTCAACTAAACCTTTGGAGTGGTGGCTTAGATATAAATACATATAGTGGTTCTCATCGGGATGGCAACAAAGTTCTAAGCAAAGAGAGTAAGCATCTCAACAAAAGTACTTTGTTTGAAAAACTTTTGTAAAATTCTTTTCAAAAGAAAACAAATCAAAATTGGATTATTTGGATCAGAGGACTTGTTTAATAGATGAATTATACAGAACTTTGGTTATATCAGAACAAATACATGCTTGGATTGCGAAAAAAGAAAATATAACACTAATCAATCAGCTCAATTAACTTCCATAGAACCACCTTTTGAGATGCCAGAATTTTAGATTCAATACATTTACATTTAGTAATCGGTGGGATGCAGGTCCCCTGAGTTTCAACTATGCTACATTGAACTAATAACTCCAAGACGTGGTTCCATGTATTTCCTAATAAAGTAATGTCAGCCCAATTAAAAGGAGAAGGAAAGAAACTTTGGATGCTGATTGAAACAACCCTGTGATGAATGATATCGCCCTAAAGATGAAGGGAAACCTTTAGGGCTTATGCCCTTGGACAGGAAACTATAAGATAAAACATTATAGATATTAATGTGATCACTTGGGCATGATGACTACTAATAGAAAGTGAAAGTTGCTATAACACATACAAATTCTTAGTCACTACAAGAGGTAGCAGGCAGTTTAGTAGATGTAAAATAGGAAGACAAAACATGGAACAAACATTTTTAGCATGGGAGAAAACCTATAAAATACAACTCAGAAATTGTAGCTTGCAAAAAATGCTTCATACCAAGAATGACAATAAAGAAAGGTGAGACAGAAATTTATTGTTTAAAAATCTTATTCCCTATGAGTCTAATATGCAAAACATGTAAGGTCCATTTCAACAACCTCTCATGGTTATGTCAATCTCACTGCTGCTAAAGGTCTTGAAATTGCCCGCTCCAGTAGTTTTAGGTAACTTCAGGAAAGCCTTGGACAGTTGTTGAAATGATCATTAAAAACTAAGGTTCAGTGGTTGGCTGTTTAAATTTCTAGGAATGTTGGATGCTTTTGTATATAACTTCGCCCACATAACTTCTGTGGTGAATAATATTCATTCGTCATTTCAAAATATACTTGTGGGTTGTCTTAACACTTCAACTATATATCCATCATTTGATTTCCTGATAGTTCTTCCTTACTTTGCATAATGCTTTGATTGAGGTTTGGCCCTTTAGACCATTTGACATAGACTAATGAAAGCTCCTGAAACATCCTTCACTGAAGTGATTTTCTGCTAGTTTTTTATTTCAGAAATTCAAAGTTTACAATTTTTTGTCACTTAGTTAAAACCTAACATAAGTTCTTTCTAAGAGTTATCTTCTATGTTAATGTTGTTTGCAGAATGAAGTAGATTTTACTGACAAGGGAACTTATGAGTTCCTGTTCAAAGATTATTGGCTTGAAATAAAGGATAAACACAAATTAACAATGACAGATCTTCATAAAGCACAAATTCATGAGGACACTATCAAGGATAACACAGATTCAGAAAGAATATTTGAGAAAGATAAGTTATCAAATATTCGATCACGTGAGAAGTTAGACTGCCAAGATGAGAAATGTAAGAAGAACAAGCAAAAGCAGTTGAATACAAAGAGGTCAAGATATGCAAGGTCTGACGAAATGGAGTGCCAATCAGAAACCAAAAGTATACCATTGATAAAGGATTTTGATGGATGGGCTTCAAAGGAACTTGTCGATCTGATTGTGCACATAGGTGAAGAGACCAAAAATCCTCTTTCTTGGGTTGAAGTAAAGAATTTGCTATTGAAATACATTTCTGAGAATAAACTTCAACATCCTTTTAAAAGAAATCAATTTCTTTGTGACAAAAGATTGTATAAACTCTTTGGCAAAGATAGTTTGCGGCTCCCTGAAATGTATAAGCTTCTTGAATCACACATGTTACCAAAGCAAGGAAATATAAAAGATGAACCTCAGAGGATGGCTGTAATTACTGATGATAGTCACATGAATATGGGGGGGATAAAGGTGCCAAAAGACATAACCAAGAGAGTGAAAAGACATAAATTGCGAAAAAATGCAGATGGGGTTAAAGTTCTAAAAGAGAATCTAAATGAATTTGCTGCCATAAATGTGCATAATGTCAGGTTAATATACTTGCAACGAGGTGCTCTTGAAGATCTTCTGGAAGATCCTGGAACTTTTACTGAGAAAGTTACTGGCTCTTTTGTAAGGATAAGATTAACAGGAACAAAGAACCAGCAAATGATGTGCCATCGACTTGTTCAAGTTGTGGGTAATAATCAATGACCATACCCCCTAGAGACTGTAATTCCACTTTTAGATTGTATTCAAAGCTTGACAGAAACATGATTTCAGATTGTAGTTATTATGTTCTGATATGGTACTGGGGACCAATAGGTACAAAGAAAGTGCAAAAAGCTTACATCACAGGGAGGAAAATGACAGACCTTATTCTGGAAATCTTGAATTTAGACAAGGAGGGAGATATTTTTATTAATCAAGTATCCAGTCATGATTTCACTGAGGTATGTTATTTTGGAGTAAAGCTTTATTCTTTTGTTGAAAATGGTCATGTATATGTGAAGTAAATTCTTCTTAATAATTACACAGAAGTTTACCATTAAATTCTAAGTATTTTAAAGTTTTCCTTGCCTTATGCAATATATTCCATGCTGTGCAATTACTCATAAGTCAGATAATTTGCTTTACATTTAATTGAAACATTTTCTTGTTTTGTTTTTGGCATCATATCGAATCAAATTTCAAAATATTATAAATTACAAGCATAACTTCCCCTTTCAGTTGGCTACACGTATCCACCCTGTATCACTTTCAGCTAGAATGCTAAAAAAGCCGCTCTTGCTAGTATATCTTCTTTATCAGCTAAAAATATGCTTTTCCTTACCTTGTTATGCTGCATACATCTTTGAAACATTGGTGAAATTTCAAACTTACTGCCCTCTCCTAAGTAAAATTGCATATTGAATCTCTAAGGGTATGTTTATTCAAAAGCATTTTTTCTACATTTTTAGAGGCATGAATTGGTAAGAAACTTTTCCTGGGCCTTTTTCCACTTCCTCTGAAGTTCAGTTTGAACATTCATGTCAACATTACCAATAAAATGCATCTAAGGAAGTTGGCATCCGTACTAAAAAAATCAGATACATGTCTTTAACTTGACAGAATGTTGTATTCTATAATTTGAAGGGATCAACTTTTAACTTGGATCTTATCTTTCTGTTGCTTCTTCATCGAAACCTGCTCTTTGAGATTAGTACAAAGAAAACTTCATTTTGTTAGTTTTGAAGGTTTATGTTCATATGTTGAACCTAGATAATAACTTGCAACTGAGCTTCAGCATTGTCCAAATTGATATTCAGAAAATTCTGAAATTGAGACTAAGCAGTGAGAATACAAAATTCTCATGCTATTCAACAACTGAAGCAGATGTAATTACTAACTTCATTTTGTTAGTTTTGAAGGTTTATGTTCATATGTTGAACCTAGATAATAACTTGCAACTGAGCTTCAGCATTGTCCAAATTGATATTCAGAAAATTCTGAAATTGAGACTAAGCAGTGAGAATACAAAATTCTCATGCTATTCAACAACTGAAGCAGATGTAATTACGAACTTCATTTTGTTAGTTTTGAAGGTTTATGTTCATATGTTGAACCTAGATAATAACTTGCAACTGAGCTTCAGCATTGTCCAAATTGATATTCAGAAAATTCTGAAATTGAGACTAAGCAGTGAGAATACAAAATTCTCATGCTATTCAACAACTGAAGCAGATGTAATTACTACTCCATTTTGTCTGGGCTTTAGATCTTTTGTAGTGCTGCATGTAGCTTGAGATGATCATCGAGTTTTCCTATGCAAGTGATGGTCTTTCAAACATCTGCCTCCACAGAAATTTGAGGTTAGTGTTTAAAACATAACCTTGAAACATTTAAATTTTCAGTATATTAGTTTTCAAGCTCTTGGAGGAATTAGAAAGTGAAATTCCATATACATGAATAGAAAGAAAAATGCATGCATGTGCACTTAATGATTTTCTATGTATAGGTATGTATGTAATAATGTAGACACATACGTACAAATATGAAAATAATAGGCTAATAGCCATGAATTTTTTTGGAAAACATTGAAATTGTTTTCAAAATGTGGATTAGGTTTGTCAACCGATGTTATGAAGCCTAATTCTATAGGACCCACTCTTTTGTCATATAATATAGTGTAATGCCTATTTTCTATACGAAAAAGATACTTCATAAATGCATTCTAGAATCCAAAAACTACAGCTATGTTATTCTTACTAATACATAGATTAAAATCAACACATTCATGGTACATATTCTCTCTATTATATGAGTTTTCATGCCAAATTGACTGTTGTCTCATATTTTTATTTTGTAGGGAACAAAGAAACAGTAGGTTGCTTCTTACTCAACTATGAAACTGTACATCTACCAGGGTTGACAATGTAACCTGTTGTTTCCTTTTCACCAACTAATCTTTTCCAAAAGTGAATATGTAAAATAAATCATCCCAGAATGATTCTATTTTTCAAACTCATATCACAATTATATTCATCTTTCACCATTTTCTGTGTTCAAGGCTTCAGCTTTCACCTTTGGTCCCATGTTACCTAGGATTAAAAACTTGCAGTACATAACAAAGCTAGCTATGCAGTTATAATCTGAAGGAAACATCCAACCAATTGCCTTCTTATTACTTAATTTACAAGTTTCAAATCCCTATAAATGGAAAATTTATGGCCCTAGGAGAAGGCTTGCAATCATCATTGACAACATTTTTGGTAATTCTCAAAAGTATTTTGTCTAGACATAAAAATACAGGATTCTTGGCAAAATTCTCTGGCTCAACTATGATGTAGTAAAGGTAAAGCTTAAGACATTAAATTTCCAGTCCATGATATTGGATGTTTATGGATTTGACTTGTGTATATCTTTTTCCATCAATGCTTCAAATCACTTTTCTTCTCTTGCTCTCTACATCTTAATGATGGCTCATGAAGTGTGATTCATGACATTGATGAAAAGAGTTTTACAAAGAAAAATCGAGAAACATCCAATATCTAAATATGAATTTGTCATACACAAAGCTTCCATTGAGATCTACTTTGTCTTCATTGCCTAGGATGAGTAGATCTCCGATTTACGCTACAAATAACATTGATAGATAGAAGTTGATTTAGACCACTTTGGAAGACATTAATCTTTATGATTTTTAACCTAAGTTGTTAGTTCGGGTTCGGGTTCCAAGAACCGGTTCACCGGTATGGCAAAATTTTGAAATGGGGTTTGGTTTCGTTAGTAAAAAAACATGTAAAAATTATATATGTGTGTGTAGCCTAGAAGCATGAATTAAGATTAGAATGTCACATAGTATCATAAAAGAAACAAAAACAACATAAACTTGTAATCATAACACCATATCAACATCAAAATATTAAAGTAATAATATTGAGTTCAAGCATCATTGTTTTGACTTTCAACAATTGGAACTTTATACTAAGTTTCAATCATCTAATGGATAATCTAAATCTTCTTCTTCTTCATCATCATCATCAAAGGCATTATTTGATTTGAAAACAGTGCCAATGCCAATGGGATCAGTTGCACCACTAACATTCTTACTTTCCAAGTCCTCAAATGCTTATTACTTTTTCACTATACAGAAAGCTAGTTTGTTTGTAATTAACATTCTACTTGAAAAATGTTAAAAAAGTAGCTTGCAACTCCCTTCACCTATTGAAGATATTGTTTAATGTTTAAAATATAATTTATCACTACAGAGTGCTTGAGATTAATCAGACGGGGGTCATTATCAGCAATTGGATATAAAAAATTCACTGGAAGAAATCTTCAGGGCTAATTTAATTTTATGTAAAAATTATCTGAACTTAAGAAAATTTTGTTTTGTAATGTTAAAATCCTTATTCAAATCTGTAATAATTGTTTCCTGCACTAAATTATAAAATGTTTCTCAGTGAAAATGTTCCTGGTTCGCACTTGGTCTGCCTGGGTCTGCCCTGGTTCGACCTAGGTTCGGCCTGGATGAACCAGCCTGCCTGGGTTCAAACTCTAGCCGAACCCACAAATGAACGGGACCCGAACCAGGAACTAGTTCAAACCCAACCCTAGGCCGGCCATAAAACAGCTGAACTTGGTAAAATAGTTTTTTACTAATATCAAGCTCTAGGATTTCCTCAAACATCGAAGGGATTTTATCTAATTTTCAAACAAAATGCTCCATTGTGCATATAAGATGCCTTGTAACAATTGTATTCATCGAAGCACTTTTTAGGCTTGAATGGGGAATTATTCACTGAAATTGTGTTGTCAAGAATGGTAAGACGACTTACTTTGTCATCAGCTCCCCATTTTCTCTTAACTCATTAAGAAAATGACTTAGCCTTATGTAGTCAGTTGAGTTATTTATCTTAAATTTGATCCTGCATGTCCATTTACATTCATTGATTATCTTATTGAGTGACAATCAGTCAAAACTGATTAACACTTTCTGTTGAAAAATTATATTTGACATAAATGGCTTTGTGTCTTGCATATCGGAAGAGAAACTTTTTGAAGGTGAGAGACAAATCTATTGAATCCTTCCCCAAATTGACTAGA
This sequence comes from Chamaecyparis obtusa, assembly GCA_027943335.1. NCBI lineage: Eukaryota > Viridiplantae > Streptophyta > Pinopsida > Cupressales > Cupressaceae > Chamaecyparis > Chamaecyparis obtusa. The sequence goes on from BSBK01001712.1 coordinate 666,563, forward strand.
TGCAAATGAATAATTCAAATGGAGATCTTTTTTACAGCCTTCGATTAGTAAGGAAGGTTTATGTCTCTCTCTACTGTCATAGCCGCTCTTAAGAGTGGTGCCTTTTCACACCATCCTCCATTTCTTAACAAATTGCTATTGTAAACATCAGATCGCTGCCCTAATGAAACCGCTTCTTAACCATAGCTAAAAACAAATCTCTATGGTAATCTTGTGAGGTCACTGCCTTAACGAACTTACTCCTCAGCCATAAATAATATCCTACATGTATGTGCCTTGTAGAAACCGTTGTGTATACACCAACCTTTATATATATATTATAAATGCAAGATCAGATCATTCAATTTCTCTTTTCTGTTTGTTTGGGTTCGATTTAGATTTCAAAAAATTGTGAAGTCTTTGAAACAAGACAATTTTATTGTACTAAGAATGGTGCAAGCATTTGTTGTCATTGCAGGGGCATGACATGCAGCATCACACTTCCTTAGTCACCCTTTGCATACATGAAGTAAGCATGTACTGGGATTTTTGATACTCGTCTTCTATTGCCTGTTTGTGCTGCGCTTTTGGATTAAATGTTTCAACTGAGGGTTGCATAAACCCTATATTTTCCTGCATGACCTTAATTGTTCTTATATCAAACAAGTGTCAGATGATCAATTTGGATAATGAAATCTTCCTAGATCAATGGAGTGTCTCAAAATATGTCTCCAAAAGAACCGTTCTGCCAAGTTACCCAACATTGTAGATAAAAGATTTTCTACTAAATGCAATTAACAGCCCGTGAAAGAATAGTCTTGCTTCAGTACATCCATCCAGGTCCAGAATTGATATTAAATCTGTTTCCAAGGATAATTTTACACCATGGCTTCGGCAGAAACAATGGCAGCCAGCTAAATGCCAAAACCTTGGTGAAGCAAGGTCACACTAGAACCTTTTGGTATGCATTACTGCCTCATGATTGAGGTCCTGCTAGCCGTTAGGTGTTGTGGTCGTTAATAAAAAATAGGAATATGACTTTGCTAGCTGCTGGATGAGGAAATCAATTGAAAGAATAAAGGACCTTGTTTTGCCAAGAATAAAAGTTTGTCTTAGTGTAGTTTGGATTGAGATTAAGTTACTTCCTCTAGAGATGTGGTCGTTAATAAAAAATAGGAATATGACTTTGCTAGCTGCTGGATGAGGAAATCAATTGAAAGAATAAAGGACCTTGTTTTGCCAAGAATAAAAGTTTGTCTTAGTGTAGTTTGGATTGAGATTAAGTTACTTCCTCTAGAGATGTTTTTTCATTTCCTAAGATTACTAGAATAGGAGGATTATTTTGTATCAATCAGTAACAAAGCACACCACAAAATGGTTTTGAATTGAAAAAAGAGTGCTCTGGATTGATAAAATGTTTACTGCTATATCTGATAAATTAAAGACATTAAGTAATAATAAAGATGACAATTCATACCAGATACAAGAGTAAAATGTATCGTTATTCACACATAAAATTATTACAGAAGAAGACCAGAGATGATCAGGAAAGGATCGGATTTGAAATGACTAAATCATACTCCATTCCATGATGATGCACAGTATATTTATAGGACCCAATAGTTCCCAAGAGGAACACAACCATCAACCAATAGATGCTTATAACTACTCAAAAATGGCAAACAACTTAATACAAAAAATTGATAAATAGTCAAATAACCAATATTATCAAAACATAATAATAGGCATTGTCCACTGACTTCAAGGAGAATTATTTTCAAACAATCAATAACAAAGAACACCATAAAATTGTTTTGAATTGAAAAAAGGCTGCCTGAAGGTATTGGGTCCCAAAACCACAAGTCCACAATCCTAGAACATTTCTTTCCTTTAGGGCTAGGGATTTCTCATCAAGAAAGTAGAATGGGGATTTATCAACAAATTGAGGATAGCAAAAGTCCAATTGATGAATGTAGGTAGTCTCTCCTACAATTTGTTCTTAGATAAAGCTGGGAGGCTATTCCCAGAGGTGTCCTTAATAGGTTTTTAAATCAATTAAAATGTAACATAAATGCACAATCAGAAACTAGATCCAATATGGTTGACCACTATGTCACTAGGTCAAGATCAACTAATTGCATAAGGCCTCTAATAAATCTGATCAAACATCTTGCACGTGCATCTACATATGACAGCAGTATTATAATCACCAATGTTGAGTTCACTCACTATCTCAATTCTCGCTAATAGTGACAAGTTGCAAACATGCTGGAAATGATTCTCTGATGACTTAGCCATTTAAATTTCTTAAGATTTGCTCCCTAGTCTGTAATACTGAATCATGAGCAGCATGTATATCCTACATTGAGTTAATCTAATCCTATACCTATTAGGATGGAGATTGTTCTAATGAAAGTTGTTTGATCAATCGCCAATGTGGATTGGTGCTTACTCTATTGGGAAACAAAGTCATGTACAACAAAGAGGGAGGAGATACATCGAACACATTTCAACAGAACTAGAGAGCATTTACATTCAAATAAAATTATATCCTACAAAATGTACATAGTTAATAATCCATCTCAAGACTGCAATAAGCCATGTGAAACAAAGAAAAGACTATTATAATAACATTGCAATGCATTAGAAGTTGTCACTCTTCATCTAACCTCTATTACAATTACAACAACAAATATGATGAGAAAATAAAATAGTTACAACTATACATTTCCTTGGATCATTACAAAGTACCATGGAGACATTCCATTCCATGCAAACATGCCTTATTAACCTTTCCTATGATCATCCATTCCTTCATCTGCATCCAAGACATACAATAATTGATACCCTAGAATACATGTGGAGCACAACAATCCTCAAAAAATTGGTTTAGTGACATGTTGATTTGGGTTTTGTGAGCACACCAACATGTAGAATAAAATACTGAGTATCCTATCCTCTCTTAAACAAGGAAATCTTAGATGTAAACAATTTGGGAATGTGTGATCAACTAAGACAACCCCAAGGTTTACAATGTGAACTAGCAACTTTATGTTGGATATAACGCAGCGAATATGATGTGATTTTGCTGGTGATTACAAGGGGACCTACGTAAATGTTCCTAGACTTAATCGATTCTTTTCCCTCAAAGTGGCTTGAACTTGAATTCCAAATAAAGGATAAAAAGGATAAGAATTTAGAAAATCTAAACTAACACCTAAAGACAATCGACGATGCTTAGATAAGTGAATTCCTTAACCAATCTTTGTTTTGCCAAATGAAACAACTACACAAGGTGATGAAATATTCAAAAGTAACGAAGGATTTTCCTATTGTAATCATTCATCCAAATACCCAATACTAGCACAATTCAAATGAACATCCACAATCAAACTTAATGCTTAAGTAGGGGTTCAGACTAACCATGCACTACTCTTTGCAATCAACAAACAACAAATGGTAAGAACACGAAATTCATCATGCAACTTCACATTTCTCAATTACAATCAATAAACTTTAACTAAAACTTGGAGAAATAGAAACCATCCAACATGTTGAAACAACACATAAAATTTCACCATATCTTTAATGAAACTCATATATTGAAATCAAACAGTCTTGGCAACAATCTCTAATCTCCTCCTACTGCTACTTCTAATTGCTATCTAATCTACAGCTAATGACTAACTCCTTACAAATGACAAGGCTAAGCCCTTTATAGACCTCTCAATTACAATGAAGGGCCCATATTGATTTGAAATCAATGGCCAAGATAATTCCAAGAAAACCCTATAGGGTTTGTTACAAGTTTACAACTACCACTTACAAACATTTGATGTCATCTAGTGAGATGATTACAAATATTTGTTTGAATAAATATCCTTTCAAGGATGGAACAATGAGAAAACTGGTTGTAGTAATACATTAATGCTTTCCACATGTCCACTTGTGGATGAACTTGGACATGTTGACTTGGAATAACTTGATTGTCTGAAGATGAGTGGGTGCCACCTCAACTTGCACAATCCTTGAAGTATTCTTCTTTCTTCATCTATGTTTCAATTCCACTTCATCATCATAAAGAAGTCTCTACATCTCTATCAGTATCTCTTCATACTCAACATTATTTGTCCTTCGATTGATTGTGATGGCTCATATTCCCAAATTGTTTCATCTTCATGGATGTCCTCTTCATTGTCCTCATTTTGGAAATCTTCTCCTTGAATTGTTTTCAAAATTGTTCTTGTCTCGATACCTCAACCTCTTGTGATAGTCGGGTTACTTTCTTGTTGATCAGGAAATCCAAGATTGTAATAGCATTCTCCAATTGTAGAGCTATCCTTCTTTATACATCTTGTTCTTTGAATTCCTTATTGAAGTGGGAGTCTTGCCTTGTTCATTTCCTTCATCATCATGATGAATATCTTAATGTCACCTTGAGCTTGAACTTATCTTGAAACACCACCTTGTCCATTTCGAATGTCTTGACCTTTGAATTCCTCAAGTCACTCCTCTTTATCCCTCCTTGAACTCGCCTTGCATCTTCCTTTGTTTGCCTCCTTGAATGGGTCGATCTCTTCCTTTACATTGTTGATGAATCCCCCATGTTGTAGTTGCATTGTTGAATCTCTCTTCATTCGGTTCTTCTTTGTTCATCATTCCACACACTTCCATCACTCCTTGCATCAATCCTAAAAAGGAAAGAGCATCTTAAATCATAGTTGCAAATGAAACCTTAAGTAAGAGGAACACAAGATTGAGAATCCTAGAACTTGGATTCTTCATTCATGTCTTAGAAGTCAAAAAAAAATTCATGCTAATCAATCTCTAACAGAAATCTGTGAAACAACAACAATATTATCAACAATTCATAAAAATTGCCCCTTGAAATCCCTCCTACAATCTGGAAATGGTGTTTTTCATTTGAAAAATGAAGTTTTAGTTCTGGAAAATGCCCAAAATGATGAAGAAATTGCTCGGATCTGTAGGTGAACTTGCTTTTCCTTCTTAAAAATTGCTTCCTCTGCAAGTCGGATTTGCTTGACCTAGGAATTTGCTATTTAGGTCTGATTCTGGAAATTGCTCATTATATGTACTTGACTTGCCTTTATTTTGCCCTTGAAATCTGATTTGCTTGATAGAAATTCGCCCTTGCTGGTGACTTCACACTGATTTACCCGAGTTCACATTTTCCTGATGGAAACTTCACCCTTATTGAAAAAATTCTGATTCAAAAATCGCTAGGGTTTTCTATTTGCTTCTATATCTGCACTTGAGATCTGATTAATTTCGCCCCTATTTTGCTTCAAATTCTGGTAGAAACCGGATCTGCTTTTTGAGCTTTTCTTGATTCCACCTTTGAGGTGGAAATTCGCTCAACTTCTGACTTTTGGGAATTCATATTTAAATTGGCCTTGCATTTGTTCTGATTTCGCACTTCTCTTCTGATTTTCATTAGAAATCTGATTGATGGGAGTTATTTTTGAATGAATGCAAGTGATTGTTGCATCTAACATTTGTAGGAGTTAATCTTCAAACTTTATCATCAGGTCAGCCCCCTTCTTGCTTCAAATTTTTGACCTAGGTTTTTCCTTTTAAACATAATACCCTTATTCATCTTCAGGTCGGTCCCTTATTTTTGCATTTTAAATGGATTGTATTGCTTTCCCAGTCAGATCGGCCCTCTTGATTTTGCATTTTACCTTGTTTTGAAGGTATAAATATGAGTTTGAAATTTCAATTTCCAAAGCTCATCTCAAGCTTGCAAATTCTAAAACAAATTCTGCTATCTATGCTCTGCTTTTCACATTTGCTCTGCTTTTATTTGCCTTGCTTTTATAATGCAATTTTCTGAGTTGTAGTGTATTTATTTTGTCAGTTTTCAATGCATAGATGTTTTTGCCATGATATGAAGCAATTACAGAAACATTAACATTTAAAAAAACAACAAATATATGGACTGGAATTAAAATCAGAAGTCTGATATAGTTCTGAAGTTCTGAACAGCAAGGTTTTCTTATTAAATTCAATGAGTTTCAACAATGACATACCGGAATTTGTCTTCAATGTTATGAAGACAAATTTGCTCTGCTTTTCACATTTGCTCTGCTTTTATTTGCCTTGCTTTTATAATGCAATTTTCTGAGTTGTAGTGTATTTATTTTGTCAGTTTTCAATGCATAGATGTTTTTGCCATGATATGAAGCAATTACAGAAACATTAACATTTAAAAAAACAACAAATATATGGACTGGAATTAAAATCAGAAGTCTGATATAGTTCTGAAGTTCTGAACAGCAAGGTTTTCTTATTAAATTCAATGAGTTTCAACAATGACATACCGGAATTTGTCTTCAATGTTATGATGCATAAAATGCCAATCAACAAAGTATGGATGCTGATTACAACTCTGATTATGAATTGAATATAAATCTGGCTTTATGGCAGAACTGAAACAAGGATGAGGTTGTCTCAAATGTCTGATTTAGCTCTTTAAAATCACCTCCAAAGGTTAGCACTAGGACTCCAAAGTAAGTGTTCAACCCGTATGCACAACTTAGAAATGAAATACTATCAAGCCCTTGCTCAAACAATTATAAACCTTCTGCAAGCACTGTTCATGCCATTGTGGCAAGCCTTCAACATTCAGTAAATTGTCAAAATCCTTCACAAAATTCATGCCAAACCCTAGCCATCCAAGCTATTATGAAAAAATGGCAAATAAACCCTAAATATGAAGCAATATGTCTTTCACTGCAAATAGACTTCAAACCTTAGCTGATCCTGGCTGGTTGAAACTCGAAATGATGCAAAACCTGCAAATATGCTCAATGATGAACCCTAGGTGGATTCACCTCTCAATGTGGAGTTGGGTTTTCATCCAATCCATTGATTTCCAAGGATTTATGTCCTTAGATTTCTATAAATGAAAGCCAAAGCTCTCAAGCTTCTCAAAGAGAAAATAAATAAGCCAAATATATCAAATGACTTCCTCAAATCTCCTTTTATAATCCTCTCATGAAGTTTCTAGAAGCCTTATTTAAATTTCCCACTTTTAATATTCATGTTTGCTCGCCCCAATTTTAATTAACTTAAAGTCACTTTATGGTTTAATTGTATGTTCACCTTATATCTCCCATTATTCGCACCTATCTCCATAATACACTTTATTAAATTATTTAAAACCTTATAACTCCCTAGGTGCTAAAATAAAGTCACTTTATGAAGACTTAAAATCACTTTAATCCCCTTTATGTCGTCATATTATAAAGTAATTTAATATAATTAATATGATTGAAGTTAAACTTGATTTAATTTAATAATTTAAATTAAATCATCAAACCCCTGATAATTGCCAATATCAACTCATGGGAATAATCCATCCACTTTCCAAATATAGATATGATGCCAATTGACCACCCCAATGACTTATTATAAATGGTTAGTATGAACAAAACAACCAAGTGACTTACCAAAATTAGTAAGTGTGAAACAAAGTGTCCTGAATGATCCTCGAAAGGCACACCACAAATAAACTAGGACATTGTGCTGAAGGATACTGAAATAAGCACCAAAAAGTCAGATGAAGAGCCATAGGGATAGAACACCCTAAGAAGTGTCCCCTAATCACCGTGTTAGCCTACACAAACCAAAGTCATAGGGTAACCTCTAGAAAAAGCCGATGCCTTAAAAGGGGGCATTACAGTTTGCCATATGTGTTGCTAAAATCAAACTCATCACATTTATCTTCCATAAATGCATACATGCATCAACATATAGCTCACTCCATAGTATTGATTGCTCATTTGTATCTGTGATAGGAGCAAGATAGAGAAGAGGATTAGTAGTAGTCCATTAGAAATTGTGACTTTCCAAGAAAAAACTTGGAACAACATCAATGGATGTGATCTCACTTGTTGATGTTGCAACTGTCTCTTCAATGCGAAAGCATTCCTCTTCACTCTACATGTTGACCTCTTCACATGATACGTTCATTTGGCCTTGTGACCTACTTGATGAAGATAAGAACCTTGATCACATTGATATTGAGGTAGAATATCTCAAGTTCAAACAATGATATGTGAGCACCATTATAGCATATGTACACTAACACACCTTTATATCAAGGATGTTATGTCTTCCCCTTCTTATCACCTCATACTTACATTACTCTTAGTGCCATAATTACCATCAGGGGTGATGAGTCTAGAAATTCTCTTTTATATGGCCTTCACAGACTTAAGTTAGAATTTTCTATGCTTATTACATTATAGACTCGTTGATGATCCGAAGATACATATGATGCATTTTGATGTTTACTAATGAATGATAATAATATACTTATATGCTTGAGATTATATGTTTAATGTGACAAAATTGAATGGAAATGTGTCATATGTGATACTTTGGATACTAATATTTCTTGTTACGCTTTAACGATGGTCGAATGAGTCGTCTCTTGCAACCAAGGACTTCGGAGTTTTCTACAACCATAGGCAAAACTTGTCTAAGATAGTCAAAAAGATAGCTCGGCTATGCTGATTAGTTGAAGGATGTGGAGCACTCAAAAGACTTCTTCAAAGGGCAAGACATAATCTCCAACGAATCATTTATTGATAATGTTACCTCAAGGCGAATGGACAGGTATGTTTTGACATGATTGTAGTAGTATAGTTCTAATAGGACTATATTGTGATTAATGATTTCTTTTATGCACAATAAATCTCTTCCTAGATTTTAGGAGGTAATCGTAGGTAGTTTAGAAGCATAGTTGTGTTGGCTAAAAATTTTGTAAGCCGCTAAGACTACACCTTACAAAATTGTAACTTTAGGCAACAGTATAGTAAGATAAATCTCTCCTCTCAGCAATAGGGGAGACTCCCTTGTTACCGCATGTGGCTTCAGTAGGACTTCAACTGAAATTAGACAAAGAGGTGATTCTTCCAATCTTTTCCTCTTTTTTTAGGAAAGATTCACAAGTAACAACTTTCTAACTCTACAAAGATTCCTACTGCTATGATAATACTGGTGACTCGGTGGTTGACATAAGAACAACTTCTAAGGCAGTAGTTATAATTATATTTGGTAGATTAAAAACAAGGGCCCAAAGTCTCTTGAGATTAATCCTATTTGAAAAATAACTAGAACCAATAGTGAGGCTCAAAGTCTCTCACTAATAATCCTGAAATTGAAATAAAACACTCAAAGTTGAAGCTCAATGTTTTCAACTCCTCGTATTTGCAGCCACTATTAAACTATAGCAATTCTCCTCCTGTAGCTCAAAGTCTCTCAAAAGGCGAACTGAAACTCAAGTGATTCACACAAGTTAAACCATAAAGTGAACTCAAGAACAATTAAATAATGCAACGTAATGCAACATCACTCAATCACAAGACTTGCAACACAGTTTGGAAAATCTTGCTCCCTTTATTCACTTCTGAAAATTTGCACAATGAAACACAAAGTTTTCACCACACAAGCTTCTCAAGCATAGTTTTCTTGCCTAAAACAAAAGATAAATATTTACAATGAGCTCTCTTCTTTATATAGGAAACTAGGAGAGAGAAAAGTGGAGAGGAAAGGGGAAACCCTCAACCACTTTGACTTATTCAACAACTAACTATCTAACTACCTTTGACTTATTCAATGTTACAAGGCTTAAAGCACTTGCAACATGATTACATGACACTGGCATACAGGAACATGTTTTCCTGTATTTACAACTCTTACATGCTCTTCATGCAATCTATCAATTACATAATACTTATGCTATCAAAACAGAGAAAGGAAATGTGTCCCAAACACCTAGAAATCAGCTTCAGAGGGTATTCACATAAGCCTCAAACTTACGAAGAGACTCATGTATAACAACCGGATCAGGTGCACTTGTATGTTGAGCAATTGCAGCTACCTTGTGTAGAATATGTGACTTTGTATAACTGGTCACTTGGCTCTGGAGCCGATTCAAAGATATTTTGTAGTCCATGAATTGGTCAATAATACTGACACTAAAATCATCTACCCCGGGCTATAGGCGAATTATCTCTGCAAACTTTTCCATCACAACTTTTTCATCAATCAACTCATCCTCCTCTTACAGGATAGTTTATTGAACTCTACTTTAATTTGACGTTCTTGTTCATTCCATGAGTTCAATGCTGATTGCAATTCTGTAACCAAATTGCTTAGAACCCTTTATTTGTTAATCATCAAATCTAAAGATTCAAAATATGCATCAACAGAAGAAATGACTTAATATTGGCACAACTTATTAAGATTGAGTTCCTGCATGGTTCTCCAAACATTCAGATTTTCATTCAAGACTTTCAGCTGCTGATGTGAGAAGACAAGGAGTTGTAGGATAAAGTTAGAGAATAAATTAAATATACCATTTCATAAATCTGATCAAAATTTTAACAATTAGAAGCTACATCTTCATCAGAAAGGAAAACTTCATAATCATCATTATCGAGCTCTGAGACAATAGGCAGCCAACATACATCACTGTTATACATGTTAATGCATTATATGTTTGGATCAAACACTTGACCCAAACCTTCACTATCATCCTCAGCATAATAGTCAATACCATGAGGCACCTCATTTGAAGGACCAAGTTCTTCAAATTGTTTCTACATTTCAAAATCACCTTGACACTATGTTGTGCCATATGTGCTGCTAAAGTCAGATTCATGACACTTATCTTCCCTGAATTCGACAAGTGCATCAGCAAGTTCCTTGCTCCATGAAACTGATTTTGTCATTCATATTCTCAATAGCAGTAGTTAATAAATTGTTTCTCTATGCAGAGTTTGCCAAGTTTCTAAAGGTTGACAACAAAACAGTATTTTATAGAAAGATATAAACCCTATATGACAATGGATCCATGGACTTTTTCTTGGGGTTTCGTCGTACTCAATGAGCTCATGATTTCATAGATGGCCACTTTATCATGCAAGAATTAACTAATGATTCAAGTGAAATTGATGGGATTAGTCTTTAAAGAAAGAGTGCATTTCCCAAGACAATCTTCGGTGTCTGGGATACAAAGTTCCTTAGTCACTTTTGGAGAATGAAATGGAAGAAACTAGATAGCATATTGTAGCATAGTTCAGCACACAACCCACACATAGATGGACATATAGAGATGATGAACAAAATTTAGAGCAATTTATTTGTGATCCCAGTAATTGAGAATCTACAACAGCAGGATTTAGTTCTGCCACAGGCTGAGTTTGCTTTCTATTCTACTGTCAATAGATCCACATGTAATTCTCATTTCTGAGTCATTTTTGGAGACAATCTCAGAGGGATAGTGGAGTTTAATAAACTTCATAATGGAAGATGAGTTTGTCAAAATGCAGAGGATTTTGTAAAGCATGTGTATAGTGTGAAACAGTAAGTTTAGCTGAAGCTACAAAACATGAATGAGAAATATAAGTAAAGATTTACATGAAGAGAAAACATGTACCAGAAATGTGAACAAGTCACAATTTTCCTAAAGATATATTTCTTGCAGGGTCTTATCCTAAATGAAACCAAAGAAAATTTGGTCAATGTAGAATACTTGGGTAAATAAGAATGCATATTTGGTAGATCAGCCTAAAAATTTGACATCAATTCCATCTTTATTTTGGATGTATATCCTTAACATTTAGGTATGAGAGCAATTCAACAAGAGAACATGCGTGAAGAATGGAGACTATAATTTCTGCAGAAAAGCAGAGAGTGCAAAATGAAAGAATAGGAGACACTAAACTCACTGCTACTAAATTGATGAGTCGTAAATGTTTATAATATAATGACGGGTTGCCAGACTTTGATAAAATCTGGATCATAGAAAAAGAGCTCAAGTTTTGATAAATTAGACTCCCCTAAACCAGGAAATTCAGTATTTTTATAAAGAAGGGAAGGATGATGCATTAATGACTCATGATTGAGATTCAGCCAACTGTTGGATATTGTGATCTTAAAGAAAAATAAGAGAATGTCTTTGCTAGCTGCTGGGATAGGGGACTCTGGATATAATTAAAGGATCTTGTTCAGTTAAAAACTTAAAAGTATAAGTTTGTTTAGAGTAATTTGTATAGCAATTGGAAAAAATTGTCGCTTGAAAGGTCATTTTTTTCCCATTGTATCCAGATAATTCATTTTATGAGCGCTACTGACCCGAGAGCTGCTTTTGGTCATCTACAAGGAACTGCCCCAGCTTTTAACAAGATTCTTAAAATTTCTTCATCGTTGTGCTTGAAACATAACATTAATTTCCAAACAGTATGACAAGACCATAGACATTGTATCACTCTTCCCCACCACGTAATCAACGCTTGAATGATAACAAAACTATGCCATAATTTTCTATTTTTCTATTCTGTCTCTGGATTCAACTGTGTACAATTTTTTGTCATCAAAGTTTTGGATAACATTCTATGATCCTTCATTAGGATGAAAAAGAGAGCTGAAATACAGCTGTGTGCCATGATTTATCATGTAGGTCTTTTCTCATAGATTCATTAAAAAAAATTCTATTTATCCACTTCTAGTCTCTCCAATTAGGGTCTGATCATTGAATCTGCAATTTGAGAAGACAAATTTCTAGGCTTAGTTTGCAAAGCTCTTGATAGGTTGGCTTTTCTATTTCTTCAATTTTATGTTCAGTTTTAAATTTTCCAAGGATACCATTGATTCGGTTCGTTAGTTAAAAAAATTCACCAGAAGAAAATCCTTTCTTGCCAACAATTTTGTTAGGAATAAGAGTATAGGCCAACTTACCCATGTGAGAAGTGAAATTCCCATATGGGCACTGAAGCGAAAATTCCAATCATCGTGCGGCCCTTCATACTGCAAGCGATCAAAATCAAATAACCATTTCCCAAGCTTCTTGTATTCACTTAATCGGTGTTGACCCAAATTAACAATGTGTTGACATTAATGATTACATCAAATATTTGAAACAAGCCCTAAATTTGTTATTTAAGATGGGTAATTTAAATCTGAGAATGAAGTAAAATGTAGTATGGAGGTTCATCATCCATTGCCAATACAATCCACTTACCTGGGGCAAGGCTCACCTTGAGTTCTTATATTAGAAATCCCAAATTTGCTTGATCTATTGGAAGAGCGGAAATTTCCCTGCTAGAGAAAGTTGAAAAGTTGAGGTTATCCAAAGTTTGCAACTTGCTTTCAAAATAATTTACCAGTTATCAGTAATAGAGAGCTTGCAAGAGATTCCCAAATGAATGATGATTGCTCCTGGCTTTATGATCTTACACCTTTTGATTAGTGAGTCTTGTGGCCAATCTTAACCAAAAAGGACTTCTATTTTATCTGCAGCATTGCTTCAGCAAATCTACCCAAACAAAATAAAATTCCCGCAACCTATGTTTGTGTCAACTCAGTATTCGCTGTCTTCCAAAATATTGTTTCCCTTAAATTGTCCCTACACTATAGCTGCCTCTAAAAAGTAATAAATAACAACTTCTTGCATCACTTAAAGAATCAGACATAGAGGACAGCCCTAAGAGATAGACATCTGTAAATGGATGTGCTCGGAGAGTATTCCATTCAAATCAACACTGATCTATCTTGAGGAAAGAGTTATATCTCATTCAATTACTTCGCAGGATGGGATAAGATTGTCAATGGTGCATCTGTCCATAAAATAAGGATTGAAGATTTCTAACCGGTTAAGTGACAAAAAATTGTAGTTCTTCTAGCAATAGCTTCTACAAGAGCGACGTGGTCATTGATTAGTGTAACAGGGCAAAACACTCCAACCATTTTCTCTCTTGAACGTGAGAAAAAATGAGATGATAAAACCCGCATCAGATCATGACTCTTGATAAAATATATAAATTTGAAAAAAATAGTAAGTGTTCCTTTGGTAAGATATTCATTTTAGTTTGTTGTTTAGATGTTGTCGAGCTTATAGAGCCTTTTCATATTAATAAATATGAGATATTTTTTTCATAAAGTCAAATTGTGATATTGTTATCAAAATTCAACTGTGTAGCTTTTTTAGTCAAATTCATTGACCCATGTTTCATGAGTAGTGGTTCACATAAACCCATCTCTCATGAGAATGAATGGAACACTTAGCACTCATTGGATCTAGGTGATGCTCACAGAGGTGAAGAATCGAGACTTCCACCTTTCTGATATTTTCAATCATAGGCACCCACAATTAAATTAAAAACAAAGATATTATACTAAAAGAAAAATGGAATAACTTAAGTAAAATCGAGAAAAAATAAGAATTTGCAGCTTATTATTCATTTTGGAGAATACAAATATATAGAATCATTTCACTTCAACAAGATCTTATAATTATGCTATTAGAAATTACAGCAAACTAAAAATGATTGGCAACTAACTAAAATTAATTGGCACTTTAATGGAGACTATTGATAGCTAACTCAAATAGATCTACAAATCTTTTTTTGATTCCTATTCTAGAACTCTTTAATTGTTGGAGCATTAAATTCCAACACCCGCTCTTAATACTACAACATTAAACTAACATACGACAATTTTTTGGGTCAATAAGACATTTCAATATGCTTCCAATCATTGGTATAGTCATGCAACTATCATCCAAGCTTCCAACACCATTGGACATCATTTGCACATAAAATGTCTCATAACCCTCGTAAAGGTATAATGTTACACTTCTAGATTTTCTAGATCTCCTTGAACTATTGGACACCAATCCTCACATGTGTGTCTCATAACCCCAATGAGGTATAGTTTCTCTGATTCGTCAGCATCTCAAACTATTGAGCATCTAAATAGCCTTTACTGCATCCTTCCCTATCTTCAAAGCATTAATCTATTCAAAATAGAATAAGTGTTTTATCTTCAATAAAATCATCATCACCATCAAGATCTGGTGGTTCTTCTCCAAGCCTCATCTCCTTGATAGCTTCTTCTCTAACTTATTCTAGCAACACAAAAGATCTTCTTAAGCACACACAATAATTTTTTAACAACAAGATGACTTTAATACCAAATTAAAAGTAGAGATGTTGTACTAAAAGAAAAATAGAACAACAAAAGTAAAACCAAGAAAAATAAGAACTCGTGGCTTTCTATTCATCATTGGAGAATACAAATAATAGAGTCATTTCACTTCAACAAGATCTTATAATTATGCCAATAGAAATCATAGAAAACCAGATATGATTGACAACTAACTAAAATTAACTAACACTTTATTGGAGAAGTTATTACATCAATAACTAACTCAAATAGATCTACAAATCCTTTTTTATTCTTATTCTAATTCTTTAATTATTGGAGCATTAAATTCCGACAAATTCTTCCAAAATGCCAATGAGTGATTTGTTATCCGACAATCTCAAACCTTGGTTTGCTCTTTGTTGTAATTACTTGAGGAATTAACCAGGTTGGCAAAACATTGCATTCAACACTTTCGTCTACATCATGAGAAGTTGCAATGTTATTACCCTTTTGTATCATGCTAAAAAGTTAGCACACATAATTTGATGCTCTAGGATATTAGACCCCATTTTGGTGATTTCGATGTCCTAATGTTCATTATGCTTGATCACAACACCCTATATTTTTTTCCCTGCTCTTATTCAGTATCCTCAACATCCCCATCAAATTTGAGCCCAATTTACCTAGGACATGTCGCCAATGGTGACTTGTCCCCCAGCTTTTGGGGCCAAATTTTGCCTGGAGCCTGATATTGGGGTCCTCTTCCAAGATTTTAAATCATGGCCAGCCTTGATCAAATTTGAATTCTAAATGGAGGGAGTTAGTATAAAAGGACCTCCTCTCCCCTCATTTGGCATATCCATCATTCAAATGCAAGCTATCCATCAAGCATTCAAGCAATCAAGTTGCACAATTGAGGATTTGGATTCAAGATTTGAAGGCAAGCATCCAATTCAAAATCTCCAAGTCTCCATTTTTTCAAGATCCATCAAACTAAAGACAATCTTCTCCAATTGATGCAAGTTCCTCTCTAATGATGGCCAAGTAAGGAATTCTCAATCAAACAAGAAGATGCATTCATCCATCCTTCTCTCTCTTCTTCTTTGCATGTGGTTATCAAGCATTCTACATTCAAGATCTTGAAGTGGCAATCATAGATCTATGCATTTGTGAAGGTATCCTTGATTCTACAACTCATTCCAAGGTTAACTCTTTGGATTCTAAGCACATTCAAGCATCTTCATGAATTTGAGCAATTACTATATCCATTCATGAGGGTTTCCTACAAGGTGAATCGATAATTTACCTTTTTACATTACTTTCTATTATGTAATTTCTATCATATTTCAAGGTTGATTCATAAACAGGGGTTTGACCAAGGAAAAACCCTTTCCCCAACCTTCTCCCCATTTTTTATGCGCAAGAACAGGTTGTGGAGTTATAATTTTAGATCTGGACAATACATGTGCAGTTGCAGGATCTAGTAAAGTCTCATAAAAAATTATCGGCTACATATCGCTATTGCCAACTTGTACCTAGAAAGTCGACTTGTTCCCCAAAATTCAACTTGTCCTTGCCATTTTTCAATGAAATTTCTAGAGCAGAACATTGCAGGTCCCTGTTTGTTAGATCTGCAATTACAACTAGTTCTGAGACTCTAACAACCAAAAAATTCAAATTCAAAGTACACTTTTCTCCATCTTGTTTCCAGGTGCACTTATTCTCTCTTTTTTACCCTTGTACTTACATTATCACATCAAATCTATTAAGGAATATAAAAACCCCTCTTAGCATAGACCTTGCATTGGCACTCATCCTCCTTTTGGTTGTGCTAATCAGATTTGCTTTGTGGTGGTTTTGTATTCCCATGTATGTAGGATTTGGGTTATAGTAGCTTCCATATTGCTTAACATTTCTCATTATACACCTTTGTAATGAGGTCATTAGCTACTAGTAATTTTGTCTAAGCTCAAAATTGCATGGAATTTTTAATTGTCTCGATTTATGCATGCCATGCTTGCGTAGGTGTCATGCTAGGAGGAGAATACTATAGTTGTTATAGTTAATTTTGTGTTTCATATGTTTTTTAATTATAAATTAAATTTAGGTGATTTTTTAGTTGTCTTTGTATGCAACTTAACTCTATATAGAAATTGTTCTAGCTTCTAGGTAGTAAAGATGAATGTTATGGGATATGTTATGTGCACAAGTATCAATAACTGGTCATTTTAAAATATTGTTTGAAACATATTCTCCATTGTCCCATCACTTCTTCTTTTTTATGAGAAAAAATTCAACAATTGATCCAATACTTATTCACAATTGTCCTAATAATCATAGTCTATTGGTATTGTTGGCGTAATTAAGTATTCACTAATTACACTTTACTTAAGTTTACTTAGGATAATGCATTTTCATATTAGTTTTCATTGAGACACCTAGGAGTTTGTATTTTATTTTAGCACATGGTGTAGGAGAATTTTCACTTTAGGTGTGAGATCCACCTTTAGTGCTCTTATCACTTTATCATCCTCTCATTGTTGCACATACTTTGTTATACAATGGAGGATGATTCACCTTTGGTGGACATGTGATTACACCTTGTCTAGTTGATAGATTATCATTTGCATCTCTTCTAGTTATCATACATTGCTTATATATTTAGACACATCTAATTTGTATTAATTCAATTGATTTTGTATCTATTTCATTATTGATCATTATTGAATCATTCAATTGATCATATCATATTTGTCTCTCTTGTGCTATCAATTGAACTTCTAGATCTTGGCATTTCATTCTTTGCCTTAGTCAAATTCTTATATGATATCAGAGCGATATCAAAATTCTTACATGGTATCAGAGCCATAGGAGTGTCATTGTATAGCCTATTTTGAGAGAATTTTATTGTAGGTCAAAATTAGAGCTTTCTAGTGAAAATCAGAGGTTGACATCACATTGAGGACATCCAAAACGTCAAAATCTAATTTTGTTTCATCCAAATCGAACATCTAGAGCCATTTGAATTTTGGAGGTGTGGTGGCAGCGATTTAGAAAAAATAATTTCAGAAGCATTTTTCAAATAGCGACATCTTAGTCATTTGGACTCCTTTTTTTGAGTAATTTTTTTTTATGGTAAAATTTTACGATCTACACAATGGTGTCGGTGGTTTCTAATATCTGTTCCTAATGTTTTCTGAAAATTACAAATCCCAATTTTTGCAACTTTAAAGGCTTTGTTTGGGCTCATATGGACATATTTTTAAGTGCATTTTTTTAATGTACATAATTTTTTGTCTACTTTCCACATCTAGTATTAGTTTGGATAAATATTGAGTAGACAATACTTTCAGAATTTGGTCTATTTTGACCTATTTTGGCACTTGTAATTGATTGGATTCTTGAGTGATCTTGTGTCTTATCTTCTTGAGTCTTGTATAGCTTCATATTCTCTTTTATAATCATCAAAATCAAAAGTCCACTTTAGTCCATTTATGGCAAGTGACAATTGTACACACTATATATAAAGTGTCAAAATCATCTATTTTTTTGGGGGGGGCGAGGGGAGGGGGTTCTTTGATTGAGTGATTTAGAGGGGTGTCTTGTGTAATTGCGTGTCATTGTCTTTTTCTCTCCTTTCATTTTGCATCATGGGTGTTTTAATTGACTTGGAGAAAGGAAACTATAAGAAATGGAGTGATCTCATTCTTTCTCATCTTAGTAAGCATAATCTATTTCCATATTTATATACAAAAGAAATTCCTCGTCCATTCAACTGGGACTCTTTGGATAAAGTGCTGCAAGTTATTTATTTTAACATGGATGAAGATGTTTTGGATTTCCTTTATGGCAAGAAAATGAATACAATTCATGATCTTTAGATCATTATTTGGGAGATGTATGGAGATCCTCTTGATCCTCCATTTCCAAAAGATGTAGAGCCCACCATAGCTCCTACCTCTCCAGTTGAGATCATTCCTACCATTGCTCCTGATGATGCTTGCATTTCTAAAGTCATGGTTGCTTGTGATTCAGTGCAATAGGATATTCCTTGTCTTCCAGATTCAGACCCATGGGATGACTACTTAACAGACATTGTAGGTTTTTTTGTGGAGTCCTACATTGAGGATTTGGGAGACATAATTGATGACATTCATCTTCTCTTTGTTGAGGATGATCCTTCTTCAGTTACATTGCAAGGGAACACTGTGACTCTCCTCTTCATTCTCCACTTGATCCTTCTTTCAAGTTTGACATGATTGTATATCCTTTGATACAACATTTGGAGGAGGTCTCTTTAATTTCAGAGAAGACATTTGAGTCTTTAAAGATTAATTTTCATGAGTCGCAAAATTCACTTGAGATGTCACATTGCATAGTTCAAGTTGATCATACTCAAGTGTTGGAGATTCTTATTCAGTTTCCTAAGACATCATACATTTTGAGGATTCTTCCTAGAGATTGGGGAGGATCCATTGATACACCTATGACCTTGTTTCTTCCTAAGGGGAGGAACATCATTCAGTTTTCTTGGTGTAATTTTTACATTGATCCATGCACACTTATCATGGGTGTACATTCTACATTGAGGGGGGGCTTCCTTGCTTCTCTTCATACTTCTTTATTTGAGGAGGCATCTTTGTCCTTGGAGCTTGATCCAAATTATTACATGGATCAGTTACCATTGGTACCTTGTTTGTCACCTTCTATTAGGTATCTTCTTAATTGGTTTTTGGCATCTTCATCAACCAAGAACATGGTGACACATGGGCATACTTCAAAGACATCATACTTCATTGGGATTCCCATTCCTTCTTCCTATCCAAAATGGGAAGTCTTCTTGCATTTGTACTTGGTGTATCTTCTTCCTAAGGGGAGAAATGTTGTTTGTAGGCATGGTTCTATGTTTTTCCTTCAAGCACTTGCCATCTTTAGAGGAGATTATTCATTATGGGGGGATATCATGTCTCCATGTTTCCTTCCATTGGGGGGATTCTTGCTTGTATATACATGATGTATGTCACAATGGAGGGGGTCTTGATTACTCCCTCTATCCATGCATCTTGTATTTTTTATCTCTTTTTTGGGGGGAGGTTTTTTCCCATGAGATTTTCCCTCTTTCTCCACTTTATGAGAGATTCCATATCTTTTGCACTTGCATATTTTACATGGGTACCTAACATGACCTAGTAGTCAAGACCCATTTTGTATTGTCATTTAGCCTTGTGAGCTTAAGTGCATTCCCCTAAGTTGCACTTAAAGAGGGGCGTTGGTGTAATTAAGTATTCACTAATTACACTTTATTTAACTTTATTTAAGATAAATGCATTTCATATTAGTTGTCATTGAGACACCTAGGAGTTTGCATTTCATTTTAGCACGTGGTGTAGGAGAATTTCTACTTTAGGTGTGAGATCCACCTTTAGTGCTCTTATCACATTATCATCCTCTCATTGTTGCACATATTGCACATACTTTGTTGTACAATGGAGGATGATCCACTTTTGGTGGACATGTGATTACACCTTGTCTAGTTAATAGGTTATCATTTGCATCTCTCCTAGTTATCATATATTGCCTATATATTCAGGCACATCTACTTTGTATTCTCAATTGATTTTGTATCTATTTCATTATTGACCATTATTGAATCATTCAATTGATCATATCATATTTGTCTCTCTTGTGCTATCAATTGAGCTTCTAGATCTTGTCATTTCATTATTTTCCTTAGACAAATTCTTAGATGGTACAGAGTGATATCAAAATTCTTACAAGTACCAATAAAGTTTACAATTGATCTAATTACTAACTTTTTTTGTAATGTGTACTCTTCCCCTAATATTTTCTCCCTCATTCAAATTTTATATGAAGAGATCAATTGAATATTTCAAAAGTTAGATAACAATAAAAATTGATTAAATTGATAAATATAACCAAAAAAATTGTGAGTAAACTAGATTAAAAAATTGCGAATTTTTAAATGAAATATATTAATATTACATTTATTTTAAATATATTACAATAAACTTAAAATACTAAAATATAAATAGATTTAAATTTTTGATTAAATATATTAATAATTAAAAATTATATAGCATAACTTTACAATTTTAACAAATGAGGAATCTTAGATTACAACTAAATGAAGTGAACAATAGATGTAATTAATAGTTCAAATAAAGAATTGTTGGTGGAGGTCAAAATATATTTTTCGCCTATGTTCTTGATTCTTTGTGACATCAAACAAGAGATACTAGAACTAACAAATTTATCTATTATCACTACCACAAAAAGATCCTACAATATTGAGATTTTATTTAGGTACAATGAATTCGCAATATTCTAAACTATTTTTTTAACAATTACAAAATTTTAATGTCAATGCACAAATCTCAACACTTTCTAGTCTCCAAGATCGCAAACTGGGAAATATAAGATCATACGGTGATTGAAAAACAAACAAATTTAAATCTATTGCACATTCCCTTCACTCTCTCATTTTGTTGAACTTTGGAAGTATTCAAGTTTTCGATAGTTTGCATTGTCTAATCTACAAATTTCTCAATTATTGCTAACCTTCTATGATATCAATAATTTGTAATTGATTCTTCCCTTTCATTGGGACTTCTCCTTTCTCTTTTTGCCATATCAATATTCTAAGTTTCACACTCTCCAAAAAGAAACATCGCCTAAGATTCAATGAAGCAAGCGATTATATTGCAGTGTTCATTTTTATTTTAAAGAATTAGTAGGGCTATAATATATTCAATTCACAAGAATCTTCCTTATCTTTTTGTTGCAATCCTAGTCCTTACGAGTCATGGTCTTTAGTGTGCATTGTTGCAATAGTCTTCTATTTTATGGTGGTATAGTCTCGTGTGGTGTTGTTGTTATAGTCCTCTATTTTATGGCAATTAGATGTTCCACGTCATCTCACTTGGTTCTATATCTTGATCCCCACGTGCTACATTATTGATAGTTCATTCTCATTGACTTCCCATTACCCATGCTTATTCTATTATCACTTTGTAGGTGTGCTTAGACTTCTTATCATTTTTAGCATTTCATGTGTCAAAATTTGATTACATCATGCATCTCCTCCATTTTATAATAAAAAAGATGTTTTCAAAAAAGTGAGTGCTTAGTATTGTGTCATGTGTTAACATGAAGTGCAAATCACATTTTTCTTTGGATTTGACAAAGTGCTAGCTTTTTGCTAAGATGATATCCTCTAATTGGTCCATTAGTGCTAAGGTACAAGGAGTTCGTGAAAATCTAGATGGTGGTTCCATCACGGTTCCAATGTGGGCCTCAACCCCACTTTTACAATGCACACTCGATTTTAATTTCCCATAACAATTTTTCTATATGGTCTCCAACTAGTGGTGTTTCATTAGATCATATATCTCCTTCACATTGAGCTCTTAGTTATACTTGTCTTTAATTAAAATGTCAAGTTGAAGGTATCTTAAATGCGTATATTTATTCTAATGACTATGCATGTCAGTTCCTATGGTAATCGTTTGTCAAAAAGTTTTTTACGATACAAGAATGCTCATGTGTGTGCTTTGAGAAGGAATATAATAGTTTTATCGACATAGGATAAATGGCGACTTATGATTGCATCATAAATTTGGTTATACATCTTAAATGTACATCAATGAACCTACAATAGTGGGTTACGTTTTTTTGGACGAATGAATTTTGCTCTTTTGGCCAAATCTAATTTTATCTCATGTTCTATTAAAAGTAACTTTCGATCGAATGAAAAACGTTTGGGATATTAAAATTTTGACCAAGGAATTTCAATCGAAAGGGGGTTTTATCAAATCCCCCTAGGTTCTATTGAACCCCTTTCCAAAGAACATATGTTCTATCAAAACCCCCTATTAAAAATCTGCCCCCAAGCTCTCCCATTTTCTGTAGTTTTTGGGCCTTCGAAGCTCAAATGAGGGCTCAAATGGAACAATATTGACAAACCCAAATGCATGATAGTAGTACTCAGAACGAGCTTTCTAATGATTATTATTTTAATATATATTGAGTTTATTATGTTTTTTTTTAGATCAATGAAACATAGGTTTCTCACCAAACATCAACTTATGTGTTCAACACTTATGGAAAAATAGTAAACAAGCGATTTTTTTTTTTGAAAATATATACACACTAGGTATTGAGGTTCTCTTTCTAACAGAAAAAAAAACCAGTTCACATACACAACAAGTTACGATCAACCAAATGAACATATGTCAAAACCACAGTTAACTCAACTTAAAACCTTAATAAAATATGAAATACTAAAGATAAAGTTATGAAACCAATTGCAAATATTAGATATGGATGTTACAAAACTAAATTCAAAAGAATTACATTCATATCTATATTAGAAAAAAAGTTATGCCAAACCAAACGAATGTCACTCTTTAATAATGTTGTTTACTATAAAAAACTAGTTTTTGAAGGAGATAGAAAAATAGATGCAAATTGATTTCAAAAATAAAAATAAAAAATTTAGAATCTGCACACAAAATGTCACAAATCACTAGTTCACATCATCTTCAAATTCCTTACAATTTAGTAGTAATAGGTGTCTGAATGTGAAGGTTTTTCTCAAAATGATTATTTGATTATCAAAGTTAGCTAAAAAGTGTAACCCACTATTGTGGGTTTACCCACATGTGCAATGTGTAATGGATTTACTCATTACAAGGTTAATTGGTAACATGACTCCATTTGAATGGTGCTAGCATGGTGGTAGATATATATGGCACATTCTATTATAGCATGGAATCTCTTCATATTGTAGTTTTGCATGTCATAGGCCCCTTTTTACACTCATGACAATGCACACCGATAGATTAAGGTACATCCTTATTATAGTGCTAAAGTGTTATTAGGCCATGTATTATTTGGTTACTTGTCAGTTACCCCAAAAGTGCAACATCCCTATTGACTAAAAAGTATAGCATGACTCCTTGGTGTTGCCAAGTGCAATGATGAAGCATAAGTTTGACACCTAGCACCAATTTCCAATGCTAAGGTCCTTTGCATTACTCATTAGAAGTGTGATAGTCATTAATCATATTCACATGAGGGGATCAATAGCCAAAATCTAAGAAAAAATAAATAGGTTAATAATTGCATCCTTTATTCAATGTAATTAGGTGGCAAAAGGGTAAATTACTTCATTCCTATCCTTCAAGATTATTCAATGTTATTTGGGACAAGAGAGAAAATTAAAAGATACAACATAAAAGAGTTTGATGATTGTTTTGATCTACACAATTAGATTTTAGGAGTATTCAACTTCTTAAAATTGCCAATAATAGGTTAGTCACCTACAAATAGGAACTATTTGTATTTTAGAGTTGTTTAGGGTTTGTATGATAGTAAATTGGGTTAAAATTTGATTTATCATTTCTTAAAGTTTTCAACTTTGTAATCAACATTCTTATTTATTATACATTCCTAATGTAACTCTAGGGACCCTAACATGTTAAAATGAGACACATTTCCACTTTGTTCAATAGGTTTAAGCACAATCCTAATCCATAAACAAGTTCCCCTATTCCTCCAAATAAGTTAAGTATGTATAGGGCATTTATTTTTATCTAATAAGTTCTATGATAGAGAAAAGTGTATCTAATATGTTGGCATGCCATTAACTAGGTGGGATTTGTTTAAGTATTTCTACAACTATTCTAGGAGGCATGCTCATCTTTGCAATACTTAACAATTTGACCTAGGAAAGTGGTGGTACCCAATGTATTTTCTAGTGCCAACCCTCTATACAACATATAATACAATTAAAATAGTGGTGTAAAACATTAAAAGATAGGAAGGGGAATGATATATTTAGTATTAGGAATGAACTAATCATAGATATGTTCAACCTTATTTCTTAAGTAAGTCAGAAAATTGATTTCAATGAAATATATAGAGAATACAAAAATGATAGGTATAGTTTTGCAATTAAGTGGATTCTAAATCATAGGCAAAATGATATACATGGGAAAATAATACCTATTCCTAGACTAGAGAAATTAAGACCCCTTTGTGTAAATGTATTTAAAGAACACTTTCAAGAATCACTCAAGTGTAGCCTTATACCAATTCTTGGAGGCTTTGAACTACAAGGCTCAAATTATTTTGGCTCTAATAATAATGGCTACTAATTTCAATATATTGGTATATTAACATGTTTTTAAAAAAAATTTACTCATTTTTAGCAGAGATAATTCCCAAATGGACTTGGTATTATTGAAGTTTGAAAAAATGATAACATCATTTATAGGGTATTCTTTCTTGTCCCATTTGTTATTATCCTTGGGGAGATATTATTAAGAAAATTCTGCCAAATTAACTTATATATAAGATGTGCATTGTCAAGATTTTAAATATATTGTGTATTTGAGTTGCATTTTGTGACAATAATTTTAAATGTGCTAGGATACATGAGATGTAGGTCATTTAGAGCTACTACCAAATTTCTAAGACCTAAGCATCTAAACTTTAAGGTAGAATTAAACATAATCAATGGAGATTGGTTCTATCACAATGATTGCATGGTAACTAAGTCATTGAGTAGAGGTACAACCTTACATTCTTCCTTCTTAGTTTCCTAAGAGAGTGAAACTTCTTGATGTAATATAATAGCTAAATAACTTAAAAAAAACTAATTACGTCAAAGACAATGTAGAAATGGATCTCTTTTTCCATTAGCCTTAAAAATGTCTAACTCCAATATAACACAGTTGAATCTTGATAGAAATATCACTATTTAACTTGTTGTGGATAATATCTCCTAGTTATCAAACGATGAGCTTAAGGAGCTCTATAATGAAAGTTTCATGAGGCACAACACTTGGAGAAGGTTTTGTAAATGGGATAGAAAGCTAAGTAGGTTTAACCTTGGAGGAAATTTCATGGTTAAGCATGCTTGAGTTGGATTCATTTTGGGATGGGTGACCCCTTAGGAAGGCCAATGCTTCACCTCTATGAGGATCACCTAGATGCAATGAGTGATAAGAGTTCCATTCATTATCATGAGAGATGGGTTGTTGTGAACTACTAATCATGAAATAATGAGTTTGACTCAAAAGATACATAGTTGAATCTTGATAGAAATATCACTATTTGACTTGTGGAAAATATATCTTACTTATCAATTGATGAGATGAAGGGGCTCTATAATGAATGGTTCATAAGGAAAAACACTTGTGGAAGGTTTTCTGAATGGGCTAGGAAGCTAATTGGGTTCAGCCTTAGAGAAAACTTCATTGTTAAGTGCACTATAGTTGGAATCGTACTAGTATCGATGACCTCCCAAGAAGGCCCAATGCTTCACCTCTACACAATCACTACCTATATGAATTAATGAGTACTAAGTGTTCTATTGATTATCATGAGAGACAGGTTATCGTGAACCACTACTCATGAAACATGGGTCAATTAGTTTGATTCAAAAAATACACAATTTAATCCTACTAGAAAATCACTATTCAATATAATATCCAAGTAGGGTCTATGTAATAAACATATGATAGAAAATATGATCTAGAATCTTGTATTGATAAAATTATAAGAGATGTAGGTAGGTCATGATATTAACATGAATATGATAAAAATGAAGATATGAAAATATAAAAATAAAGATAATATGATAAGAAGTTTTTGAAGAAAAGATAAAAGAAAGATTAGAATATGAAAATGGGGAAACATCCTTTTAGTTGAAAGGAGAAGGAAATTAGTTGATAGTATCTGAAAAAATGATCACTCTCAAAGGTTAAAGATCCAATTGACATAATGAATATAATTCTTGAAAACATTAACTCTTTAGGACTGATACCTCCTAAGATTGTTCTAAAGGTCATCTTCATGGAAACTATTAACGAACATAAATAATTAGACCTATAGGACGTTGAGAAAATAGTTTCTCCAACTCTTAGATGGATAAGTGTATAGAAATAACCTATACAAAAAAGGAGGTCAATGTTGGTCAACCTTTCCCCTTGAAATTAGCTAAAATTGAAGTTGGATAAGTAGTTTGAGATTCATGCACACAAAATTTGAAGATAAAAAAATAACAAGAATTGTAGTACTCTGCATCTAGTTTCTAAACTATTAAAGTCTTTAAAAATTGTTAATACTGAGGTAATGAAATGTATCATGTAGTATACAAAAGTGTTCCTATTTTTACTAAAATATAACATAGTGTCTAGTGTACACCCCTCTATTTCTTTTGTTGCATTTAGTTTTTTTAAAAAGCCATTGATAGAAATATAGTTAAGAGTGATTATTTTTTATAATTTTTTATTCAATATACATACACACACATAATTTTTGAAAGGACACATCCTAAAAATCACATCGCCAAACATCCATGTCATATAACTTGCACTAAAAGAATTTTGAAAATGTATTTTTTTCAATATGTAAAGGATGACATATAGAACAATCCTATTAAAAAAATTTCAAATTTTGACTATAGTAGATATAAAAAATTATGAAGAAAATTGAACAAATATGTATCGAAGAAATATTATAGGTAGAAAGGTAAGAAGTTGTTTACAATTTTGGTGGCAATTTATTAAGTATTGTTATGCAATGCGTAAACTTGATGGTATTAAAGTCAAGAAATGAGAATGAAGATAAAAAAACACATGAAATAGAGGTAAATAAGTAGTCCAAACCTATAGGCTTGTTATTCAAACCTATCACAAAGAGAAAAGGGAGCAAAACTTTTTAATGTGCTTGTATTTTATGAAACACAAATGCAAGCACATTTTATGTTCCATGTAAAATGAGCATGTTTTGTGAAATATAAAAATATGATCCTCAAAAATAAATACTCTCTCTCTCTCTCTCTCTCTCTCTCTCTCTCTCTCTCTCTCTCTCTCTCTCTCCATACTCTTTTTATAACCTCAAGCAATACATATATCTCTTAAACCATATTTATCTCATTAATGTCTCTCTAAATACCTCTCTCTAATTCTATCTCTCCCTCTTTCTCTACTATTTTTTGTACCTCTTTTTCTTAACAACCCCTTCCCTTTCTACCCTTACTCTCTATCAAGATCTCTCACCCTTTTTAACTCCCTCTCAACCTCATTATCTCTTGAGATATCTCTGTCCCTCTTCTCCCATTTATCTCTCTCTTACCAACCCTCTCCATCCCCACCCCTCTACCTCACTCTCTCTATCTAACTCTCTCAATCCATCTTCCATAACCCCTATCTCTCGATGTAGTAAGTGAATCTAGTGGTTGGTTACCCATGCATATTGGTGACATGAAACACTTACCATATAGACACTCTTATGTTCTTATTTTATGGAGGCAACTTCCATCATCTATTGATCAGCGTTCTTCATTATTTTCAACTATTATTTTTTGTACTTATAGTGTACTTTGTATTGGTTGAGTATGTCATTGGTATAACTCATGCAAATCCATGTGCTAGATTTGTATCTTAGATTATTATATTTTTGCCTTTAATTTTCATTTAATAATTATTCAAGTAGTATTGTTAGTAGAGCTCATATAAATTTTTGTACTCTTGATCTTGATCTCCATCTTAATTTCATAGGAATTTCTTCATTTCAAATTTTCAACACTATAGTACCATATTTTCGTATTTGTCTATAGCTTCTTATTGCTTCAAACATGTTCTTCATTTTCCTACTCTTTTCGGGACATTGTTTTGGAGGCATCTTAGTCCTTCATTTCTTTCTCCCTTTGAAGAACTTTTCTTCCCTTGAATTTTTCTCTTTTCCTCTATTAATGAGACACTTTTTCATTTGTACATGGGTAACTCATCAAGTTTTAATTGTTAGGACTCTTTTTTTGTATTTCATTCATTTACATGTAGAGGTTTTAGCTATCCCCTTAGTTTCACTTAATTTGGGGGTGTTAAAGTAACATGTTGCCCTAATTCTCAAGCTTACTTAGGTTATGATCCTTTTTTCTGTGTTGCAATTCATATGATGGGGACACATGTCATGATCTCCTTTCATTCTTGCTAAAGTGTTAATTTTTTTTATCTCTAGGTTTCCTTTATAAGAATTCATTGTATCATTATTAATTTAGTGAAGTTTGTACATTCAATATGATTCATCTTTTTGGATCAATTTTCTTTTGGCCTCTAGTCTTGCTATTTCTATGTGTGTGATAGGTTTGATTTTAGATGATCTTTGAGAGCTATGGTGTTGATGGTTCAACTCCAACATCATGTAAAAGTACATCACTTCTATACTAGTCATGTTCTATTAGGAATAATCTGGTCAAATTGAGTTCACAATGAAGGGGAAAAGTGCAAGGTATGCACTTTTGACCGTACATTTTAGCCCAACTTTTAATTGCATTTTACCTACAATAAATCATTCCTTTCAAAGAAAACAAGTTGCCAATTATATGAATAGTATTATATAGGATATAGATGTGGGAAATATTTGTATCAATTCTCTTTGAAATGAACATTTAATCTTGAAACTTACATGGTATTAATGAATATGTCATCTTGAAACTTGAAAACACATTATTTCATGAGTAAAACTTGACAAAATTTTGAAACAACACAAATAAAATATACTTATCATGGTATAAAGGAATGAAAAGTAAACACACAAAGAAAATGAA
Organism: Chamaecyparis obtusa; assembly: GCA_027943335.1. NCBI lineage: Eukaryota > Viridiplantae > Streptophyta > Pinopsida > Cupressales > Cupressaceae > Chamaecyparis > Chamaecyparis obtusa. The sequence goes on from BSBK01001712.1 coordinate 696,138, forward strand.
TGCTACAAATGAGAGCTGAAAAAAATGATATGGGCGGTTGTCAAGGAGGCTACACTAAACATGGTTGTGAAGGAACCCATAAAAAATATGGTTACAAAGGATCATGAACAAACAACATAAATTTGTATTGGATATCTAGTCATAAAGAGAATAAATTTGTAATGAACATGAACCCATGTTGGACATGAAGTTATTGTTTTGATCATAATCATTAAGTAAAAATAATGATATTATATACCTCTGATTTGTTGTATATGAGGTAAGGAATTGGAGGAGAGGAGAAAAAGAAATGTGTTAAAGATACGATCACATAAAAACAATTATCATGTAACAAGTAATTTATATAAGATCAAATTTGAATTAGAAATTGAGGATTCAAATCGATATTATGACTTTGACCCAAGGTCATTTGTAAGATGAATTTGATGTAGGAGAAGAAATTGGTAATCAATAAATTGAGTTCAAATTCTTGAAATGCTTGAATGTAGACTCATGACTCTTTACCTATTTTCTTAAAAAAGATATATTTTACATTAGCCACTTTGAATACTTTATATAATTAAAATATTAATTAAATAATTTTAATATATAATTTATCTATTTGTTTCCAATATATTATAACATTAATAAAATTTAGATTTAAATTTATATTTTTGTACGGCTAAATTTAATAGCCTCCCAGCACTGCATATGATTCCAGCTTAAGATATAATTCCAAATTCCCAGCAAATTTAATAGCTCTCAGCATCCAAACTCCCTGTTTGATATATATAATTTTATGCATCTATATAAAAATAAACTAAATTTTTGAAGAAAACATAAATTATAAAAGTATTCTAGAACATTGAAAACGTTTAGCAGTATAAATCTGCCAAAAACCTAGATGTTAAGCACTTAAAATGTCATAGCAGAATGATATAATACCACGGATACAAAATATAGATGAAGAGAGTTGCCATTGCAATATTTTTCTAATCTCTATAAGTAATTTGACCTCGGAGATAAATATCTCCTTTTGCAGGAAGAGTGCGAGCAACTGCGCCAAAATATAAAATGCGGTTTGATCAAACAACCAACAGTGGTAAATTTGTCCGTCCGCTTGCTTTTTAATATTATATGCTGATTATTTTACATTTGCAGTTCATTGATAGCAGATACCCGGGTGTACTAATTGTCAGGGTGAACTTGAGAAAACAGCTAAGGCGCTGCATGAAGTTAAGGTTAAGAATGTAAGTCCATAATTAACAAATTGCAGAAACTGTACTCAAAACAAATCGTTTTGGTTGAATACAAATATATGAAGTGATGAAAAGTATTTATCTCGTTACTAAGGTTGAAATTACTTGTTTATGATGCAGTGGCTAGAAACAGAAATGATGAAGCTCAGCAACCTGACAGACCGAGCAAGTGAGAAAGGTCATAGAAAACAATATCCTTAAATTTCAAATGTGATTAATGCAAGTTCTATTGGCTTGAAAATATGATTAATTGAGTAAAACATGCTTTTTACAGCAAGTCAGAATCTATAATGAATAGTTTATAAGGTACAACATTTGTTTAAGGTTTTTAAAATGAAGTAGCAAGCTAATTGGACCTAAGCTTGACCATGTATTTATGGTAAAACATGCTTGACTTAGAATAGTACTTTGTGCGGAGCTTCAAAATTGTTACTGTTGATCATAACTACCTATGATTGAATAAAATGCATTTGTTAGATCTACAATGGGTCCAGTTATGTGATGCCAGATCAGTGCATCAACAAAACATAACTTAGTGCACATGTAGAGTCTCACTTATTTTAGGGCTCTTTTGGACACCTTGACAAAAAACATGCTGATGTGGCATGGTATTTGATGATGTTGTCCTGAAACCTTAGTTATAAATAGGGGACTTGCCAAGTAAACTGTTGTACAAAATTGAGAATGATTTAAAATTTTTACGTGATTTTGAGAACAGTGCAGTTAAAATACTTAACTACGAGATCCTCTTCCTTAAATACAATGTATATTAAATGTATAATTCATTCTCATGAAATATAATTTTTATAAACCATTACTCATGAAACATGCAATCAATAAATTTGACTGAAAACCACACAATTAAATTGTAATAACAATATCATAACATGATCAATGCTTCCATAACTTTCCCTTACATTAAAATCTTAACTCTTCTTATCTTATCTCATTTTATTAACTTGATTGTAGGTCAATTATGTCTTACACATAATGGGGACTGAATGATTCATTGATATGCATTTGCATTGAAATTTTTGAACAGCGAGATATAAATTTTCTTGAAAATTATATTGAGTTGGAAGAGACTTGAACTGGTAATTTGTATTTTCCTTGTTTTATATTTTTTCCTTCAAACTTATTTGACAGAGTTGTGATCGATCTCATATTCCGAATTTGTTTCAAACTCAATGCTTGGTTCTTTTATGAATCGTGGTGTACATTGGATTGATTGCAACAGTCAAAGAGCATTTGCCAATCCTTTACGTTTTCCATCTAGCACATTAAGAGAACTCCTGAAGAAGATTAAACTGCTAAGCAGCCCTGAAGAGCGCGCTCGGATGCTAGAGGAGTTACCCAGAGTGATTGCTGGTCCATGCTTGCAACAAGACTCTGATATTGAGATCTTGGAAGAAAACCCAGCAGATTGTAGCCAAGGTTTTTAAACATTTCACTTCATATATTATTGTTCATATTCTTGTCTAGAGTGCTAATCCAACTCATTTCAATTTTGCAGCGAATTGGAAGAAAGCCCCCCAAAGTGCAGGAAATATTAGGAATGAACAGAAAGGAAAAGATCCCAGTTGGGGCTGTTCTAACTGGGAAAGTGATCAAAATAATTATATTGACCAAGATTATGATTGTAAGACCCTGGAAAAAGAGTGGAGCCCAGAAGATCATTCTAAAATGGAAGTTGGCAGAATGAGTGAAACTTCTCAACCATTTGGTAAATCCAGTCCATTTTCTTCAAGTTCAAGAGGGCCAAAGGAAAGAGGCCATATGCAAAAAACTTCGTCTTTAACACCACCACACATCTCAAAGAGGCATCCTTCATGGAGTAAAGCAGGTAACAGTGAAACAGACAAGGTTTGGCGCTATCAGGATCTTAGGGGTAAGGTACGAGGACCATTTACAATTGCACAGCTTCGAAAATGGGAAAAAACTGGCCTTTTTCCTTTGGATTTAAGGATTTGGAAAACATTTGAGCCGCAGGATGACTCAATTTTATTGACTGATGCACTTGCTGGAAGGTTCTATCAGTTCGTGAGGAAGAGCAAATGTTCAGAATCCAATGATTTCTCTGCAAGGTCCAGTGGGAAGGTGGGTACTGAAAGTAGAATGGAATCAAGGGATTGGTGTTTGTGGTTCGATAATATCGAAACTATGTTTCAAGATTAGGGGCAACCTGTAAAAACAGAAGTGTTTTAACAAATTCAGAAAACCCCATTAATAGCCTCATTACATGTAGAAGTTTCCGACCTTGCAGATGATCGAAAAAATTGTCCATTTGATACTTCTGGTATATAAATCATTTTGAAGATCTGAATATTCCAATATGGAATATGATAAGCTACTTAGTTTCAAATTTGGAATCCTGAACCAACTTTATATGGATAGAAACCCTCGTGAAATTCCTCAAAAGACACTATAAAATAAGCTCCATGTTTTGAGAAACTAGGAGGATTTTTGCTGAAGAATTCTGTCATTTTCTCCATGGACACCTAATTAGTTAAAGGGCATCATTGGGAATGATCATAATTCTTGGTATATTACTTTTGAGAGGAAGTGTTGCTTAAAATGATATGTCTATACTTTGTTAAAAATTAGTAGAAATATATTTAAATTATATTCTAGCATAGTTTATGTATTTTTCTTTTCTTTTCTTTCTTTCTTTCTTCTTCTTTTTTTTTTGGTTATTATGGAGTTAGTTTTATATAAAAAAACGAGTCTTGCCATTTATAGAATTTAATATAATTTTTTTAAATATGTTTTAATTTAATTATTTTATATTAATATTTTTAATGTATTTTTTATAATTATTATTATATATAATGCATTTTTATTTGTGTATATTAAATTATTTTAAATAAAATTTAGAATTATTTTTATAATAATATATTTATTGTTATTTCTATTGCATTTCTTCATGGTTTGAGAAGTTGTTGTGTATTTTAACTTTGTGCTTGAAAAAGAAGTCATCATTATTTCGCACTTGCCCATAAAGCTACATGTAGACCAGTTAAATATGGAGTAGTATCTTGATGCTAACATTTGGTCATCAATGTTGCCTATTGAATCTACATCATACCATCCAACTAGCTTAAGAGAATCTTCTATTCTCTCATTAAATGTAATTCCATGTTTAATATTTCCTTAAAGACATCTAAAAAATGTGTTGATAGTTGCCTAAAGTTGAGGTCGGCAATTGTATGAAAATTGGCTCCCTTTACCTATAACTAGTGTAATGCTAGTTCTATCAGAGATGATGGTGTTGACTAGTGTTCAAAGTTGTGAAAAATATCCACGTCTTATGCTCCCATGGTTGTCCTAGTCCCATTGGCACATAATTGATACTTGAATTGAGAAATTCATTAATAGGCCAATTGATATTTTTGTATCTAATGTTGAGATTCCCATCTTGTTCAATTTTTATCTTACATCCAAGAGATTAAATTTTCCATGGATGAAGAAATTGGATAATCACAAAGTTTCAAATATCTAGTGCAGTTTTATAATTCTTGAAAATTTCTTGTCATGTTGTACCTCCTAATCACTTTATATTATACAGTTGTAAAGTTATCATGCAAGCACGCAACATTTGTATTTTTCTCATAGACCTCCACTTGAAATGGTTCATTTGATGCATTTTTATCCTTAGGTACAACTACTTATCTTTCTTGCATGTTCACTTTTCTATCCCAACCTTGATGACTTTGTATTTTATGGGTTGCATGTAGTATACAATTGTAAAAATACAACTTACTTCATGTGCTCCCATCTATTAGCACATCTCCTAACATGAAAGATTTTATGTCTTGTTTCCTTGGTTGTAGTCTTTTTATAGTTGATATTAAATCAAACTATACCTTTAATGGGCCATTTGGTCAACTTGTGCTTGGTGTTTTTTTATGTCTCCCTTCATTTCCTTGTCATGTACTTAAATGTCTAAAAATAAAACATTTCCAAGTATGAGGGACTTTGGTTCAGTTTCTGAGCTTGATTCAAGATTTTAAGCTTTCTCACATGCCATCACGACTTTCCCTCAAGTCTTTGTTCCACAAGCTTTCTATAGATCCTAATTTTAGACTTTCAAGGTTTCCATCCCATATGGCACATTATGGTTGAGAAATTCCCCAGGTCTTGAATTCTCCACATTTTAGTATTTTGAGATTTCCCTTGTATTTATTTTACATGAACCGCATTCCCTAACTTCCCTTGAGACCTAATTTTGAATATTTGGGCTTTCTATATTACTAGAGTGTGCCTTTCTCTAAGTCCATATTCCTGTTAAGTATTTATCTTGCATTTGTGTGATGAAATTTTTCATGGGTGAAATATTTTGGATGATATTTTAATACCATTAAACAAAGTTTCAAAGATCCAACCCAATCCTTGAAAATTGGTTGTCATACTCTACCTCCTAACTACTTTATAAATTATAGAATTCTAAAACGCTCATGTAAACATGAAACAATTATATTTTTCTCATAGTCATCTGTATACACCTAAAAATGGTCAAACCAAGTCAAAGCTAACAATTAATTAAATACAAGCTATTATTGGATTAATCAAATCAGAAAATTAAATAACTATGTAATTTAATAAATTAATTAATTATATAGTTCATTTAAATCATTAATTCCAACCCCTTCAATTTGCATACATGGATAATTTAATTACTTATTTGAATTAATTAAATCCATAAATTCCTCACCAACGAGAACAAGACAAAAATTGATCAACCAATAGGAGATGAATATTAGGTGCACATGAATCACTCAAATCTTTTCTATCTTGACTATTCATTTTGAGAGAATCAATCATCTCCCTCCAAGTGAGACACCTCAACAAACACAACTCACCCTTGAACCTAATCATTGTTAATGTTAATTTTTCACCTACAGGCTCAAATTAGGTAGAGCATATTTGCTAAGAGGTATTCATTTCAAGATTTGATCATGTATTTTATGCCATAGTTTGAAAACTTTTATTTGGATCCCAGTTATGAATAAATATTACATTTTATGAAGGAAAGAGGAATGCACTTGCTATTCATAATTTGTATAGTGTTTTTGTGAGGCAGTTCATCATTGTGTCTAATAAAACTACAAGTGTCTTTTTTAGTTCACTTCAGGCAAAATGGTGTCATGTTTGAACCTAGCAAAAACTATTTTTATCCTTTTTATTGAAGAAAAATATTTTTATTACTACACATGTGTTGCTTAGTTAAGTGTTGAGAGTTAACAATCCAAATGAATGTAAAGATAGGGAATGTTTAAACATAAAGACGTGGATTTTTTTCTAGAATCAAATTAAGAGATTTATACAAAATGAAAATCTCCAATTAGTTAAATTTGCATTACAAAGCTTGCAAACAAACAAAATGTAATTTGATCTTCCTCAACACACATAACAAACAATACAAAACATATTAATAGTAATTGGAAAGTAAGATATGCATTACTAAATTCGACTGAATGAATGTTTGATTTTGAATTAACAAATATAATATGCAATGATTGAGACATAAAAATTGACATAGGCAATCTAAGTGTGAATGCCACATAAAAATTTACAATAATTGTAAGAATTTTTTTTAAAGAAACAAACTACACTTTTATTTTTTCTAGTGATTGTTCAATGTTCCGATTTTTAGGGACTTTTGTAGTGTAGTGAGTGTTGGCTTTCTAGGTTCATGTCAATGGGATTAGAGGAGTATTTGTATATGACTAGTTTATTCAGATAGATTAATGGAGATGAACAACACTTTTTGGAGTGATTTCAAATAACTAGTCCAGGACTACTAATATTAGTAAATTACTATTTTTAGTGTTATCTCAGACATCAATTGGTCAATTGGGGGTTTTGATTGACTTAATTTTTTTTTTATAATCAATTTCCATTTTTAGCAATTACTATTTATAGTAACTTGTCCAGGACTTACTAATTTTAGTAAGTTACTATTTTTAGTGTTATCTCATACATCAGTTGGTCAATTGGGGGTTTTGGTTGACTTACTTTATTTATTAATTTCTAGTTTTAGCAATTAATATTTATAGTAAACACCATTTTTAGTGGTTGGTCATAATTTTAGTCTCCTCTTAGCTTGATCATGTAGTATCTCCAGTTTTAGGGTTTGGATATTTTTGGCTATTTTTAGCATATTACTTTTTATAGTAAATGCTATATTAGGCAATAGCTCTCAGTCTTAAACTCTCCCCAATTTCATTGTGTAGAGCCTTCAGTTTGAGGACTTGGTAAATTTCCTAAGATTGAGAAATATTAATCTATTATTTCACTTACTTTATCATTTAAGTTAAATAAAGTGGACGTTGGAGAAAAAGAAATAGAGAATTTAAATGGTATTTTTTGAGAAAAAAGACAAGTTATTATTAGTTCTATTTTGGTGTTCTCTTGGCGAGGACAAAATCCTCGTTGAAGAAGAATAGCTATAGTAGTGAAACATCTACTCTAGTTAGTGTTGTTTATCTTAAATATCATGTATTTAAATTTAGATTGTTTTGTGATGCTCAGAATTATCAAGTTTGAAGTTTTCTAATTTAGAGAAGTTTTCTTGAACTTTTGTGTGTGCTTGAAGATTTCTTTCTTTATTTGTTGGATATAGACTTGGCAAAGCATAATTTTGAAATAATATATTAATCTATCTGGTTATGCATGAAAAAAACATTCTTTGGTGCACGGCTTTTGAAAACAACTTGATTCATGAAAGGACAAAATGCATAAAGGGACAAAAGGGAAAAGGGTTCTTGAAAGAGACAAAAGAGGGTAGCAATGGGAAAAATAAAAAGATGTATGTTGGTGACTAATAGTGAGCTAAAACACCATTTTCGTTGGTGTATTTGCAAGCCTTACCAACTAGAGATAAAGACATTGTTTATATTATTAGATGTCATATATACTAGCACTTGCTCTTAAAGGAGGTTCAAGGGATAAGCCAGTAGGAAGTTATAGGTAGAAATTCAATCTATTTTGTATTATATAATTGATTGTATAATGTAATATAAATCTATATATGTTTTGATTCTATGTATAAATTTTGATGAGGTTGTAGGCAATTAATGATGCGATTTGTAAGGAGATAGTTGAAGGAACAAGTGCTATATTTTCATAATGCATTATGAATTGGTGGATTGCTTTATGAGGATCATACACCACAAATATGTTATTACTTGTGCCTCCATTGCATGTTTCATCTCTCTTTGAAAAATTAGAAGATATATATTTTTATATAAAAATATAATTATTCTATAACAATTAAAATATTAATAAAGTAATTTATAATTAAATTAATTCTAATATCTTTTTTTATTATTTATAATTTTATAAAAATACATAAATAATAAATTTAATTTTAATGAAAATAATTCTTGAAAAGAAGATGAAGAATGGTTAAATTAAAGCTATTTCTTCCTTTTTCATTTTTTTCCCTTTTGAAGCATAAGAAAAAAGATAGAATATCTTAATGAAAGAAGATAATATTAAAAGATATTTGTATTAAAAAAAGATAATATTAAGAGAATAAAATATAATTTTTTAATTTTATGGGCATTCTTTTTCTTATTAAAAATGTTTAATTTTTAATAAAATCATTGCAATTTTATTTGTCCACATTGAAAAGAGTTTTTTATTTGTAACATTTGTTTAGGGGATTTTCTAGTACCAAAAAATGATTTGAAAATGGTTTAACAATTGTCTAAGGTGGTATAGAAATGAGAGATAGGTTTAGTGACAGATTGTGGAAAGTGAAGCCCACAATATAAAGCCTATCAACTAATAATTGTTGATTGTTGAATGCTCTCAGATGATCCCTTCGTAACTGTGAGAGTGTTTATCTTTGATTGGAAAAATGAAGTATTTGAGTCTTAAAAATGCACACAGTGGCAATTTTAATAGCTTTTAGATATTGCCTGGGACATGAAAGTATTTTTGAGTGCTTGGAAAGGAAAGTCGTTGATGTTTCTATATTTGATGTTGGGTGTGTTGTTGAGTGCCATATTGTTTGATATGATATGCTCTAGTTGTTGCTCGTACTTGACATTGTTGTAGTTTGTAATGGGGTTGAAGACAATGATATTGCAATCACATCAACACACATTTATGATTTAATTAAAGTCAAATTTATTCCACAAATGCACTTTAATGCTATGCTTTTATTTCTTATTGCTTAGTATTTATTTTAATGGATGTGTTTGGTTCAATACTTTGAATATTTTATATATTGAGTGTAAATACTAGGGGAGAGGATCTAGTAGTTGAGCATCCCAAGTATGCACTTTTACCTTGATGCTTGAATCTAAAAAAAATATTTCTTTTATTGATTTGCATTAAATCTTGATTGAAAGGTTCAATTTTGTTTGTTCTAAAACCTTAGTGTGTTTGTGTGTACATTTTTTGAGTCTTTAGATAACCTTCTCAAATCACTCCCTTGGTCTAAATTTTCTTCAAATTTGTTGATCTAATTTATATAAAAAGGTTATATTTACACTATCACTTTGTTTTATGAGTGTAGTAATGTTTGAGTTAACTTCAATTTTAGTGTTTTGGTGATATTAATATAACTTATTTTAATGACTAATGTACTTATTTTGTTGCTTTCACCTCAAAATGGATGAAGAGTGATAAAAGAAAGAAGATTCCAAGAAGACTATTATTTTTTGATGAATATTTTATTTATTTTCAAAATATGTACTATTGTTCCAAAAGGTTTCTCAACCTTGCAAAAATAAATAAATCAATTAATGCATTAAGATATTTTGTTGTTATCCTTTTATGCTCTAATATGTGATTTTCTATATGTCCAAATATGAACATAAAAGGGTTTATAAGAACATAAATCTCCTTCCAAAATGGGTAGCACCTATGTTAAGTATAGCCATATACATATTTTGTTGAACAAGGTTCAACATTTAAAATGACACAATGGGGAATTCAAGGTGTGGGACCTTTTTGCTGAGATCAAACCTCTATATAGAGGGTTGATTCCTTTCTAGACCTAGATGCATGTGTTGATCCAACTCAACATAGATTAAACCTACAAGTTGATTAAGTTCTACTAATTTGTCAAGGAAAAGGGATAGGGAGGGGGAAAATGAGGGAAAATTGGTGATACATTGAAATTTCACTGAGTTTCCTCCTTGCTCACAAGAGCACAAAGGAATAACAATATTTCCTAACTTGATATAGATCTCCTTTTAGTAACTCCTATAAATAGGTATAGAGGTAAGGAATTAAATAATTTGAAGGAAAAAAGAGAGAATCCATCAAGAGTTCTTGGAAACTATTGTTACACAACATTTATCTACAAAAGGGTAGAAAAAATCATTCAAAATTGAAGGTAACCAAAATTTACACAAAATATAAGAATTAAGTAGAGGTTAAATGAAATGATTTTATTGATTTAGAAGCATGAAACTAGTTTACAATAGATTCATTGAAGAGAAAATGAGAAGGAACCCCTTTTGAAATGAGGAAGAATGCATATACCATTTTGTAGGTGTCTAGAAATGAAGTTGAACAAAAATACCTTGAAATTCATAATGCTTGGCAGTTGCAAGTAGTAGCCATGACATCTTGTAAAGGTTTTCATCATTTTAGTGCTCAAATTCATCCCTAACCATGTGAGTCATGTTCTGAAGGAGTGTGGGAGGTCATCTTCTATTTGAAAGTGTCTCTTTTGGCATTGATTTCACTCTAAAAAGGATATACATGTTGATGGGTGAGTGGATGTAGTTAGGTAGATGAGTTGATGCACTCAACACCATTATGTTTAGTTCTCAAACCCATTTGAAATCATTCCTATAAAAATAAACGATAGGTAATCCTCATACTGCAATCTCTTGTAGTTGTGTTGGCCATGACAATAAAATCAACAAACCAACAACAAGATGAAGTGAAGCCATGGAAGTATTAGACCATCGAGCTTCCTTTTATTTGTATATCTCGTGATCCCATGATATGGGTATGTCTACCTTCAAAATCCCAACAACACAACTCAAAAATTTAACTTCAACTAAAATCTCAAAGAAATTAATAAAGGTATACTTAAAAGGAGAATGGTTGAAAGTCTAAAATACTAGAAAAATTTGGAGTGGACTAAGAAAAATGCCAAGGAATTAGGCTTTCAAGGAAGGCATGACCAAGGTGATAAGTTTAAAAGAACAATTGTATGAGAAACATTGGGATCCCAAAATCAAAATTTGACAGAAAGGCATGCTAGTGATGAAGGGATGTTAGAATGTCAATTTTTTGGGGAAGGGATGATTGGAATGACAAGTATAACATTGATGGATAGATGAAGAACTTTGAATGTTCGAGGGATGAAAGGGAATTAACATTTTAGAAGAAGTTTGAGCTTCAAGGCTAGTAAAGAACAAATGAATAGTACAAGTGGAAGGGAAGCCCCAATAATATAAAAATTTGACAAATTCAAAACTTAGAAAAACTTCTTAGATTTGAAACTTTAGGGATTGAGGGTGCTAAATGAAGGGTATGAGGGGAATAAAAAAATTGAAAGTGTAAAATAATAAAATATGACACCTATCCACTTTACTTTTTAAACTTTGAGGATTGGGAGAGACTAAGGAAATGGTATGAATGGAAAAAAAACCTTCATAGTTTGAAAATCTAATAAATTCAACACTTTGATCATTCCACAAGGTTTAAATGTGAGGTTCTAAGAATGATAGGGAAGGTAAGTTAGGATAGATACCTTTGAAATTCCAACTCTTTGACAAACCAAGGCTCAAATAAGGATTGGAGAAAAGAGTCAAGAATAGAAGGGAAGGTATGAAAGTATGAGTGATCTCAATATTATGAAATCCAAAAAGAACACAACACTTAGCCAAATTTTATTTTTCTAACTTGATTACTTGAATAAAACATGAATGGGAGCCAAATTTTATTTTTCCAACTTGATTACTTGAATAAAACATGAATGGGGGATAAAAAAATTATCCAAATTCAAAAATTCAAGTAGATGGCATATTTAGAGTTTTTTATATTCGTTATAATTAATGGGTAGTGAAGGGGGAGATGAAATGACAACAATAATCTACTAAATTAGTATCTCACAGCTCTTCTAAAATTATGAGTCTCTTATTGATAAGTGTACCTATTTGTTGGAATTTTGGTTATTTATAAAAGTTTTATGCATTTCGTAGAACTTGGTCATTCATCTCTTTGCCTTGTATGTTGATTGATAGATTTTACTTTTAAATTTGGAAATAAAAAACTCCACTACATATGTTCGACAACTGCCTTCAAAATTTTATACATTGAGATGCATAGGTCTTCACCCTAAGCGTGTGCTAGTGCATTGTTTTTTAAACATATTTTAAAAGAAACCTTTCCTCCTTTATGAGGTGTGCACAAAGGAGTTGCTAAAAAAATGTTTTGATTAAGTAAAAATAGGTTTTGAAAGGACCCAACACCTTATACAAAAGCAATGAAAGATGGGCAATGAGAGACCATAAAACAACTATGTTGCACCACCAAAAAAATCAAAGGAACTAACCATAGTTCCCACCAAGTAGAATAGAAACCAGCCGAACAAACCACAAAAAAGGGTAGTCAAGATTTACATTTTAGCCCATCCTTATGTGAACATAAATTCATATCAAAAGAAGGTTTGGAAGATTTTAATTTTTTTTCCTTTAACTGTTGTCCATCCATCCTCCACCTTATCAGCAACATTCTGCCAATCCAAAGAAAAACTAGAAGAGCCCACAAAAACCTAAGAAATAAGGCAGGCCACACCAGCAACCACAGAAGGGATAGGGACAACACCACCACCAATCCCTGTATCCCCCACTAGAGAACCACGAACAAAACAACCCACAACATCAACATACAAGAAAAATGATCCAGAAACAACATCAACGATTCGGTCAGGAAAAACAACAACAACAACACATGAAGGGACAACATCAACAGTCTAAACCAAAGTCACATCAGAGACAACATCAGTAGCCCCAACCATAGCATAATTATCCAAAGAAGGGAAATCATCCAAACCCCCATCCTTAGAAGCTTTATGAACCATATAATGGTGGTCAGAAGCCCCCGACCACCAAGAAGGTGCTTTCTTCGATTTAACCTTATCAGAAGAGCACTGTGCAACAAGATGGCCAGTCTTATGGCATTTCTTGCATCTGAACAAAATACCCTCATAATCAAGATTCTGGATCCAAGATCCCCTAGGGGTAGCCACAATAATCTTCTCAGGGAGACCCTTAGAAACATCAACCTCCACAAGAATATGAGCATATGTCAAATGTAAAACATTAGAGGAAGATGAATCTACCATCTGGAAATCCCCAATAGCCTCCCCCACAAATTCCAAAATAGAATCTAGCCAAAGGTGAAGAGGAAGATTTGACAATCTCACCCATAAGGGTATTTTATTAAAGGATTCAGAAAGAGGATCAAACCCCTAATGCCAAGGTTTGGCCATCAGGGGGAAACACTCCTAGGAGAAACAACAATCACACAAAATAGTCTTCATATCTTCAACATTTCCAAACTTAGCAATAAAAAAACCCTTTGCCATAGGGTATATCTAAATAGTATCAGTTAAAATGGGTTCCCAATGTTTGGAAATCCAACCATGCAAATATGAAAGAGAAGGCCAAAAACCCCTAAATCCCTAAATCTAAAGATTGTGGTAGTAGAGGAAAAATCCTCTGCGATTTTAAAGATCTCATCAACTATATCAGATTCAATATTAACCACAATGGGATCACTTACAGAGATGGGCTTCATAGAAGGAATGGACCAAAAAACCCCTCTCCCAATAGAGGAAGCTCCATTGATACCCGCTTCAAATGTAGCCACATCTGCATAAGAGATCACAGACCCAAAAATTCCCTTATCAAACGATGCCGACAACACCTATGGAACATCAGTTGAAGAATGTAAAAGATGAGATACATTTAGAGTCCCACCCATCAGAGCAGCAAAACCAAACACCATATCACCAGTTGCCAAAAGAGAATGAATGGGAGTGATAGTGGCTATAGAACGAGTAGCGAGAGTGACTGCATTTCGAATAGGATCAGTAGTGGCTACATTTCAAAAAGAATTCATGTGATTGATCTACTTTTATTCTCATGTCAATTGAAAATAAGTAGGTGTTTCTTTGATGAAGCGCATAACTATGCACTATTATTTGTTTCTATATAAAATACCTTGATCCTTGAATAAGTGTAACCTTCCATATTCGAATGTATTTTTCTTCAAAAATAATCTTCCTTTTGTCAAGGGGAACTCAATATATGTAATTGTTAACAAAAAAGTTTGTACCCATTCTTGAGGTATGACGCCCAAGAAACCTTATAAAATATGGAAACAACCTCCAAGTGTGGGACTTACACTTTGAGGTTGAATCTCTAGAGAAGGTCGACTTCCTTACAATCAAGATGCACCTAAACTACTTCTTTTGAGGAAAATGGAGAAGGATGTGCTAAAAGGGGAATGTTGTGATGCACCACATTGAAACCGTGGTTGATCTCTATCTATGACTGCACATAACATCAATAAAGCACCCAAATACACAATCCTCAACTCTAATATACTCTCCCAGGATTCACATGAAGGTTACAACTTATCAGATGATGCAAGTAAAATAAATTTTACAATACAACAACTACAAGAAAATTTAACATGACATATAAACTAAGAGAACACAAAAGAAACAATCAATACTAAGAAAAAGAATGCACAAGATGTTAGACTGAGAGAAGAGGTAAAAACACAGATTTATATTCATGTAAGGAAAAAAATAAAGTTGCAGATGTAGGACATAACCATTGCAAATGAACAAAAGAGAACAAACCCTCATAAATTATGTTTAGAAATTGCCTTTATAAAGTTAAGGCATAACTCTGATTAAACAATGGAGTTCAAAATCCTCTAGGGTTGAGTTAGGTTATAGAACTACAAAAGGAATAAATATCAGATAAAAATCTTATCTCTATTACAACTTGATCATGGAAGTGACAAAAAGGGCCGAATGAATGCCTCTAATAGTTGAAGGGGATAAAATATCCTTGAAGGTCAGATAAAATATCCTTGAAGGTCAATAAATAATCATGGAATGCACTAGCATCATGTTACAAAGCCAAAAGAAGTCACTCAACATTGAATAGTCAGTCTTGGTGATGTTTTAGGGTTGAAAATAGTCAAATCAGGCCGTTGGGAAAAAAACATTGAATTGGGATAACACAATGTGTTAACCCACCCCACACACCTTTAAGAAGCACCACCATGCATGAAAAATTAACCTAGGTCTCTAGTTTAAATGTGGGCTATTGACATGAAGATTCTAATCTGAATGGGAAGCCCAAATGTGGCAAAAAAATCCCTCAATGAAAGAGTAAAACATAATTATTGATGAAAAATCTCTCAATCAGATGATTGGTGGAACTCCATAACTAACAACACTAAGAAGGATAGAAGAAACAAAAAAATGATAAAATTTAAGTTGTCATTTTGCCCCTCGCAAAACCATGAAATGGGGATAAAATGACATGTTATCCCACCTGAGATATCACCGAGACAAGAAACATGTCTTATTGATGTTATCCCCTCTTATGCATTTTACTGAAACACAACATTTTCTAACTTTTAATGAAAATAGATGTTATCCTAATGAACTATTATATTGGCAAGACCAAAAATATGTCTTGCTAATGTCCTACTTCTGAATTGAACCTTCAGGTCCGTACACATCAAAGGGAATCTCATTGACATTTGGTCTCATGGGGAGGAAGGATAACATGATAGGTTAGCCATTGGAACACATGATGTGTTAACCCATTATAACAAAGTTCAACCCATGATGAAGATTTTTCAAATCGTATCTCCATGAAGGAAACAACTTGTGCTCATGCACTTCGTGGAAAGATGAAAACATCTACTCTACCATGTACAATAATTTACAAGGAAAGAAAATTAAACAAAGCCATTAAATGTCTTTTTGAAGTAGCCACTCTTCCTTACACATTATTTGTTCCTTTCATACATATGGGCAACTAGCCATGGTAGCAAGCATGACAAGCATACAATATCATGCTTGAATTCCCTCACAATGTTGAGAATAAAGAAATTCTCCAACATTGGAATATTATCTCCTTGAGAAAGATAAGCTTTCTCCTTCTTGCAATCTTCACCCTCATGCTTCGATGTTAGCATGATTGGGGGAAACTCTCTAATATTTTGCAAAGATATATGCCTTATGTGGCATCCTCTTGATGGTTTTCAGTCCAAGAAATTAATCTTGACCTCGCTAGTTTGAAAATGCCTCCTCTTTCTCTTGCGAAGAGATGACCTTCCACCCTTTCATCATGATCCTAATGAGCCATTTTCTTGGGAATTACTAGTATGGTGTGAATCCTTGAACATAAATCCATTATGATGCTAGAAAAAACATCTTCAAGTTCATACTATGCATCTGACTTTTCTTCATCATTTTTCTCATGCTTGTCTTCCTCCTACAATTGATGGTTCTAGTCTCTTTTTTTTCTGCAGCAAGTTTGATGTAGGAGATGATGGCTTGATATAAATAAATGATGTCTCAAGCTTATACCAATCAATATCTCTCATGTTTTGTAAATTTCCCATGTCGTAAACTCTCCATAATGGGTTAAAGAAGCCATGAACTCCTTCTCTTGGACTATTTTCTCTATTGTGACATTATGCATAGGTTAGGGACAAACCTCATGCATACTCATGTGTATATTTTCAAGGAAAGAGGTGTCCTTGGAATCCTCTAATTCTTCCCCTAAAACAAAAGAGGGGATCTCTTTAAATAAGAGGACATGATCCTCTACTTCTTTTTTGGTCTTAGTCTGTAGAGAGGGATTCTCCTATACAACCTTCTCAATATCCTCTTGTAGGATTTCCTCTTTCTCCTCCTCTTGGAGATGAAAAGGCTATGAGGTTGTAGCAACCAAAAAAGGGGCTCTAAATCTGGGAATGGAAAATTTGGCTCTATAGTAAATTCTTGCAAGATATTAGGTTTGTCTTGTCTAAATCTAAAAAACTTACACATAGGAGCCTTAGATGCTTGGAACTGAGAAAGCTTGAGCTTCATTTCTTTATCTTCCTCTGTAATTGATCTTCTTACAATATCCTCATCAAATTGTCTTTGTTTTATTTCCTTCTCCTACTTCTCTTTAAGATAGGCCTAGTGATACATCTCCTCATGGTATCTTTTTCAAGCCTCTATACATATATGTTATACCTCATATACCCTCTCACTTACTTGTGTATCACATTTCCATTGCTCCTCTTTTTCTTGCAATTCTTTGAACCAATTGACCATTAGGAGTCCAATATAAGAATATCCCCCATTGTTTAGACTCAGATACAAATTATGAACATTATCAAAAGTTAGGCATAGGCCTAAAAATTCAAAGCCAATATTGTCTACATGGTCAAAGAGTTCTCTAACTCCCAAATTGGTAATCTTGTGAGGCTATTCATAAGATTGAGTAGGGGAACATGAGGCAACACTAAGTTGCAGCTCTGATTGAGATGGAAAAATGGGGTTTAAGGGGTATAATTCTAATGACATGGGGAAAATGAGAGTAATCTCTATGAAAGGGATCCATGTTAAAGCATTTATACAAATAATTTTATAGAAATCCTAAAGAAACATAAAAGACCAGATATGATATTGTTACACACCAACATTTTTACTACTTGAAACCAATAGATTTTCACTTGGAATCTCCATGGTTTTTGAATGAACTACCTCCAAAGGATGATGGCACTAAGAAAATAACCAAATTCTCAGTGAATGAAATTTAAACTAGCTAACCATTAGATTTATGCAGCTGAATGTGTGTCCCACCAGGTGTGCCAAAAACTGTTAACACAAAAGTTTAGACACATGCTTGGGGTATGACATCCAAGAAACCTTGTGAAACATGGAAACAACTTCCAAGTGTGGTAATTGCATTTTGAGGTTACATCTATGGAGAAAGATGAATTCCTTACAATCATGATGCACCTAAACTACTAATTTTGAGGAAAAGGGAGAAGGATATACTAAAAGGAAAATTTGGTGATGCACCATATTGAAACTGTGGTTGATCTCTATCTATGACTCCATATAACATCAATAAGGCACCCAAATACACAATCCTCAACTCTAATCTATTGTTCCAAGACTCACAAGAAGGTTACAACTTATCAAATGATGCAAGGAAAATAAATTTCACATATAAACAAAGAGAACATAAAAGAAATAATAAATGCTAGGAAAAAGAATGCACAAGTTATTAGATTGAGGGAAGAGGTAAAAACATAGATTTCTATTCATGTAAGGAAAAATAAAAAGTTGTAGATGTAGGGCATGACCATTGAAAATGAAAAAAAGAGAACAACCCCTCAAAAATTATGTACATAAATTGCCTATATAGAGTTCAAAAATAACTCTGATTAAACAATAGAGTTCAAACCCCTCTAGAGTTGAGTTAGGTTATAAAACTGTAAAAGAAATAAATATCAGATAAAAATGTGATCTCTATTACAACTTGATCATGGAAGTGATATAAAGGACCAAATGATTGCATCTGGCAATTAAAGTGGATAAAATATCCCTGCAAGTCAGTAAATAAGCATGGGATACATTAGCATCATGTTATAGAGCCAAAAGAAGTCACTCGACATCAAATAATTAGTCTCGGTGCCATGTTTGGGCTGTAAATAGTCAAATCAAGCTGCTAACAAAAAAATATCAATATGAGATGACATGACATGTTAACCCACCCTGCACACCTGCAAGAAGCACCATCACACGTGAAAAATAGACAGAGGCAACCAGTTTAAATGTGATCCATTGATGAAGATTCATATATGAATGGGTGAACCAAATGTGGCACAAAAATACCTCAATGCAAGATTAAAACAAAACCATTGATGAAAAACATCTTAAGTTGATAGTTGGTGCAACTCCATAACTAACATAAATGAGAAGGATAGAAGAAACTGCAAAATGGAAAAATTTCTCCATTTCACAAGTTGTCGATTCTCCCCTTGTGAAACCATGAAATGGGGATAATACGATGTGTTAGCACACCCAAGATATCGGCAAGGAATGAAATATGTCTTACCAATATTAGCCCCACTTATGCATTTTGGTGAAACACAACATTTGTTTCACTGAAATTTTCCCTTATCGGGGTAACATGGACCATTGAGAGGTATTTTTTAACTTCTAAAAATAATAGATGTTACTTGGATAAACTGTTATATCAACAAGACCCAAAAGATGTCTTGTCGATGTCCTACTTCTAAATTGAACCTTTAGGTCCCTGTACATTGGAAATACTCTTGCCAAAATTCAGAATCATGTGCCTAAGCCCAACAAAAATTACATTGCAGCAACACCAAGGGAAGCACCATACTTCTACAAGGACTTATATTTTTACATCAAGTATATAGCCTATGGATTGTGCCGAGTGTTAGGAGTATATGATGGTGCAGAGAGGATCTCCTCTGACATTTTAATGATGGTGCTAGACTTACAAAGTCCTCATGTAAGAAAAGGATATGACTACATTGGGTATGTCATCAATAAGATGCATGAGGGACTTGAGGCTATGAGAAAAAAGGAGCCCTCTCCTAAGTTTATGCATTACTCAATGTTAATACATTTAATTTTGTATGACAACTATAATATAATGGACCTACAATACTTCCAACTGAGAATGATGTGGAATGGTCAGCCAAATCTAGTTCAGTTTTGGATTAGGGCTTGGAATTTTACTTCCAGAGAGAATGACTTATGTGCTTTTCAGAATTGGATAGTATAGCCTATCTTGTTGAGCTTAGGTTTGAATTTTTCCAGGATCCCTATCAAAGTTTCACAATTATTAAGGCCCTGTCAATTTGTGGACAAGTGGACTGGAAATCACAACTGGGGTGATTTCTATTATGAGAAATCTTATACAATGATCAGAGTTTATGGGTGCCCCCAGCCAACTCATGTTCTTCCATTTTTTGTACCACTAAGGATTGTAGTAATAGAGTTCATATGGAAACTCATGTTCATAGATAAAGAGGATCTGGCTCCACATAGAAAGGGTACATTTACCCCTAGGCATTTCAAAGTATGCAACTTCACCATTGGGAAGAATGCATTGAACAAAGTCAATGACTGGTTAGGCCATTATAGGATGAGTGTTGCCTTATATAGGTATGTTGATATAGATAATTTCATTGTGATTGCAAGGAGATTCTATACCCCTACTATTCCAATCAACAATAGACATGAGGAGTGTCCTGAGGAAGACCTCATAAGAAATATCATAGAGGATGATGTGATACAAAGAAGAGCACAAAAATTCTAGGATTTTTTGTCTTTTGAGAAGTAGTTGAGGAAAAAGGGAATTCCCTTTGGAGGTTTTTACCCCACATTTCCCTACTTACAAATACTAGACCAAATGATGGCTAATTACAATACTCTGGTTAATTCATTAGAAGGAATGATTGATGTAAAGAAAAGGGAGAAGGAAAAACACTCTGCATCAAAGTATGAAGAGGATAGTGATGGCTACTCAGTGCATAGCCTCGCTACCTTGGATCAGCCACCTCTTATTGAGCAAGGGGTTGATGAAAATGTGATTGTAGACTTGACAGAATTACAAAGTTCTTAGGATACCAATGAGCCTCCTTCTAAAAGGAAAAAAAATGCAAGTCGGGGAGCCTTCCCAAGTGAGAATAGTTGAGAAGAAAAAGGATAGAGTGGGAGCCCTTTTTACTGGTACAAGGGTCTATGATCACCAACTAAGAAAGAAGATCAGAGAAGAGAAGAGAAAACAAAAGGAGGTAGTTGAGGAAGTAGAGTTTCCTTTGGCTCTCTGTCAGGATGAAAGGTTGATCCAGCAAGATGCCTTCTTGAAGGATGATGAATTCATAAAGTTAGATGAATTCAAAAATTTTCTATTGTGGCATAAGCAACAATAGGTTCCTTCAAGTGTACATAATACAGAGGAGGGCCAAGTGCCTGATGAAGCCATCTAAGGATTAAAGGACTATGATCCTAAATCAAAGACCATTACTCTAGAGGATGCAAGAAATTTGGTTAAGGCTATCAACATGTTACTTGTGCCTGGATGGGATTTAGCCTTAGTATTTATTATAGATCAAATCAGAAGGAAGCCTAACATAAATTTATCCTTAGAAACTAGAATTGGGGACATAATAAAGGGATTTGGATATAGTCCAAAGAACCAAGCTTTGGCTATGTGGAGCCTATACCCTAAGGATCAGAAGCCTTCTCTTCTAAATGTGCAAGAAAAAATGGATGGGGATAAGATTGTATGGTCTATCCACAATACTGGAGACCTAGAAATTTCACAAGTTCTCACACATTTTTCTAGGTTAAATGAGGACAAAACTAAGCAATTCTCAGATAGGTTCAAGAACCTATTTAAAGACTATAGTGTACTTGTGAGGGATAGAGAGGTGCATATTATGAAAGAAAAGGCACTAGAGAAAATAGTGGAAGATCTATCTCAACAGATAATCAATATATATGTGATTGCATCCCCACCACCAGAATAGTCCCCTCAGATAGAGATTCAGAGTTTAGGTGGAGAAGAAGTTACCACATCAATAGAATAGGGAAAAACATAGCAGAATGAAGCAGTATTACAAACCTTATTTAAGGTTTTGCATCATAGGATTGATGTCCTAAAGGAGAAAGCAGATGTAGTATACACTACTTATAGCGAATTACCTGAGATTCAAATAGAAGTTAATAGTTTTGTTGCAATTTTGAATACTTATTATGGAACCTGGTCAGTAAGGGCATCAGTTTTTGAGAGGTTGGTGGCTGTGCAATCTCTTAGAATAGATATTCCTAAGATTTTTCTACGGCTTGGTGAAGAGATTGATCAGGTTGTGGCCACCTTGTCATTTTTTAAAGGAAAAGAAAATCAAATTGAGGCAAGGATAATTATGTTTGGCTCAGAGTTCAACAGGTTTATTCCTCCAATCAATAATGAGGATGGCTCAATAAATGGGTTAGATCAATGGAAATTAGATTTTGATTCCTTGCTGCCTAAGAAAGAGGCTTTCATTAATGAAAATAATGAATTGGATATTGATAGATTCAATGTTGTTTTGGATGAAACCTTAAAAGTTGAGATGGACTTCACCAAATTTCTCACAGATGTCAAGTTGATTATAGATGCCAGGTGGGAAAGGAAAAAGATACAACTACAAAATATTCAGAGCTTTCAATGGCCAACAAAGGAGGAGGTAATTGCATGGGATGTGCTTATGAAGCCCAAAAAGAAAAATCCTGTTGCAGTTGACCTTGACATCATGGATGAGGAGTGAGGAGGACACCCAAACATCTGACACTTGACCTCAAAGCATAGGGATGATAGCTATTCATTAAGAATGGTGTATGTTAGACTGAAAGGGAGATCATTGTATCTCATAATAACTCAACGAAGCTATCAAGAATATCTTTAGACAAAGATGTCAGTTATCAATGGGGAAGATCAGAAGAGTCCAAAATATTTTTGTCTCTCCACCACCTAAGGGCCTCAAAGTTGTATTTTGTCTTTTATGTTTTTAGGTTTAGGGCTCAACCATTCGAAGCTTGTTGCATCCTTATTCATAAAAGGATTCCAAGATGGTTGAGCTATATATAGAAGTTGTAACCTCATTTTAAGGAGATTCTGATAGAAGATAATAGATAATACTAAATACAATTTGTTGCAGATCAGACTTCTAAATTTTGTGTCTAAGCTTCTGAGCATGAAATGTTGTATGTATTGATACACGCATATTTTCAATAAAATACACTACAATTTCTATCTTATATTGTTATTGTCTCTTTGTTTTATGTTCTACTCTTGTATGTTTTTATTTGTAAGGCATATTAAAATATACCAGTTGTAAGGAAACTTGTCTAATTGTTTGTGAGTTTCTTTCAAGGAAAGGATTAAAATATCATGAGCAATTTCAGAGAGTAAACATAAGATTGATAGGATAGTCTATAAGGCATTCTATTTAGATTGCATGATAGTTTGTAAGGCATTCTATTGTATTTCTTTTTTTAAATATTCATGTGGATTTACATCCATACTCTATTGCCTAGTGGATTAGGCACTGATTTCAGAGAGTAAACATATCATGAGAAATTTCAGAGAGTAAACATATTTGTTAGGATTTTGATGATAATAACATAAGATTGACAGGATAGTCTGTAAGGCATTCTATTCAGATTGCATGATAGTTTGTAAGGCATTCTACTATATTTCTTTTTTTAAATATTCATGTGGATTTACATCCATACTCTATTGCCTAGTGGATTAGGCACTTATTTGATTTTTTTTTTTTGAAATTATCTTTCAATCACCAAAAAACATAAAATTTATCATTTCCAGTACTTTTCTGCTATTTAAGTTTCTGCAAACTTTGAAAGGGACCGTATTCAAGTGATACAGTTCATATTGTTGATTCCTTTAAGAGAGAATCAAAAGGTTAGCCTTCCTAGAAGAATGATGAATATCCTTATGCCAATGTTGTATGCTATTACATTTTTAGTTTCCCTTGTTATGCTCTATATCATATTCTTAGTTGTTTGCAGAGTAATCTTTTATTGAAGTAATTTGAAGCATAAATAGTATAGCAGTGAAGAAATTGATCCACCATTTAGAGTTTACTTGAAAGATAGTAAACTATCTAGGCAATACCCACCTGAGTCTTGTGGAGCTCAAAGTAGGAGGATCTTATCCAATCCTCATCAATTAGACTATTTCTTGTCAAACTTAAGAGTCCATAAACTGAGAATCAAGCCTATGTATTTACCAAGTTTTCTCTTTGCAAGAAAAAGCTCTAATAGGGTAAAGTGTCAATATTCTTATCCTTAGTTATCTCAATTGGGTTTTTACCTTGGGATAAATCCTTATTTTTAACTTGTTCATGATCTAGTACTACCACATAGTGGTTTTCACCACTAGATCCTTGATTTTTCTTTTTATTTCTTTTATTTTTTTTATTAAGAAGCATGAGACTCCCTATTTTTCTACCTCTTGATATGAACCTTGGATGGAATATGGATCAACTTAATTTAGGTATAGGGAAAGGGAATGGTCATTTGGAAAAGACTATTTCATTTGGCTCATTTTGATCCCAATCAATAAGTTCAAGAAGGATAAGAGGTAAAGTATAATTTTGGGGATTTAATTCCATAGGATTTAATGTCCTGACTTCTTTGTAACTTGGTTCATACATTGTATCATCAAGATATATGACATGAGACTATCTAAGATGGTCCATAGAATTTGGGTCTATTTCCTCCTCACTAGAATATTCTTCAATGCATTGTGGATCTAACTCTCGTAAGATAAACCTAGATCTTTGTCCCTCTAAGGATGTAGGTACATATTTTTAATGTTTGTAGATTTGGTCAAATTATTATAATCAATGAAATCAAATGCATAAGTGGCCTATCAACCTTGAGAATTTGATCTCTATCCTATTCTATATACTTCTCTAAAGCAATTTCTATGATTATGATTAATGTTAGATTTGAGGACCGACTTGAAGGAGCTTAAAATTTTACATCTAGGAAATTTAGAATCATGCTTTCTCTAAGAGAACATGATTTGAACACATTTGTGGAGAAGTAAATACATGTACCTGATAAAGACAATGAGAAACTCCTATGGAAGAAAAACAATAACAAGGCTATGAATATGTTAGTGGATGTAGTGAGGATCACATAGTTCCAATCATCTCCAAATTAGATACATCATATCTAATGTTCACAACCTTAGAGAATATGTATGAAATAAATAACACAAGCAAGGATCTTTCTCTAAAACAAAAAATTGACCATGTCAAGATGAACAAGGGAGAAACCATCATCTCTTACTTCATGAGGATAACAAAGTTAAGAGATCAACTATCCACCATTGGCCACACAATTGATAGAAAGGATTTAACGATGTTGGCTCTCAATAGAATCCCTACATCTTGGGAAGCATTCATTCAAGGGATAAGTGTTCATTCTAAACTTCCTAAGTTTGGCTATTTAAAAACTGACTGCATTCAAGAAGATTCAAGGATGATCACTAGAGGGATTGGTATAAACTCCAATAATGAAGATATACAAGTTCTAAATTCTCATTCTCACAAGAAGAGTAAGGAAACTTCAAAAGGAAGAAAGGAAAAGACTCTAATGGAAAAAGTTCATTCAAAAGAAGGAGGGACATGTCTAAAGTACAATGCTTTAGATGTGAAAAATATGGTCATCTTGCAATGAAAAGTCTGGACAGGCCTAAACCTCAAGACTCCATTGTTGAAGTTAGTAAGGAAAGCTCGGATAAAGACTTTGAAAGACTTGTATTTTACTCAGCCATGTTGAGTCAAGTGTCTACCATCCTTAATACTTGGGTCATAGACAGTGGGGTATCTTGTCATATAACAAGATTCAAAGAACACCTAGATACTGTGTGTGTGAAAATTGTACCTGATCTGTAGACACAACACTTTAGTAAAACATTAGAGGTTAGCAAAAATAAAATCATGCAATGAATTGAAAGCTAAACTAACCAGGTGATTTATTGCCTTCTAATAGGTGCGAGTATGATGTTCTTAGATTGTTATCAAGATCAGTGACCTTGATGACACCTAAATGAAGGATTTGAATGCAAAACTGATATAAAATATGAATGCAATTAATCTATGTTTTTATTTTGATATTTTCTATGCAATTATATGATGAAAACTTGATACGAATCTAATCTAGAATGAACTGATATGAAATTGATATGCAGTTAATCTAACAATGATATGAAAATGAATCTAAATGAATGTAAAAACCAAATTGATCTCACAATAGCCTTGATTCGCAATAAGCTTTGATTCTCCAGATAGCAATTCTTTAGCGTGATTATGAAAATTCTTGTGGATTTGAGAGATGAATTATGAAGAGTTGAGCCTTGTTTTTATAGAAATCTAGGGCTTTGGAGGTGCATGGAAAAAGCCATAAATCACTAAAATAAACTCAACTTGATTTTTGAGTTATTTTTAAATAAAGATAATTTAATTCACAAAAACATGCAAATCATGCAAAAATAGCTTTTTAACTCAAATTAGAAGTTTAGATCAATTTTAAAACTAAAAAATGATGTTGAGTTCCAAAAAGTCAATAACTTGCATTGATTTTCTGATTTGGAGTTTAACTGCTCTTTGATTGTGCACATGGATAATTATGAATTAATAAATAAATAAAGTGATTTATTCTCAACTTAACTGATTTTGAAAAATAAAATAATTGATTTATGGGTTAATCAATTATTTTTCAAACTTTTATTCAAAATTACAATATTATTAAAAATTGACAACTTGCTTTAATTAATTAAATAAGAATTTAATCAATTACTCATACGATTTTAGATTTATTGTCAAAATTAAATAATACGATTTAGGAATAAATAGAATTAACTTCAATTAAATAATTAAGTGGTAGAATTAAATCTAATTAATTAAATATTTAGAATATTCAATTAATCAAACTTTAGGATAAATAAGATTTATCGCCAAATAATCATTAAATTAAAGATAATTATGATGATTAGGAATATTACCAGGAATATTCCCCGATGCAGAATTTAAGATAATCAATTAGGATTCGATGATGTGCAGATGTGCCTTTGGTTAGGACTTTGATGTCAATTTCATTCGATGTGTCGATATAGAGGTTAATGAACCTATAGCCCATTTTTGGGGTATTACATTTTGCCCCTCTTTGAATTACTGTGCGAAGCACAATGGTTCAAAGATAGTCTGTGTATGATGTTTGAAACTGATGATCTGATATGAGATTGTAATTGATATGAAACAAAAACTATGATATGAGACAAAGATTGATTAAAAGATTCGAAGAAATTAGGTCCTAAATGACCAAAGATAATGGAAACTATAAAAGTAATGAACCAATGATTGCAAAGAAGTGTCAAAATGCCTAATTCTGAACCTTATGATTGTGAAGAAGTGAGTGATCGATTCTAGACTCAATTGTCCTTAGAAGAATCACATAGGCATCACATCTGAACCCTTCAGTTACCGAAGAATCAAGGAAATAACACAATTGAACCGATAGTTGCAAAAACTGATACAATTTACAAGATTAAGAGAATACCAGATTGATATGGATCTTGATGAATCTGATATGCCCCGAGTGATGATTGATTTTCCCCAAGCGATGAGGTTTTTTTTTGATGAATCAGTAACTAGACGTGGTTGTTATCTTGATTACTTAAGAAAGATATGATTTCAGCAAAGATATGATTTCAAATTAGATTACAGACTTTGAATGATGTGCAATACCATGCCCCCTTCGGGATTAAAATTGAAATCTGACAAGAAAAGTCAGTGTTGATAGTTTAGAAGCATGTAAATTGATTTGAGAAGTGGTTAAACACATCTGAGAATGCATTCTACATCGTTTGGAGGTCGAAAAGACCAAGTTTGACTAGGTTTGACCATGAGTTGATTAAGGTTGAAATTTTGATAGTTTGATGTAAGATAATCAGTTAAGTTGAATTCTGGATTTCTGTGATGATGGAAGGTCGATTATGCAAGCAGTAGACAATATGAATTATCTCAGATTTTGATTTTGATCCCGAAAATGGGTTCTACTTGTTGTTTCATTGGAGGAATCTTCGTGTGAGATTCAACTCTTATTAGATTTGAAGAGACAAGTGGAGAATTGTTTAAGCATTGAAGTTCATTTAGTCATTATGAGATCATGCAAAGATGAAAAATGAAATGCAAAATGCAACCTAAGACCTAGGACCTACTCACTGATCATATGTCGATTTGTTATCATCATTGAACTTTTAGGTAACCGGATAAATCAATACAATGCCCACTAGCTATGAAACCATGGACATATGAATATCGATTTGTATGCGTAAGAATCAATACAACACCCATTGGTCAACAACCATGGATATATGAATATTGATTTTATTTTTGGGATGTCGGATTAGATATAAGCACCAAGGCACAAACGCTAGGATGACCTGAATATCATGTCCATTTTGATATAGCAATTTGTATAAGCATCAAAACATAAACGTCAAGATGACCATAATATGCCTTGTGTACAAACACATCAAATAGTCAAGAGATCATTCTAAATCCAATGTGAATTACCCGTAGTGACCCTTTATCATTCACATCCTTAGGTAAGATCACATTCACAATAGGAGAAAGAACTCACTCAAAAAGATAATAGTTAGATCAAACTTCTTTGAATTTTCTAAGTATCAATGGTTGAGGTACGCATGGCCATCCAATTCGAGATAGAGGCTCTTACAGTTAGACACCATTTCAATCCAGAATTTTTAAAGTTGTTAGATTTTCACATACAAGTAGAAGACAAAGAAAAGATTATGCCCCTGGTCATCACTCTCTAAATCCTATAAAGGACATCATCGAAGAGCTCGAAGTGACACAATATGCAAAAATCTCAATGCGAATCAGTAAGCATACAAGGAGATAAAAGCATGTAAAAAGAATAGATTGTTTTCAGTTGAGTTTTGACGTTTGATTGCGTTGTTGATGCAAAATCCTTTCTGGAGACAAGACTGATTGACTGACTCAAATGGAGCTTCAACGGACTCTGACTGGATATGATATGTCTAAGACACATTGGAGGCCATAGGATATGACTGTGATTTCCCCCAAGTGTTAAACATTGATAGGATACATATGCTTGAGCTGATTGGTGTACAAACTGACTTATTGAGAACAAGAATGTAGAAACAAACCGGGAGATATGTACAAACTAAAGCAAGACTGAAAGCTGGGAAAGACCAAGATTGCACTGATAGATGGAGAATTTTGAAACAAGTGGCACCCATTTGCTAGGTTTTCACCATCTTGGCAGAGATTCTATTTTTGCTACCAAGGCGCCTGTTTCCAAGTTTTCACCAAGGCACTTTTTTTTTTTCTCATTTTTTTGTATTTTTCATTTTTTCAAATTTTTTTTGTACTTTTGATTTTTTTTTATTTTTTTGTGAATCATCAAGGCACCTATTGCTAGGTTTTCACCAAGATGTTCATTTTTTCAAGACATTTTCCAATTTTTAAGATTTTTTCAAGACATTTTACCATAGACTAAATGCCTTAGGCGTAGAATTTTTTTAGATGGAGAATGTTGATTGGTTCTTAGAGCTGTTCTCCTTCAATCGTTGAGAGTTGATAGGCACCAGAGCCAAAAGTAGCAGTGATTACAAAGGGACCTAGCCAATTGGGTTCAAACTTCCCCTTGCGTTCTCGATGGGATTGATTTTTAGGATTTTCTCTCAAGACTAGATCACCAACCTAAAATTCTCTATGTCTGACTTTCTTGTTGTAGCCTCTAGACATTCTCTTCTAATATACTCTGAGATGATCATATGTTGCTTATCTGCACTCATCTAGTAGTTCAAGTTCTTGCAATCTAGACACTTTGTAGTTATCATCAGTTACTACACCATGCATTCTGATTCTTAGTGATGGGATTTCAACCTCAATAGGTAGTACCACTTCGGACCCATAAACTAAAGCAAAAGGTGTAGCCCTAGTGGGAGTTCTGATACTTGTTCTGATACTGGTTCTGATACTAGTTTTGATACTAGTTCTGATACTTGGTATACCTGATAGCATCTTTTTTCATTGCAAACTCCCAAGCAAGATCATATCATGCAGTCCCAATGTCTAGCAAGGTGGAGAACAAGAGGGATTAGCAAGTTGGTGGATGAGATAGATGACAAGAGAATGAAGGAGAATGAAGGGAAGAAATCCTCAAGGGAAAACTCCTCAAGAATACCCAAGCTAGGGAAAAATTGTCATGTAAAGCACATTTGAAAAAGCAATAAAAGGCTAGTATAGGATAAGTCACAAAATCGTAATGCAAGAGTAGGAAAGGATGCAGTCCAAAGGAGTAGACATGTCAAGAGGCTTCATAGCACTGTGTTTTACTCTTTTTTTCTCTTTTTTTTTAGATCAAGACCAAAGGGGAAAAGGATAGTGATAGGATAAAATGAATGGAGGAAGGCTAAATAGGAAGGGAATGAAAATAAGATCATCATAAAATAGCTCACAAGATAGCCAAATGTTTGTGTATAGATCAACATTGTCAAGATCAAAGAGAGAAGATGGAATGGATGAAATATGTAGAAGAACTACGCATGATGTCTGATTACCAGGTTTTCATCATGGTACCTATCCAAGGCACCACAAGGGAGTGGTTTTCACCATAGGATGAATTTATTTTTCTTTACTTTTGCTACCAAGGCGCCTGTTTCCAGGTTTTCACCAAGGCACATTTTCAAAAAAAAATTTCATTTCTCTTTTTTTTTTTTTTTTTTTTGGAAGAAGGCAAGCTTTTTAGATAATTCTCCTTGAAAGGATAAACTATGATATGCCAAGGATTCAAAATGATATGCTCAAAGATGCTGATAGGGAAAGGGAGATGGAAGAGAAAAATGGAGGATAAGGTTTTATGTAAAGTGAGTGAGGTTGGAAGATAGGAGGAATAGGCAAATGAGGAAAAAGAATAGAAGGTAGAAGGATAATGAATGGAAGGATTGTGAAAGGGTAGATGGAAAGGAATGCAAGATCAACATCAACACACACCTTGAAGGGTGGCGAGAGGATGGAGGAAATGTGAATGAAGGAATACGTGAAGGAATATGGCAAATGGATAGTAGAGGTTGCGGTTTAGGTGCATGGAATAGAAGAATGTTTTTGGAAGAAGATGAAGTGGAAGTCTTTGGAAGCTTGAATGTCGACTTCACTTGTTTCTCAACACCAGAATCTTTCAAGAGATATTTTGGAATCCATATAGTTGTAGGATTTTCATTTCTTTTTGATGATCTAGAGAGAATATCTTTAATGATGGATTTTGGAATCCATACTTGTCTTGTAATTTTTTTCTTAGATATCTCTTTTGACTTTATGTTTCCATGTCTATTAGAGGAGACATGGCGATCTTATTTTTTTGATGGATTCTTGTATTACTTCTTTTTCTTGTATTGAACATTCAAGTTACTTCCAAAAGACTTGGGACTTGTGGAAGAAAAAGGAGGATATGACTGGTTTAGATGGGTGGGTGGATGAAAAGGATTCGAGGGTATGCATCTATGTTGATCTTGAGGAAAGATGAGAGATGGAGAGATGTAAGGACCTAAGATGGATGGAGAATTAGGAGTGTTAGGAGGGGAAAGTGAAGGGACATAAGGATCCAAGATGGAAGGAAGACGTGAAGCCCTTTGTAGTGGTGGAAGAGGTCATAGGATGGAAGTGGAAGATGCAAAAGGATAATTAACAAGTTCATCAACATTTATATGACAACCAAGGACATCAGCATCTTTAGAGTGAGCATTAAAATTTTCAATAGAATCATGGACATCTTGAATATGAGCACCTTCTTTGATATGATTGTTCAAAGCTTGCAAAGACTTAGGAAGAGTACAAAGTGGAAGTGAACATGGAGTGGTAGAATAAGAAGATGGAAGACTTTGATCTTGACAAGGATCTTTGGATAGCATAAGCGCATAATTTTTCTCTTGATTTTCAATAGGCTTAACATTGGAAGGAACAACACCATTTTTACCAACCTTAATGGAAGTATCATCTTTGGAAAGCGAAAGTGTAGTAAGGTTATTTTGATTGTCAATAAGCTCAACAGTGTAAGTAGTAACTTGATCTTGCTTAGGAGAAGACTTAAGACATGGTGGAATGCATGAAAAAGGGTGTGCAGGATCAAAAGAACCCTGAGGTGGATAAGAGACATCGTGAAAAGGAGTGGATGACATGGAGGGTTCTTGATCTTGATCTTTCTTTATGTTGTTTTCTTTATCATTTCTGGAGTCCTCTTGACATGGAGCCACTTCTAAGGACAAGGAAGCATGTTGGGATTGTATGGAAGACTTTGGAAGAGATGGTGGAGGATTAGCTAAAGTAGGAATTATAGCATATGAAGGCTTAGGCTCTTTAGGTTTAGCATTATTGAAAGTATTGGTAGCCAAGTGAAGGTTAGCTTGAGTTTCTTCAAGGGGTAGCCCTTGAGGATAACTATAGGGAACCGTATGAAAAGTATCAGGTCTTGTGTCAGATGAAGGTTCTGTGAAAGATTTGAAAGACTCAAAAATTTTAGAAAATGTATGGGTATTGGAGGAATTAGGGGATGGAAGGGAACCATCACAAGACAAAGGCTCAGCATTAACATGATCTTTCTTGAGAGTGTAATCTTTATTTTCAGCATGAGAGTTCTTAGAGGAGAGATCCTTGTAGTATTGATGCTTCAAGCTAGCACGATGCATTTTATAGTTCTCAGTAGTAGTAGATGGATCATAATCAAGGTATTGTTCACAAAAATCATCAAAGTCTTTTTCAAAATCAGAATCATATGGATCACCATCACGATCTATCCAATGTGACATCC
The DNA here is from genome assembly GCA_027943335.1 of Chamaecyparis obtusa. Lineage (NCBI taxonomy): Eukaryota > Viridiplantae > Streptophyta > Pinopsida > Cupressales > Cupressaceae > Chamaecyparis > Chamaecyparis obtusa. The sequence continues at coordinate 728,865 of BSBK01001712.1, forward strand.
CATTTCCAGTAAGCAGGGACACACGATGAGAAGGACTCTTAGGAACAGAGGTGTCATAGGTATCATTATATTGTCCATCATCATAGTCATCATAGTCTCCAAAGATGGATGTGTCACTCTCCGTGGAAGAGGTATCATAAGGATTTTCACACTGCTTACATTCTCTCTAGGGGCATGGTGACATGTACAAGTCTTTATCAAATGGAAAAGGGCACAGATCTTCCATGGAGAACTCTTTAGGTTACTTTTTTTTTCGAGTTTGTTAAGCTTGACTTGCATAGCTTGCATCTGCTTCATCATAGTTGTGATTAGAATTTCTTCCTCATGTGTACTAATTCTTTGAGACATGTGTACTGATTCTCAATAGCTACTACCCTATTCCTGACACAATGATTTGTTTGACAGATTCTGAAACTAGGCTGAAAAAGATAAGTATTTGGCGATTCTGAACATTTTCTTACAACTTTCAAAAATTTCCCAAATGACACTCTGCAGACTCATATGACAGTGGGTACGCTATGAAATGACAGTTGAAAAGCTTGTATGACAGTTGCAAAACTCGTATGACAGGTTCTAGTAGGATTTGACTTTTTGAATTTAACTGACAAAAAGACTTGTACGACACTGGGTTCTTTACCATACGACAGTTGGGCAGTAATGAAATGACATTTGATAGAAACTCATATGACTTTTTGACCTCCTGAGATGACTTTTGACTCTAGAAAGGAATTTCACTTCAAATTTTGCAAATTTAGGGGTTTCAATTTCAGATTGTTTGCAAATTTCAATGTCCAGATTTGAGGATTGTAACAGATTTGTTTATTTTTAGTAACCAAATAGATAAACAAGCACGCAAAACAACAAGCAAGTGATTTCAAGCATGTCTGAAAACAATATACAAGGTAAAAAGCAACCTTGTGCATGAACAATCAAGTGAATCATTTGTGCTAATCCTTAGAAGTGCTAATTGTGTATGTTCCAAAAAGTTTTGCATTAACGCACATATTCCTAGAAAATGAAAATTTGGCCTCACTAGGGTTTTTAGTAATGGTTTGACTCTACAACTTTTATGATCCAAAGGGGTGAACTCCAATCCCAGCGCACCAAGGTTTTGACACAGTCCAAGAATTTAATCAATCAGGAGCTGCTAGGGAGATCTGACAACCCAACAATGAACCACACCTATGAAGATTTCTTCCACAAGGACATTTATATAGCGGCTGTCACTATCACGATGAAAATGGCTATTACCGCTTGAGGTTCTCTCAACATAGTTTGCCCTGTGAAAGGATCGTCTGCTACGGTTAACCCTCTCTAAAGGTGACTCACAGTATGATACCACAAGGGGACTTGGCTCCAGATCCAAGGTTTTGATGCCTCTTCACTTTTAACCCAAACAAAGTAAGCAGATTAATTCGACATGCTAAGACAAAGTTTGTTTCACCAAGGTCTATGATGTCAACCCCACATGATCTATCAACCTCTCTGGAGAGAGAATGTATCGATCAATAAGAGAAGACACACTAACCGAGTAGAATGTGAAATGCACTAAGTATCCTCCCTACCTACAAGGATTCCATCATCAAGAAGGATTTCACTAGAAATCTAATCTCTCAAGAATCACAAATAGTGTTCATAGGGCCTAATTACTATGTGAGCAAAGATATATTTCCAAAAGTAAATCTACCGAAAGTACCCAAAAGCAGAAAGAGGAACACTTAACACTTAAAGAAAATATGAGGTGAGTCCACAAGGTGGAACAATTAACCCCTTACACAAGCTAAAAATGAGTCCACAACTTAGAAAACAATTGAGTTCTAAAAAGCACAAAAGGGTTGCCTGGTGGAATAATTAACGCTTCTATCCTCTAGACCCCTCCCCTTTATGGCACTGAGATTGCAACCATGGGGTGGAATGAGGGGCCAGTGGATTAGCGAGTCCAATAACCCAAGATAGCAATCTAGATCAATCACAAGTATCTAAGACTGCTTAAATGAATACCTAAGGTGTCACAACCTAGTATAAATTATGCAAGTGTGTAAAACAAAAGCATGAAAAGAAGCACTCAAGCTAGACACACGAGAGATTTATTTTAAGTCCAAATTGAAATATTATCAGAACAAGTAGAATACCTGAGATCCTCACAATGTGCTTAGTAGATATTTACTTGATTTTTATCTTTGTTAAGCAATCCCGCACAAGCAAGCAACAAACTCTCCGATAAGAAAATAAGCAAACAAGCAAACAAGATATGCAACGTATCTTCAACTTATGAAAACCCTAGGGTTAGCTCTAAAAATCAATTATTATTAGCAATAATAACCAGCAATTAACCCAAATGACAACTCATATCATTCATTGAACCATGTAAAAAAATAAGTGCATACCCATCACAAAATTTAATTTTTTTTGCTGCATTTGACCTAGTCAACAAGATCTAATTTTTTTGATATGATTTTGGCCACAAAAATAGAAATTTAGAATAGAGATCCCTACTAAAAAATAGAGAGCTTTCCAAAAATGTAAAATTTTTAAAAAAATCTCTTCATTTGTGCCCTAGAGACCCATTTTACTAAAATAGACCAGTTTTTGTAAATTGACTATTTGAGCTATTATATTGTGTCCAAATTCAAAATACAAAGAATGGACCCCCTGTAGAATTTAAAGAGCTTTTTGAAAATATAAAATTTTTCAAAAAATATGCTGCTTTGCGTCAGATATTGATTTTTTTAGAATTTTAAGAAAAAATTATTAAAAATTCAAAACATCTCAAAAAATTTTAACTTTTTTATTGTAGCTTCCCTGATATTTGTCCAACTTGCAAAAATTTTTTTAGAGTAAAAATCCAAGCCGTTTGGGAGATAAAATTAAATATTTGAAACTTTAGGGTTTTAGCTCCCCAAAAAAAATCAAAACTAGCATGTAAAGGTGGGTTGCCCCACGGTGGGTGCCAGAAATGTGTGTGTGAAAATTGTACCTGATCTGTAGACACAACACTTTAGTAAAACATTAGAGGTTAGCAAAAATGAAATCGTGCAATGAATTGAAAGCTAAACTAACTAGGCGACTTATTGCCTTCTAATAGGTGCAAGTATGATGTTCTCAGATTGTTATCGAGATTAGTGACCTTGATGACACCTAAATGAAGGATTTGAATGCAAAACTGATATAAAATATGAATGCAATTAATCTATTTTTTTATTTTGATATTTTCTATGCAATTATATGATGAAAACTTGATATGAATCTAATCTAGAATGAACTGATATGAAATTGATATGCAGTTAATCTAACAATGATATGAAAATGAATCTAAATGAATGTAAAAACCAAATTGATCTCACAATAGCCTTGATTCGCAATAAGCTTTGATTCTCAGATAGCAATTCTTCAGTGTGATTATGCAAATTCTTGTTGATTTGAAAGATGAATTATGAAGAGCTAAGCCTTGTTTTTATAGAAATTCAGGGCTTTGGAGGTGCATGGAAAAAGCCATAAATCATTCAAATAAACTCAACTTGATTTTTGAGTTATTTTTAAATAAAGATAATTTAATTCACAAAAATATGCAAATTATGCAAAAATAGCTTTTTAACTCAAATTAGAAGTTTAGATCAATTTTAAAACTAAAAAATGATGTTGAGTTCCAAAAAGTCAATAACTTGCATTGATTTTCTAATTTGGAGTTTAACTGCTCTTTGATTGTGCACATGGATAATTATGAATTAATAAATAAATAAAGTGATTTATTCTCAACTTAACTGATTTTGAAAAATAAAACAATTGATTTATGGGTTAATCAATTGTTTTTCAAACTTTTATTCAAAATTACAATATTATTAAAAATTGACAACTTGCTTTAATTAATTAAATAAGAATTTAATCAATTATTCATAGGATTTTGTATTTATTGTCAAAATTAAATAATACGATTTAGGAATAAATAGAATTAACTTCAATTAAATAATTAAGTGGCAGAATTAAATCTAATTAATTAAATATTTAGAATATTCAATTAATCAAACTTTAGGATAAATAAGATTTATCGCCAAATAATCATTAAATTAAAGATAATTATGATGATTAGGAATATTACTAGGAATATTCCCCGATGCAGAATTTAAGATAATCAATTAGAATTCGATGATGTGCAGATGTGCCTTTGGTTAGGACTTTGATGTCGATTTCATTTGATGTGTCGATATAGAGGTTAATGAACCTATAGGCCATTTTTGGGGTATTACAGATACCTTGGTGGAAAATTTAGATGATGAAGTTATCATTGGAGATGAGGAAGCTATTGTTGGAGATGATTCCAACTACCCTATTAAAGGAATCAGAACTTGCACTATTCAACTAAAATCAATAATCTCTCTTGAACTAATAGGTGTATTATTTGTACCAGGTATCAATCATAATTTGGTTTCCATTTCAACCTCGAAGATAAAGGATATTGAATTACCTTCACGGATGGTAAATTTCTAGAATGGCCCAAGGATTCAAACATCAAGAAAGCTCACACCATAGGAGTTCAACATGGATGCTTATACAAGATTTGCACTTATCTTTCTCAAGCCTTAATTCATGAATCTTCAAATACATGTGAGATTTGGCATAGAAGATTAGGGCATATCCATTTTCATGCTCTACCTTCAATAGAGAAAATCATGATAGGAATACCTAAACTTAATAAAGAACATGAAGGAACTTGCAAAGGATGTGCATTGGGATAGAACACAAAAGGCACCTTTAATAGTAGTGAAAGTAGATCTAAAAATGTATTTTAACTTATTCATTCATATTTGTGTGGACCTATGACACTAACCTCTTTAGGATGAATTTTGTACTATGTTATTTTTGTAGATGACTATTATAGGAAAACATGGATATACTTTTTGAAATGTAAAGAGTTTGATGAAGTCCTTATGATTTTTAAGGAATTCAAGGATCTAGTAGAAAATATGTCAGGTAAAAGTATCAAAATATTGATATCAGATAATGGGGGGTAATACATCTATGATAACTTCAAAACCTATTGTAATAATGTTGGGATTAAGAGGGATTTTATTGTCGCTTACAAACCTCAACAAAATGGGGTGGCAGAAAGGAAAAATAGGACTCTTATAGAAGCATCCAAAGCCATGATGTATGACCAAAACTTTCATACCTCTTTTTGGGCTGAAGCCTCTAGTACTGTTGTTTATATTCATAACAGATTTCCTCACACCCTTTTGGATAACAAAACCTCGAAAGAGGCATTTATAGGGATAAACTATGACATAGGCCATTTGAGAATCTTTGGTTGTCCTATTTACATTCACATACCCAAAGAGAAGAGATCTAAACTAGAACCCTCAAGGAAAAAGGGAATTTTTTTGGCTATAGTGAAACATCTAAATCCTATAGGATTTATATCTCTAGACAAAAATTAATTGAACTAAGTAGGGATGTAATATTTGAAGAATATTTTGCATTCAAAAGATCCAAAGACATTAATGAAATAGATATTATAGATCATGAGTATCCTCAAACTATGGAAGAGGATCATTCTTCTAAGAATCAGAGGGAGACCCATTAACCTATGCAAGATGATAATCACAATGAACTTATGGATTCTAATGATGATCCTAGAGACACTATTGTGAATCAGAAAATACCTCTATGGTCAAGGGAAATGATTCAAGAGGCTGAAAATTATGTAGCTTCAAAAGGAACCTTTAGGGAAAGTAAAATACCTAATAGATATTCCAGTTATGTTGCACTTATGAGTGAAATCATCAAATCAGAACCTTCTAGTTTTGAGGGATCTTTCAAACATCAAGTTTGGAAAGATGCCATGATAGAGGAATACCAATCTATACTTAGGAATGATGTCTGAGACATTATACCTAGACCAAAAGACAAATCAATGGTTTAATCTAAATTGCTCTTCAAAATCAAACATGCTACATATGGAAGTATTAAAAAATATAAAGAAAGGTTTCTTGCCAGAGGCTTTTCTCAAAAGGAGGGAATTGATTATGAAGAAACATTTTCTTGAATTTATCAATATACCTTCATCAGGGTTGTGATTGTTATTGCCCCATCAAAAGGATGGGAAATTCACCAAATGGATGTGAAGACTTATTTTCTTAATGGAATAATAGAAGTGGAAGTGTACTTGGAGAAACCTGAAGGATTTTTAGTACATGGTAATGGAATAGGCTCCTCGAGCATGGTATGAGAGGATAGATCACTATCTTTGAAGATTGGGCTTCTCCAAGATTGATGCAAATCCAAATTTATACTTCAAGGTAATAAATGGTAACATGTTAATTCTCATTCTTTATGTTGATGACTTATTGATTACAGGAGAAAACCATCTCATTACTAAATGTAAACAAGACCTAGAATCATAATTTGACATGAATTATTTGGGTCTTCTACACTATTTTCTTGGTTTATAATTGTGGCAGTAGGCTAATGGTATTACTCTAAATCAATGAAAATACACTATTGATATTCTGAATAGGTTCGAAATGATGGATTGTAAACCTATGACTACTCCCATGGAGACAAACTTATATAAGTTAAAAGAAGTAGCAAAGAACTCTGAATTAGTAGATTCCACTCTCTACCAGTAGACAATTGGGTCCTTGATGTACTTGGTCAACACTAGACCAGATATTTGTTATGCGGTAAATGCAATCAGTTAGTTCATGTGTGAACAAAGACAGTTACATCTAGTTTCATCAAAACACATTCTGAGATACCTGCATGGTACAATTGGATATGATTTAAGATATAATAATGTAGATCTAAATCTACATGGATATACTGACTCTGATTGGGCTGGAAGTATAGTTGATCATAAAAGTACTTCAGGATGTTGCTTCAGCTTAGGATCAGTCATGATCTCAAGGTTTAGTAGGAAGAAATATTTAGTTGCACAAAGTTCCATAGAATCTGAGTATATTGCATCATCTATGGTGGCTTGATATTTTTTATGGTTAAGGAAACTTATTGTAGGATTGTTTGGACAATTCTTGAATCCACTATTATTCACTATGACAATTAGAGTTGTATAAAGCTTTCAGTGAATCCTATGTTCCATGGAAGATCAAAGCACATAGAAATTACCTACCATTATGTTAGATACATGGTGGAGATAAATTTTATCTAGTTGAGATATATTAGTACATGTGAACAAATAGAAGACATTCTCGCCAAGCCTCTATCCAAGACAAAGGAGGAGTAATTTAGAGGTAAGCTTGGTATGGTAGAAATGTAATTTTTTCTGAGGTTGAGTCTTAGAAATATTTATTTGTTGTACAAACATATTATAAATATGTTTAATGTGTAAACTCTTTTATTTTCATGTGTGTGACTCCATGACTTCATGGGCCCCTATGAACATCATTGAGAGGTGACAATTTTTCAATGATGAACACTTGTACTTCTAATTGTTATTGTAAGGTTATGACTTTACAATAGTTAAACCATACTATCATTATGGATATCATGTGACTTGATATCCTTGGACATGTCATGATGGTTAATATCTCTTAAGTAATATTAATTGAGTGGTGGATATCATGAGAATTGATATCTATGGATAACCACAATGAGTTATATCACTGAGATATTTATGTTGTATATTATGTGACGTAATATCTATGGATATGCCATGAGAATAAATCCTTATGGCAGTCATCATGTGACTTGATGTCTGTGCACATACCATAATAGATATTGTGAGTATGTTGAATATCATGTGACTTGATATTTGTGGACATCCCATTACTCCCAATATCACCATGAGGTGATATCATTTATGGTGGATAGCATGAGACCTGATATCTATGGATATATCATAACTCATGATATCACTATGAGGTGATATCTCTCTCACAATAAATGGATCTATTGTGTTTACAACAGGATAGTAATCATCCTCGCTATTCATCCTCCCTAGCTAAGAGGGAGTGTTAATATTTGTAGCTTCGGTCAAATTATTCTAACCGATGAAATAAAATACATAAGTGGCCTATTGGCCTTGAGCATTTGATCTCTATCCTCTTTTGTAAACTATTCTAAATTAATTACTATGATTATGGTTATTATAATGCATGATTAGTAATTAGTAAATTAATAATCATGTATATATATATATATATATATATATATATATATATATATATATATATATATATATATATATATATATATATATATATATATATATATATATATATATATATATATATATAATTAAATGTATATATGTACATGTATAATCGAGTTTAATATAATAATTATTAACCATGCTATGTATCAACAATGAGTATCAATATTATATTAATCATTTTGTGTATCAAAATTATATTATTCATATTGTGTATCGATAATGAGTATTGATATGATATTAATCATGTTGTGTATCGATAATGAGTATCAATATTATACTATAGTAACATGTCGATTTGTAGATTGATGGAGATTATTTTACATTGATTGGTCATTATTATGAGATGTGTCTCACATAGATACATGTCTCGACACACACACACACACACACACACACACACACACACACACATATATATACCAAATCAGATATCTTACAATGTGCAAAAATTGATAAGTGCAAAGCAAGA